>JAMPIV010017350.1:80000-223145 GCA_024509875.1 Oreohelix idahoensis
TACTACTGCTGCTACTACTACTACTGCTACTACTACTACTACTGCTACTACTACTACTACTGCTACTACTACTGCGACTACTACTACTACTGCTACGACTACTATGCTACTACTGCTCCTGCTACTACTACACTTCTACAATTAATATTGCTGCTATTACAACAACGACTTGTACTGCAAAGTTTACGACCACTAGATCTTCCAACCAGCATCTCCTTTCTCGCTGCCTGTGGAGTCTGAAGCCAGAATAGCCGATAGCCCTCCTTGAGTAAGCCTACGCCAAAGCCCACATGTTTACAACGATGGTTTCTGCAACAATCTGTTCTACATGGTAAAGATGTCTGCCCCATGCACAACCGCAGATTATTTGCTTTTTAGAACATGCCAGAGGGACCAATTATCCTATTCTTTCTGTGTCTACTCAGAGATCTATGGAACTAGACGGGGTCAGATCTTGGTGCTGCATACATGATCGAAGGGAATTTGTAAACCACGAAAGAAAAGTATCTTCTGTCATCATTATCACGACATCATCTTTTGTGGTGCCGAGCTTTCACTTGGGACAGAAGATCCCATAAGCGTTTAAACTCTCCTGCTATCTTTCTATCTTATGGGGTGCCACGGACAGTGGGCATTCAACCTTGGTAATTGTTGTTATATATATATATATATATATATACAGTACTTTGCAAAAAAAATGGCAGTCATATTGCTCAGCTAAATATGCTGAAATCTAATTAAATGTGCATGTTCTGCCCCAAATTTGCACTCCACTTAAGTGAGCAAACACTACCAAAAGTAAAAAAAAAATTAGCGTAGAGTACAGTCCCTTGATAATAGAGCAGACGACAATTTCTAATGCTAGTGGCAGAAAATGGATACTAAGTCAAAGTGTATGTTAATTTCACAGCTTTGGAATGAAGGAAATCAAACATGTTCCAACATTTCTAAAACCTTGAACATTCCTGAGCAGACTTTCTACAGAGTTGTGAGTAAATTAAAAGCAGGTAATTGAATCGAGCGAAAAGAAGGTAGTGGGAGGCCAAGAATTTTGGACACAAAGGACCATCGGCATCTCGCCCAAATCATTCGGGCTGGGCCAATGAAGAGTGTAGAAAACATACGGCAGCGCATGTTCGAGTTGGGAAGCCCAGAGGTATCTAATGCTAATGTCAACCAGGAGCTACACAGGATGAATTACACAAAAAAGCGGGTAATTTCGTCACCATTGCTCACAGAGACTAACAAACAGATGCGCTTGAACTGGTGCCACGAAAACAAAAATTTGTCATGGGACAATGTGATTTTTTCAGATGAATGTTCTGTTTGGTCTTATCCTGCTCAAATAAATATTTGGATGAAAGACTCTGTAATGCCTGTGTACCAGCGACCGAAACATACCCAGAAATTCCACCTTTGGGGAGGGGTGTCAGCAAGAGGTGCCACCCCACTGTGTGTTTTCTCAGGAATTCTCACGAAAGAAAGGTACATCGACATACTAGAGGGACACCTTCTACCATTTATGCAGGTCATGTACCCCGATGGGTGCACATTTCAACATGACAATGACCCAATGCATACAGCTCATACCACCAAAGCATGGCTGCAAGAGAAGAATGTGATAGTGCTGAAGTGGCCCAGCAACAGTCCCGACCTAAACCCAATTGAAAACGTTTGGGCACTACTCAAGAATCATTTTAAAAAGAGTGGACTCAGAGACGTTGAACAATTGAAGAAGGAAGCTGAAAAATACTGGGACAGTCTGACTCAGAATTGCCTACAAACACTTGTGGGAAGTATGCATCGCCGCATCCAGGCTTGCCTTGCTGGAGAAGGCAACATTATATTGTACTGAAACCACTGTTAATAGATAGGGGAGATACCAATCTTCCTCTGGACATACAGTTTTTATTATTATTTGCTTCTATGAGTGTG
This sequence comes from Oreohelix idahoensis, assembly GCA_024509875.1. Classification (NCBI taxonomy): domain Eukaryota; kingdom Metazoa; phylum Mollusca; class Gastropoda; order Stylommatophora; family Oreohelicidae; genus Oreohelix; species Oreohelix idahoensis. The sequence continues at coordinate 81,936 of JAMPIV010017350.1, forward strand.
CTGCGTTGCGAAAATATGACTGCCATTTTTTTTGCAAAGTACTGTATATATATGAGAGAGAGAGACAGAGACACACAGAGAGAGAGAGAGAACACAGAGAGAGAGACAGAGAGAGAGACACAGAGAGAGATAGAGAAGGGAGAAAGAGGGAGAGAGAGAGAGAGAGAGAGAGAGAGAGAGAGAGAGAGAGAGAGAGAGAGAGAGAGAGAGAGAGAGAGTTGTATTAAATCATTTTGTCCACCCTTCTTCTTTCTTCCATTAACATATAATATTTTGCAGCTAACTTTATGTGGATACATTACTGCTAAAAGACAAAAGCCATTGAATGTGATGTTGTCTAAATGCGATATTTATCTCATTTCCGATGCCATTTTCTTCAATAAACTTTTTTTTTTGTTTTTGTTTGCGTATGCAAAGATGGCGATTAAAAACAGATAATAATAATCTAAGCTCCATTTAAAGAGTGAGATTACTGGCTTTCCGCACTGGTTTTTAGTTTTAATAGACCCATTCATTAGATTTTAGTTTGATTGGGCCATCGGTGTGCCGTCCATTTGACCCAAAAACTTCAGTCAAGGATCTTTACACATGATTACAGCCGTGATTAATGCCGTTGAATATTTTAGAAGGACAGCAGTTTGTAAGGACATTTTTAAAAGCTTTTCTGTTATGTTCCACTCGCAAAAGAAAACTGAGATAAAAATGAACAAGAAGAAGTAGTATAGAGAACAGATTTGCGTAGCGAGAATTTGTTGAAGGCTTTCATCACAAAGCATGTAAGCAGACGAGAAGAAAGTATTCAGTGGGGTACTGGAAGAATCTGGCACTTGCCAACGATGTTGCCCTGATTGCTAAATTAGAATCACATCATCAATTCAACCTCCAAGTCTGGAAAGATGAGCTGGAGAAGAGAGGGATGGCCATCAGCAGCTCCAAAACAAAAATAAATGGTGATATCACGAGAGGAAAAAACAGCATCAGATTATGCTGGGAGAACAGGTCCTGGAGAAGGTCGACAACTTTAAATGACTAGGAGTTGTCATAGACTGGAAGGGAAGCATAAATGACAAGGTGACTACCCGAAGAGCAGCAGCTAGGAGACATTTTCAGGCCATAAATGATAGCTATGATGAATTACAGCAACCCCCACCCTCCCCCTCCCCACTCCCGGTCTCACGCTGTTCGATTAGCGCTTTTTTATATAACGCTTTTTCTATTTTATGCCGATGCCCGTTGTACGCTTAAGAAATTCTATCTAACGCTGTGCGCCAAATTAGATGGGGAGCTTTATGTGTGTAATATTTATATATTTACTGTTTACAGTCCTCTGGTTTCCCTTCTTTATTTGTTTGAAAAATATTTTTACAATACCAAACCTACCCTCTCTCCTGTATTGTTATCAGTCTTATATAATTTACTAGACACAGTATTAAGGTCTTTGTCTTATGTAATGTGACCTATACTGTCTAACACGGGGAACCACAGAAGTGATTGCGTCATTAATTAGGCTGGATCGTCCTAGGTACACATCCGGTGTTGCGTGTAGGAAATCGAGCTAATGACCCCTGTCCACGAAGCGCTATTGTTGTTGTGCCTAATTGGCAGAGAGGATAGTGTCATTCCCTTCTGTAGCTAGGTGGTGTTGCCGTCTGGGTTCGACTCTCCGCGAACCTATCATTTCTGTGGTTTTTCTGTGGTCTTGTTTTCTACTTCTTTATTTCGCCCGAGTGCCTGAAGTATTCCTTTATTTGTGTAATATTTATTTATCAATGGTGACCAGGAATATAATTTTCATATGCCCATCAAGTTCATTCGGGTTACTGGGATAGCCAAGAATCATTGTAATTATTAGCATAATGAAGCAAGACCTCAAACTAGGATGAAGTTCTATGATAATACGTAACATAGAACAAGATCTTAATTGCTACAAGGTGCTTCTTGATAAGAAAAAGAATGCAAGTTCGATTTGTACAAATTCTCCTCTAATTTCTTATAAAAATTAAAGGCAAGTGTCACAATATGTTTTGGCTGCCAGTCTGAAAGTATTGTTTACTTTAATGTATTTGTGGAAATGAAAATAAACATTCAGGCAGAAAAGTTTGACGCTGTAGTTGTAACAAACTAGTTGATGTGAAAACAATATGTGTTGCAAGCTTTAAGGAAGGTTTAAGCTCACTGATACAGAAGTTAAGAAAACAGTCAGCGAGAAAGAAAGACAAGCGTGGATAGATAGGCAAAGACAATCCAAGAGAGACGGATATCAGGTAGATAGGCAGGCAAACAAAGAGACAGTAGATAAATAGATAGATAGATAGACATACAGAAAGACGGATATACAGATTAGATAGATAGATAGATAGATAGATAGATAGATAGATAGATAGATAGATAGATAGATAGATAGATAGATAGATAGATAGATAGATAGATAGACAGACAGACAGACAGACAGACAGACAGACAGAAAGACGGATATACAGATTATATAGATAGATAGATAGATAGATAGATAGATAGATAGATAGATAGATAGATAGATAGATAGATAGATAGATAGATAGATAGATAGATAGATAGATAGATAGATAGATAGATAGATAGATAGATAGATAGATAGATAGATAGATAGATAGATAGGTAGGTAGGTAGGTAGGTAGGTAGGTAGGTAGGTAGGTAGGTAGGTAGGTAGGTAGGTAGGTAGGTAGGTAGGTAGGTTGGTAGGTAGGTTGGTAGGTAGATAGGCAGGCAGGCAACGTGGGTATTAAAAGGACTTGTTGATATATATTTTATCCAAATTGGCTCAGCGATTACAAAATCCTTCCGTAAATACGAGCGTTGTTATCAAACAAGTGCTTGGTATTGGATAGTCAAGTTGTCATTTTGTGTCGGAAAATGAGTACGGAATCGAACTATTTTAAAACTCACTTGTTCTGAAATTCCAACTTTGAAACGAGTCTAGCGCTTTGTAAATCCATTTCACTGTTAACTATAGCTGCAGGGACAGGTAAAGGTAGAATGAAAGGCACAGCATAAACGTAGTCTGCCATGCTGACATCTCAGGGACAAACTTTCATGTACGCGTACATATCAGAATTTTTATTCTCCCTAAAATACATTGAAATGTAATGATATGATATAATGAAATAAAACATACCAATGAAAAAAGTGATTAGAATTTACAACAGTGTAGAAGACGCCTCGTGTAGTTCAATAAGAGTGTTACTCTTTTACATCGAATATAATGCCATATATATATATATATATAATAAATAATAAATTCTTTAAGCACCAAACACGGCACATAAGGCAGAAACCAGTGCTCTCCAGGTTGTTCGTTGTGACGCCACTCCTCTTAGCTCTTGCACATTATATATATATATATATATATATATATATATATATATATATATATATATATATATATATATATATATATATATATATATATATATATATATATCTGCAAAGAAAGAAATAAAGAGAGAGAAAGAAAGAAAGATAAGAGAACGAACGAACGAACGAACTTTTTTCAAACGGTTAGAATTGGGCACGCAGGCCCGTCTAACATTCTGCCCTTCCTTTCTCTCGTCTTCCATACTGAATCCATTTATTCTCACATGTATCTTAAATAATAAAATATCAATAAAATACAATAACATAAAATCCCAACATTGTAACAGTACAATAACAGTTACACAGATTTACAGTACCTTATCATTATTAATACTAAACAGGACAAAATTATCTTTAAAACCTACATATGATGTTATGTAATTATTTAAGAACATAACTAAATTGGGGTGGCATATAATCTGCACTCATGATGTATTTGAAAAGTCTGTGATTGAATGAATATGGACTAAGCGTGTTTTTTAAGTCGTGTGGAAGATTATTCCACAGATGAGCAGCAGAAAAAGCTAAACTCTTCTTGACTAAGTCGAGCCTAGGCTTGGGCATGTGTAATTTATTTAAGCGTTGACTGCGTCTTCCGCTGTATTTGAAAATAGGCCACAAATACGTTGGAGCATTCTGTGAAAAGATTTTGTGAATAAATTTGGCTTTGTTGAAGAGAAGGCGCTTTCTTAGTGGTAATATGTTAAGATATGTTAATAACAGTTCCACTATTAAACATTATAGGCCAGATTACACAAGACAAAGGCCTTAATACTGTGTCTAGTAAATGATAGAAGAATGAGAATAAGTAAAGGACAGAATGTAGGTTTCTGGTATTTTATAAACGTATAAACATATAAGGAGGGGAACCCGAGGCCTGTAAACAGTAAATAAATAAACAAACAACACACAAAGGTATGATCAGGCACTCAGTGGGAAAATAAAGAAGTAGAAGACCAGACAACAGAAAAACAACAGAAGTGATAGGCTTACCGGGATCGAACCAGGACCTTCCGAACGGCACCCACTCATTGTAATATTAGGGACAGAGCATTCTGTGATATTTTCTGGGCAAGTTACGTAGATGTGGTCGATTAGTGTGGATGATGCTTGTGTAACTCTTGTAGGCTGGTTAACTATTTGTTTTAAGTTGTACGAAAGTATTATATTTGTCCATGTTAGATTTGAATTGTGTGCATCGATATTGAAATCACCAAGAAGAACAACCTCCTTGACTGGCAAATACATTGTCCATCATTATTGTGAAATCTTCGTACCAGATAGGTCCTACACTAGGATTTCGATAAAGATATCCCACCAGAAATGGGCCCTGATTTGGTTGCTTTATTTCCAACCATACACATTCTATCTCTGCTGTCTCTAAGTCGTTTCTGCAGCGAAAATTAAGGGAAGTGGAAATATAAACTGTTATACCTGTCTCTTGTTTTTTGCTTGCGTCTCGCCGAACTGTTTTAAAACCATTTAACGCAATGTCATCGTCTGTTATTCTGTCATTTAGGCGACTTTCTGAAAGTCCAAAAATGTGAAAATTCTTATTTAGAATGTGTGTAAGTTCGGGGAGTTTACCTAGAAGATGGTAAATATTCAGATGACCATGTCGTAGACCATCCTTGTGAAGCCACGGTACATAATTACCAGCCATGTTAGTATAGTAAAAAAAGAAATATATATTGTAAAAAAAAAATTACAAGTTAAAAAGCAGTTATGCACACAAAAAAGCACAAAGTATTTTTACGAATTAATACTTCACCAAGGAAGTGGAATTCAAGGAACGAGAAATTGCAGGAAATTACAATATTAAAATAATTAGTACAACTAATAAAAACAATTTCAACTGAGTATATGAAAATTGTCACAAAACAATCAGGCATACAACATATCACACCAGAACTGCTCAACGCAACAAATTGAAGTTAAACGAGAGAAGGAAGAAATTAATAATTGTCACAATTCAGACAAGTAAACAACACTTCGCACCTTAACACCGTTAATTCTAACAAATTAAAGCTACGCGTGATAACAAGAAATTGAAATTGTAACAAAATAAGCAATCAAAGAAAAATCTTTGAGGATATTAACCGATAAATTGAGAATGATCCGAACTAGTAAAAGTCCTGATTATTTTTATCGTTGTATTAAAATATCAACAAATGCTCAAAGAGTGAAGACTTTAGTCACAGAGATGTAGTGAGGCAAAGTGTTTGTTCGCCAATAACTGATGTCTCTGCCGGGCATATAATAGGGGTGACGTTGGGCAGTCATCATTAATGCTTGTCTAAGAGACGCAGGGCTGAATTGCATCAGATAGAACTGAGGACGATAATAAGAACTAGGGGAGGAAGCATGGTGATCTCTGATTTCTTCCATCCTTGTTCTAGCGTTGGTAGGAGTATTCTGAGCCTGGGACATTGGAATATTGTTGACAGAGGTATCTGGGTAGGGCTGCCTTGTGACTAATGGGGGAAACATGGTATCATAAGATTCGGCTTCCTGATTGAACGTTGCGTTGTGATAGCTGGAAGGCTGTCTGCTTGCAATGGGTGTGCTTCTTTGAGGGGCAGGTAGGGTGTCTGATGTATTGTGATCATAGGTTGATGTCACAGTAGATTTTTTAGCATTCTCTATGTAGGTTGAGCTGTCTTGTTGCGTCCTTTCTGGATATTTTATGTTTTTGGCCAGGATGCTGCTTCCCAGTGTGGATGTGTGAATTTGATCTCTGTAGAGTCGTTTCTTAGGTGCTCCTGAGTTAGATGTAAAGAATGGAGTATTGTTGATGAAGCCGAGGCCGTTTTGTTTACAATAGTTCTGTAGTTTTGTGTTGTAAGTGACCGCTATGCGACGCTGAAACCCATAGCATGGTGGTATGACTGATGAAATAAAGATGGAGGCTTTGAGAAATTTTTGTTTTACTGTAGTCACCAATCCTGAGGGGTTTAGGCTCTGCTCATTCATGATATCATTAATTCCTACGTGTAGTGTTGTTTTTGTTATCTTGTGATTAATATCGAACTTATTAATTATGTCCAGTAGTCTTTTAATACCAGCCCCCGGCGCTGTTATAACTGAAACGATGTCTTCTCTTGTAGTGGACATTCTTTCACAATAAATACCTTTCAAGAGGGAGTCACCAATTATAATATGTGTAACGTCACTACGTGTTTGTTCACTTTGTTTTCTATTAGATTGATGCTGCTGCCTTTTGTGCTGTTCTTGTTGTGGACTGTCGTGATGGGTCTGAGATTTGTGAATTGGGTTTTCGGACACTGGAACGTTGTCTGGTAAGGATGCTGATACCTGCTCATTTTCTGTTGAATAATCCTCAAGAACGTGAAATCAGTTGGTAATTTTGACTCCAATAGGATATGTTGTGTGTGTGAGTGTCTCTTCGTGTTGTTTGTGTACAGTTTGGTGGTGACCTTTTTGTTGATTTGGCGTATGTTTATTTATGGATTCTTCGCAATCTTCTACCATTGTTTGAGGATGATCTGCTTGTCTTATCTTATAGAGTGAGAAGTCTCTCTGCAGTTTGTCGATGATGTCTTTCGTGCTAGAATTTTCTTCCCTCAGAGATACTATCTCACTTTTAAGAAGTTCGTTTTCGGCCTTGAGCGATGTCTGTATACTAGACATGAGATCACCAATTAAACTTCGTAAAGTGTCCTCCATATTTTGCATTAGCTCCTGGCAGCACGGCACAGGTAACTTCGTGGTGTCTTCTTTTTGTTGTTCAAGAGATACAGTTTCAGCTTTTCGTATATTTTCATGGTCCATGAGGTATTCGATGGCCAACATTGGTTTACAAATTGTAGGGGTGTCTGTTATTTTATCGAATACTGCAGAAGGTAGAATTTCTGATTCGGTGTGAGAAATTGGGTTGCAGCTGATGTTGAGGATGTCGTTGTCGGTAGTAAAGTCATTTATGCCTGGAATCGTAGTGTCTGCTGCCAAGTGGGGCATAGATACAACAGAGTCCATTTTAGTGTTTTGTAACTCAACATCAGTTACAATTTTTGCAGATTCTTTTAATTCTACAAATTATGTTTCTAACCATGATTCGATTGCTGCGGCAGTTATCTGGGCCATTAATTTGTTCTTAGTGTGATAAAGGTGAACTTTGAGATGTGGTGTTGTTATAACATCTTCTACTAGTGCACCATTTATGTCTGTTCTTGACTCTACAAGTCCTGTTTCGTAGCATTTAATGACAATTATACGAAATGCCTCGTACTGAAAGGTGCTCTGGGATGTTATAGTTACACATTTTCCATTACTTGAGAGCTGCAAGGTTATACCGGACCCAGTTCTACAACCTTTAAGTTTTATGTGAATAGCCCTCTCTTTGTTCAGAGCGTAGTTTTTTATGATTGTTGGTCTTAAACGAGCGTCCCTGGGGCCCACTGTTAGCTGCGAACTAACGCCTTCCTCCAAGCATGACATGGTTACATTCCACGGGGGACGTTATTACCGGTGAGGAACATTGTATGCCGGGAAAATTTTATGATGCTCGACAGCAATGCTTGACCAAAATTAATCTGGGTATATTTGACAATTGGCATTTAAAATGTATGTATATTCTGTGCACTGAACATTATACATTATATTTATATTAGTTAAAACTAAACAAACCAACAAGCTTTTGTGTGAAACAGTTTCCAATCGAATACTAGCCAAGCAAGCAGTTGCCAAAGATGGAGTTTGTCATAAGTTTAATCCTAGTAAAAGCGTGGTTGAAGATGTGCGTGAAGGACGTTGTCGGCAGAGATATGCAAAGAATTTGTAACTCCACAATCAAGATTTTACGTTGTCAATTCATTCATATGATCTTGACGAAGGAGAAGTTGTCGACATGGATGCCGAGTCTCTAAGAAGTGACAATTTTCAACAGTAACAAGTTACAACTAACATTGTATATTTGATTTGAGGAACATTTTGTTAATGTAACTACAGTAAGTACTTTGCTGTTAAAACATCTTATTTTAGAGAGTTCATATGTTGGGGTGTTAATAAAATCATTTTTATATAATTGTGAATTTTTGGTAATGAAAAATAAAATAAAAATTAAGAAATAAATAAAAATTGGTAGCACACAGCTTATTTGTGCTAAAGTTGCACTAAAAGATTGTGTAAGCATCGTCTATCCCGTGTATTTTTGAGGCTTAAAATCATCTGGGTATTTCTGGGTTTTTTTTAAAAGAAAATCTGGGTTTATCTCTAGAACTTGAGTGCCAACCTTGCCAACAACTTACCTCTTGCTTTGCCGAAGGTCACAATCGGATGAGTCATGTAGTCATTGTTGCAAATATCCTCCAATAACAGAGAAAAAAACTGATACACATTTCAACGGTATTCTATAAAATGTTACACATTAAATTAACATAATATCATGTTTAAAAATTTCACCATCTAAAAACCAATACACTGATATAAAAATCCACGAAATGTGACTTAAACTTCCTGCGTTAATACTGCGAAATGTCAGAGCTGATCGAAACACGTCCGTCCATGTTGAAGACAGAGAGAGAGAGAGAGAGAGAGAGAGAGAGAGAGAGAGAGAGAGAGAGAGAGAGAGAGAGAGAGAGGGGGAGAGAGAGAAATGAAAGAGAGAGAGACAGACAGAAAGAGAGAGAGAAAGAGATTAAGACAGGGAGAGCGCGAGAAAAGGAGAGAGAGAGAAGCAGACAGAAATAAAGCGAGAGCTGGGAAAGAGAAAACAACTAGACACATCAAATAAATCACACAAGTTTTAGATTATTTATTTCACCATTAACCCTTTTGATTCCCCCGGTCCTCCGTTGACCTAAAATTCTCTGAGTACCCTAGAGTCAGATTTCGCGTGTAAGTGTCATTTTGAGTCAGGTTTCCTGGCTTAATAACGGAAATGTAATTACAGCGTCATTACAATACGCCAGTCAAGTGGAAGACAGCTGTCTAATACTGTGCACTAAAGACGAAAAGTCCCTGACAAAAAGGTTGTGGCACACAGTCATCGCAATTCGAAATTTCTCGAAAATCGAACGTTGCGTTCAATGAAACTATAGAGACGTGGAATACTATAGTGTTCAAGGTACTACAAAACGAACCATGGCTGGCCATAGGCGCTCACAGGGGCCCCCCGACTCGGGTTTCCATCTCCAGCTTTGAAAATATGGGGGTTGAAATTAATAATAATAAGATGTGTGTTCAATACGACAGTAAAAAAGAATTCAGAGACTCAGAGATATTTGGTGAGGGTTAAGGCAGGGCCGTCTTAACAACATTGTAGGCCCTGGGCAAAGCAATGCATTGGGCCCCTACCAGCCCTACACACCCACGGGAATAAAAATGATGTCTTATGAACAATATGGCAGCATCCCAGCATGGGGCCCCTAGAATCGTGGGGCCCCTGGGCACTGCCCAGTGTGCCCATGCCTTAAGACGGCACTGGGTTAAGGTTAATTTTATGAATCCTAAACTTAACCCTTTAAGATAATCTTAAGCCTAACCCGAACGACGTGTGCGACGTATTGGCTTACATCAAAGAACACGTCATATTGTTCTTCTTTTCAACCAAAATAAGGAACACAGAATATTTTAGATTAGATATTCCTCTTCTTCTGCGTTCGTCCTGAAAAGGTCGTTGGTTACGTTGTGTCGCCGTTTACAGCGAAGCTGCGATATTTGCGCCTTTCGGCCCGACACATCCGTTTTCAGCATGACATTTTTGGGACCGGGTTTGCCTTCCCTCTTCAATCCCTGCTCTCTTAGCCAGACTGCAGTGATGCAGCCTGTTTCCAGGACCACCACTTGGAGGTGGAGTAGGGTCTTGGTCAGCTCTGGTTCGCTGACCCTGACGCAAGCAGTCAAGCTATGAGTCGCTGACTGCATTCATCTCGTTTGCTGCGTCTTCGGTCCCTGATTAGATATTCAAGGATATTACACTGTTATTAAAAATAAAATAAAAACATTATATTTATTACCTACATTTTGACATAAAACGTGTTACAACAATACTATAATCTTATGTCCACGGGGCCCCATCAGAATGGTCCATATAGGTGTGGTTGTGTACATAGTTGTTCCTTTGGAAACAGGCTATACTCCAACAAGACGGAGGAAGCACAGACTACCCCATAATTTTATATTTTATGAGAAACAGAATATAAAAAATTATAGTGTCACATATTTAGGGTAGAGTCGCTTCTACACGCTATTTCTAATAATTGGGTGATTTCCCCTGACCAATCGGATAGCTCAGATTTACCCCGGGGAATATAGAACAGGACGCCATCTGGCAGTAGAATGAAAGAGCGCAACTCAAGAGGTCGTATCTGGTCCAGCTCTACATATTTCTTAGTTTGAGGAAGTCAACTTCAACATTTATTATAAAATGTGCATTTCAGGACATTGAGTGGTTTTATATTTCTTACTTGCGTAAGTAGTGACCATCATTCAATGTATATTTTGAATAGAGCTCCCAACCCTAGTCGCAGCAGAACTAGGTTCGAGGATTTGAGTCAATTTGAAAAAAAACTAGTCCTACACCTCAAACCGTGTAGAGCAGAAAATATCCTTGTGTTGGAAAGTATTTAGCTCAAGGAATACTTATGATGATAAAGAAAACAAGGACAAATCTGAAGAGATGGGTAAATGTCGTCGAACCTAAGATAAGACGGTAACTTAAAGGAAGGAACACGGTGGAATGAGAAAGTTCGCCATATTTGACAATTGAGTAGGCCTATGAGACAAAGATGCAAAAAGGGATTTTTGCATCGATGAAAGCATCTGATGAGATGTTAAAACTTTATTATGCTTATTATTGTAAAAATGTTCTGAATTCCAGACTTTGTTGAAATTTAAGTTTCATGCTGAAAGATATTAAAAGTTTTGCATGAAATCGAACGCTGTTGAAAAGGTAAATTACTACAGTTTTGAGATTAAGCTAAGAAATCTATCCATTTCAATTAAATTCGCTACATCAACACCTAAGAGAAGAAAATCGAACCTGGCAACACAAATTTAGGAGAGAAATCTAGATCTCTGGTGATTAGGCCAGTTAAACATCTGCTCTCTGTAAAGTAAACTGAAAATACCGCATATACCGGCACTGCCACATGGTGGTAATATGGTGCCGTTCCAGTCCTAAGGAACACCTGCCCTGGCCACATGATGGTAATATGGTGCCCGTGACCACTTCTCTTTGATAAAGCGAATAACTAGCGATCATAGACCATGGACGATTTACTACATAATTTTCAACAGCTTGGTGTGGAACAACAACAACAACAACCACAGAACCAACCCGTAAATACACAACCACTGCAGCCCCAGGACAGACAAAATATGGAAGGACCAACAATAATAGCGCTACGGCAAATTACTGAAACCCTACAGAAAAATGACAACTACGCGAAATTCACACAGGTTAGATCCATTGTTCAGCCGTTCGATGGAAACAAGAAAAAATTCAGAAGATGATTGTCCGACATGGAAAAATTTGCGGCACTAGCAGAGGCAACAACAGATGAAGAGAAAAAGAAAATCGCTCTGTTGGGTTCTGATTCGTACGTGACTGATTTTTTAAGAAGGAGGTCCCAGCAGTACCCCACAGAAACCTACGAGTCCCTAAAAAAAGAGCTCACCCAGAGATATGGGGAAATCATAGACAAAATGCATGCTTGGTCAGTCCTTAGAAGCATGAAACAGGAAAGAGATGAATCGGTACAACTTTTTGGAGATCGATTCCTCAATATGGCAGAAGAGGCGTTTTGCGGAGAAATCCCTACCACACCTGATGTAGAAATACAGTTAGTGGGGATATTTGCCGATGGCCTTAGAGCGGAAAATATCAGAAGGCATCTTATTAGAAAAGACACCAAGACTATTGCTGAAACAATCCAAGCAGCAATACAGGAGGAAAATCTTCACCGAAGGTTCCAACAAAGAGCAGGTAGGGAACCCCGACCGGAATATAGAGACTATAATGAGCATGAGCCTATGGAAGTCGACCATGCCAGGAGGCAATGGACTCGCCCACGACAACGAGATGATAGGCCCCGCAATTATAGACCCCCCACACAGAGGCAAAACGACGTCAATAATGTCAGTACAAACGGATGCTTTACATGCGGTAGGCTCGGACATGGTTACAAGTCCTGTAGAGCAAATTACAATCATGCACCATTCAGAAGAGGAGGTTACCAACCACAACAACCCGCACCACCCCCACGTGATTACACCAGAAATCAGTATACCAGAGGCGCACCTCAACCCCTCATGCGTCAGGGAAACGGCCGCGCCACTCACTAAACAGGACCGTTAGTGAGGGCAACAATCACAGAAAATGGTCCAAAACAAAAGAAACAACACAGAACAGAAATTGTCAAGTGGGCCCATCCAGTAAAATACAATATGAAGAAATGCTACATGATGGAACTAAAATACATCCGGACCCCAGTTCCTGCATCATGTCTATACAGGGCCAACAATATAGGGCACTGGTAGATACAGGAGCATCCATCAGCCTTATTAGGTTCCAGCTGTTCAAGAGGATCTGTCGTAGATTTTCGGTAGGAGAATTAAGACTAGGTTTGGTCCCTTCTGAATAGGTTTGAATAGGTGATAGACTTAGTGAGAGTTAGTGAAAGGTAATAGAATTTCCACATACGTGAGATGATAGATTTTGATATAGTGGCTGTCTCTGAAAGCGAAAAGAATTCTTCTCTCTCTCACCTATCTTCTACAACAGTTGTTACAGCGTCAGACAGACTACACCAATATACATATTACGTATATTTCTATCACTCACAGGCACGCTCATACACGTGACGACAGGTAAACACACAGACGTGGGAAAACTATAACAATGATATATATATATCTAGAACGAGCTGACCAAACACGATTATTAAGTTCAAGAGCGATTTTAATATCAGGAAAAAATCGGCTCACAACATCAAAGAAAGTACATCAAGGAAAATACATATACACATAGTCATAAAAATTTAAGGAAATGTTGCAAGGATGATAGCCCCGTTATAGTGTTAACTCTAGGTTTAGCCCGGCCCCGTTAAGAGAACAGATGATGGCGCCAGAGTCACAGATACATAGGGTTTGAGTCTAAGAGTTTTCTTTGTTTTATCTCGTAATTATATGCACAGAGTTTGAAAAAAAAAAAAAAACTGATTTAACCTAAGACAAAACACAAGAACTCTAGCCTTAGCAACAAATTATGCAGATTGAAAAAAAAATAGGACAGCAACAGGGTGTCAAAGATATAATAGTGAAAATATCACTCAAACCAGCGTACACTCATTCATTCCGCCATGGCCTCTCATACCTGTACTCACGACTTTGCTCGCTGCCTCTTGGAACACACTGATTTTAGATTTTCACACAGACTCAAAAAAATGCAGTCTTCTGCCAAGAAGTCCCCAGTTCCAAAAGACGTATTTAACTCGGAGTCTCCGGGAACGACTACTTGGGTGTGCAAATTTGTTCAAATGTCTGATTAAGTCACCTAACAATTATTCCAGGCGCGGGAGTTAGCAGAGCACAGTGTCAATAGCGTAGGTTTCTAGAAATGATGAATGTCAGGTCGGTGCCTTCCCTCAGTATAGGATTCACTTTAGTCACACCACAGATTTGTCCACAAAAAATATATATATCTAGTCGGGAAATGTTAGTTAATACTAGAAGTATTTCGCGCCACCAGGCAGAAAGATTACGTAGAGTTTTTCTAGAAGAAATTAAGATCTGGCTCCAAGGTCCAGTATTTATCATTACAGTCTTTGAAAACCCGTTATTGGGATATAGTATTTCTGGCTAACTCGGGTTGCATATGCACTGTTTAGACCAGTGGTACTTAAGAAACCCACGTGGTTCAAAATAAGGACTGTCTATTTCTTCACAAGTATGGAAACTACTACTAGGTGCTGGTAAAGTTAGGGTCACCCCAAAACTTTCACTGTGTGGAGGAAAAATAACACATATAATATAATAAACAGAATCTGTACTGGTTATAACTTACATTTAAACTTGCAAGCAGAGAGCTTTGCTTATCATTTAAACTTCCCGTGACGTAAGTTATATTTAAAAATCAGCAATCCTCATGAATTAGGAACACGTGCGTATTCCGTCACCATTCATGAGGCTCGATTCTAGAGTTTATACGTTAGTTTAGAAAAATACACTCGACTGAGTATTAGCGGTTAAATTAAATTCATAAATAGCTACACTTGCCGTTATAAGCTAGAAATTTTAATTTTATTCTGCTTTCCACTGAATGCTTCCCTAGAAAATATAATAGCCTACCACTTTATTTCTCTTCTGCGCTAAAGAAATAGATTAAAATGAATTAAGCGATTAAACACTTTAACACTCACAAAATCTATATATCTATCATATTAATTACCTCAACCACAGAATTACAGGTAGTCGCACAACTTAAGAATAAGATTGCTGAAAATATTTCTGGAAGTCTAGAAGTTCGACAAATTGCCGAAACAAACTGAGATCTTCGCTAACAGCTATTCTGTTTACGAGCAACCTATCTACTGTGAGTCTATGAGCGAGAATGAAATTAAAGTTTCAAACTTGGCCAATATCTTTAAAATCAGACAAAGGGCCCAAACTTATTTCGCCAAGCGAAATTATCTCCCCTACTCCCAACATTTACGTCCGCTTAACGCGTGTCGTAACTGTCACCTACTGACCACGATGTACGCGTGTCAGTTTCAAATCCCAGACAGCCTGACTCCAATGCAGGGCAGTTTTCACACTACAGCTGACCATGGCCCACCGTGAGCGCCGTGTCAGTTTGGGATTTTCCAGACAAATGTCTGGATACTGACCGGTGCAGATGTAAAGTATCACACCTCACCGGGACTTATGCCGAGAAGAAGCTCGCGCGCTCGGTGAGAATGTAGACGATTTGCTACGTCCTATGTTCAGCGAACCGACTTATCACGCCTTCTGACGCCCTGCAGCCCTGACATCTACGTAATATCGTCCTAGCGCGATTCTCAGTTTTAGAGAAAGGAAAACAGGTAAAGTTTGCGAATTATATGAAAATAATATTCGCAAAACGAATGGATGAAAAAATATACAGGAAAAAGGAAATACAGAGATAATAAAAGAGAGAAATCGGGTGAAAGAATAGGAAGAAGATGTAGGAAATTAAATGAATATAAACCCTACGTGACAGAGCCTCCCCCCTTTAAGATATGGAAGCACTCCATGTCTACGTTATGGAGTTTAATTTCCTATAACCGTAGCTTCGGGGTGTCTGTCTTTTTTCCCTCTCCTCTTCCCCCTCCATCTCTGTCCAATTCCTACTCAAGTCCACTCCTCAAAGTTTCCTTCCCCTGGAATGTCTCATATGCGCGCTTGAAAGAGCGTCGCCGCTTCTGACATTTTTGAAAGATTTCCTGTGATAGCGGTGGAATATCCCTGCCACTATCGTCATCTTCGTCAGTTTTGGCGATCGTCAGGAGATGGTCGGAGGTTGGCACTGGTTTTTCCAAGTATCTCTTTAAGAGATTTAAATGGAAAACCTTCTCCTTTCCTTCAATAGAGATCTGGTAGTTAGCCTTAGAAATCTTTTTCAGGACGGTAAACGGCCCTTGCCATCCGATCTTCAGTTGGTTGTTCTCGGTAGGGAGCAACACCAAAACTTTCTCTCCTGCTTCCAGTTCTCTCTCTTCCGCGACTTTCCTGTATCGGTTAGCGTGCTTGGTGCGTGCTCGCTTAAAGTTAGTCGTTGCTAGGTCCCACCCTAGTTTCAACCGTTCCTTTAAAACCGACACATATTTACTGGCTGAGACAACTGTCTCATCAGCCTTCTCGTCTGTCAGAGACTGAAGTAAGGCTTCAAGCGGGCCCTTAATGGGTCTGCCGAATAAGAGTGTAGCTGGCGGAAATCCTGTGGAAGTATGAGGAGATTCTCTGTAGCCAAATAATGCTGCAGGAATACAGAGATCCCAATCTTCAGGTTTCACTTGTGCCAGCTTACTTAGCATCATGGTGAGGTTTCCATTAGCACGTTCCACGAGCCCATTTCCGGCCGGAGTATATGGCTTAGTGTGGATGTGCTGGGTCCTCAAGATCTTAACGATCTCATCCATCAACAGGTTTCGGTATGGAGATCCATTATCCGTCAACACTTGCTGAGGGAATCCCAACCGAGTGAAAATCTGCACGAGGGCTTCTGCGACATGCTTGGCATCTGCGCATGTTAGCGGGATAGCTTCTGCCCATAAAGTGCATGTATCGACTAAGGTCAGGATAAACCTGTTCCTTCTTTTAGTCCTTTCGAAAGGCCCTAAAATGTCGATCACAACCCGTTCGAATGGTGTTCCCATTATTGGCATTTCACCCATGTGGACTGGGGGTGTCCGTTGCTTGGGTGGTACACGTTGGCACTGGGCACAGGATTTGACGTACCTGATAATATCAGTATTCACTCCTGGCCACCAATAATGAGTGGTTATACGTTGGTTTGTGGCGTTCTGTCCCATATGTCCGCTAAAGGGAAGAGAGTGCCCCATTTCTAGGATTTGGCTTCTGTACTGTTTCGGTACTAGGAGCTGGTTGTAACCTTGGTCAGGCTTGCCCGTTCTCCGATAAAGTACGCCATCCTCAGAAAAAATGTCCCCGTGCTGTTTTGGTTCCTTCGCCATGGGCAGTTTCCTAAAGCAGGGTGCCAAGGTAGGGTCCTTGTATTGCGCTTCTTTAAGTTCCATAGGTAACAAATTTGGCGCAGGCTCCCGTTCCTTCTTGGTTTGCCCTCTTATAGTTACTGCTGCCACAATCGGCTCTTCCGGTTTCCCAATACACACGTATCTCCCGCCAAGTATGACTGGGTAGATGGGATCATCCATAACAGCCGCTTTGATCACACCTCTGACAAAGTCAGAGTGTATCTCCACCAATGCGATGGGAAGCGCTGTAGGTGCATCACTCTTACGAACTCCACAAAGTTTGACGGTCTCTCCTGTCTCTTGACCGGGTTTAACCAGCTTTCTGGCAACAATGCAATCGTAAGAAAGCCCCGTGTCAAATAAGCAAGAAGTTTGAGAACCGTTCAAAGTAACAATACCTCGCGTTGAAGGTCTATCCCCAACAGGTTGGGAATCACTGTCAATAATTCCGCCTTGCGAGACTGTCAATAAGCATCCGATGCGTTTCGGCTCGGTGTGCTCGGTCTGATCATATGTCCCATGCTCAGGGGTTCTCCCTTTGCCACCTTGTCCTTTCTGGCTGCGCTGCCATGTAGGGCGGTCGGGTTGATCAGACTGTTTGGGGTGGTTGGTGTACTTGTTCTTGTAGAACTTGGATTTTTCAGGAGGGGGGTTTTGAGGTCCAGTTTCTCTGTGGTTATTTTGGTTAGAAGCCTGAGAAGATTGCTCTAGGTTATGTTTTCGAAAATGCTCCTCTGTCGGTTTCCGCTTTGTGGCCGGTAGTTCAGCCAGCGCATTGTGATAACGCTCAGACTTTTCCAAAATGTCTTCAAGTTTTTCTGCCCCCTGCTCAGCGAGAAATCTCCGGGTATCAGCAGACAATGTGTTCTTTATTTGTTCTGTTAAAACAAATTCCTCAAGACCTTCATAGGTAGAGGGGAGCTGCGAAAGCTCAAGGCACTTTGTTAGATATCCCTTAAGACGAGACGAGAACTGCTGAAAAGTTTCAGAATTCTCTTTCCGGCTGTTGCGAAACAGTTGCAAAAACTTGCGAGCGTTCATTTCAAAGCGCTCCAGTAACGCTTTCTTCAACACATCGTAGTCGTCTTGTTGGCTACTTTCCAGCTTAGAATAAACATCATAAGCAGAACCTTTTAGGGCCTGGGAAAGTTTCATATTCCAACGCGACCTCTCTAACCCGTACAGAGTTGCAATTTTCTCAAATTTTTCTAACCATGTGTCAATCTTCTCATTTGGACAAGGAAAAGATTCAAGAGTGAAAGACATAGCATTTAGTTGAAGAGATTGAGTGTTAGCAGGGTCAGTTAAGGAAGAATGAGGAGAAGACTCTCCATTGCTGGAGGTAGAGGCAGCGCCACGACTTTGGAACTCTAGGGTTTTAAGCGCCAACTCGTGCTGTCTCTGTTTCTCTCTCTCCTCATGCTGTCTCTCCTCTCTCTCCTTCTCATGCTGTCTCTCCTCCCTCTCCTTCTCATGCTGTCTCTCCTCTTTTTCCCTCTCCCTGCGGATTTCCATTTCCTCGTCCATCTTCTTCTGCTGTAAAGCTTCAGCTGCTTTCCTCTCCGCATCATATCTCTCCAGTTCGTCTCTGACAAAAGCTTTCGCTTCCTCTCCTTCCAGTCCCTCCTCTCTCGCTTCGTCCCTGAGAAGTTGTCTAAGCTTTGCCCTCTCGGCCATATTATGTCAGTGACTGAGACTGTTGGAGAAAGAAAATAGGAAAAAGAATAACCTGGTTCCTACCACTTACGAGAAAAAAAATTACCAAAAAAATCAAAAGATGATATATTTAACCCTGGGATACCTCCTCCAAAATAAAATCTAACTATCGCTGCTATTATCGGCAATAAAGCACTCAATGCAAAACACGACTACGCCAAATAAATGGTAGTTAAGATTACAACTGAAAAATAAGTTGCTACAGTGGAAAAGCAAAAGAATATTGCAAAAATTAAAGAGAAAAATAATCCCTTAATTTTTAAAAATCCACTATAAGTTCGCCCCTGAAGTCAGATCGGGTAAGGGAGGGAATTAATCTGGACAAAAAGTCCGAAACACACTCCTTAACTTAGTTCAAACGCCGTTCTGCCTCAGTACCCAGTGAATGTTATACACTCACCACTTTACCAGCATTTAGTATTACAATCAGCAGTTAACATATATCCCGACAAAATCAACCTGTAACCAAAATGTATATTATTCAAAGATGCTGTGGAAAAAAAAAACTTATTAGTTTGTGTGGTCAGCACGCCCGTAAACAGATCGCTAGTCTAGGGGGTAATATTTTTTTTTTTAAAAAGATACACAGTCACAAGACATCACACTCTTACTCTATATCAGAATACAGAATCTTAAGTTCAAAATCCAGATAGACGAGTCCACATTTGTCGTACTCGTCTTCCTATTCTAAGTTCAAAGACCGGAAACGAGCCCTCATTTGTCGTACTCGTCTTCCTATTCTAAGTTCAAAAATCCTACGGACGAGAACCCATTTGTCGTAGATTTTCGATAGGAGAATTAAGACTAGGTTTGGTCCCTTCTGAATAGGTTTGAATAGGTGATAGACTCAGTGAGAGTTAGTGAAAGGTAATAGAATTTCCACACACGTGAGATGATAGATTTTGATATAGTGGCTGTCTCTGAAAGCGAAAAGAATTCTTCTCTCTCTCACCTATCTTCTACAACAGTTGTTACAGCGTCAGACAGACTACACCAATATACATATTACGTATATTTCTATCACTCACAGGCACGCACATACACGTGACGACAGGTAAACACACAGACGTGGGAAAACTATAACAATGATATATATATATATCTAGAACGAGCTGACCAAACACGATTATTAAGTTCAAGAGCGATTTTAATATCAGGAAAAAATCGGCTCACAACATCAAAGAAAGTACATCAAGGAAAATACATATACACATAGTCATAAAAATTCAAGGAAATGTTGCAAGGATGATAGCCCCGTTATAGTGTTAACTCTAGGTTTAGCCCGGCCCCGTTAAGAGAACAGATGATGGCGCCAGAGTCACAGATACATAGGGTTTGAGTCTAAGAGTTTTCTTTGTTTTATCTCGTAATTATATGCACAGAGTTTGAAAAAAAAAAAATCTGATTTAACCTAAGACAAAAACACAAGAACTCTAGCCTTAGCAACAAATTATGCAGATTGAAAAAAAAATAAATAGGACAGCAACAGGGTGTCAAAGATATAATAGTGAAAATATCCCTCAAACCAGCGTACACTCATTCATTCCGCCATGGCCTCTCATACTTGTAGTCACGACTTTGCTGGCTGCCTCTTGGAACACACTGATTTTAGATTTTCACACAGACTCAAAAAAAAATGCAGTCTTCTGCCAAGAAGTCCCCAGTTCCAAAAGACGTATTTAACTCGGAGTCTCCGGGAACGACTACTTGGGTGTGCAAATTTGTTCAAATGTCTGATTAAGTCACCTAACAATTATTCCAGGCGCGGGAGTTAGCAGAGCACAGTGTCAATAGCGTAGGTTTCTAGAAATGATGAATGTCAGGTCGGTGCCTTCCCTCAGTATAGGATTCACTTTAGTCACACCACAGATTTGTCCACAAAAAATATATATATATCTAGTCGGGAAATGTTAGTTAATACTAGAAGTATTTCGCGCCACCAGGCAGAAAGATTACGTAGAGTTTTTCTAGAAGAAATTAAGATCTGGCTCCAAGGTCCAGTATTTATCATTACAGTCTTTGAAAACCCGTTATTGGGATATAGTATTTCTGGCTAACTCGGGTTGCATATGCACTGTTTAGACCAGTGGTACTTAAGAAACCCACGTGGTTCAAAATAAGGACTGTCTATTTCTTCACAAGTATGGAAACTACTACTAGGTGCTGGTAAAGTTAGGGTCACCCCAAAACTTTCACTGTGTGGAGGAAAAATAACACATATAATATAATAAACAGAATCTGTACTGGTTATAACTTACATTTAAACTTGCAAGCAGAGAGCTTTGCTTATCATTTAAACTTCCCGTGACGTAAGTTATATTTAAAAATCAGCAATCCTCATGAATTAGGAACACGTGCGTATTCCGTCACCATTCATGAGGCTCGATTCTAGAGTTTATACGTTAGTTTAGAAAAATACACTCGACTGAGTATTAGCGGTTAAATTAAATTCATAAATAGCTACAATTGCCGTTATAAGCTAGAAATTTAATTTTATTCTGCTTTCCACTGAATGCTTCCCTAGAAAATATAATAGCCTACCACTTTATTTCTCTTCTGCGCTAAAGAAATAGATTAAAATGAATTAAGCGATTAAACACTTTAACACTCACAAAATCTATATATCTATCATATTAATTACCTCAACCACAGAATTCCAGGTAGTCGCACAACTTAAGAATAAGATTGCTGAAAATATTTCTGGAAGTCTAGAAGTTCGACAAATTGCCGAAACAAACTCAGATCTTCGCTAACAGCTATTCTGTTTACGAGCAACCTATCTACTGTGAGTCTATGAGCGAGAATGAAATTAAAGTTTCAAACTTGGCCAATATCTTTAAAATCAGACAAAGGGCCCAAACTTATTTCGCCAAGCGAAATTATCTCCCTTACTCCCAACATTTACGTCCGCTTAACGCGTGTCGTAACTGTCACCTACTGACCACGATGTACGCGTGTCAGTTTCAAATCCCAGACAGCCTGACTCCAATGCAGGGCAGTTTTCACACTACAGCTGACCATGGCCCACCGTGAGCGCCGTGTCAGTTTGGGATTTTCCAGACAAATGTCTGGATACTGACCGGTGCAGATGTAAAGTATCACACCTCACCGGGACTTATGCCGAGAAGAAGCTCGCGCGCTCGGTGAGAATGTAGACGATTTGCTACGTCCTATGTTCAGCGAACCGACTTATCACGCCTTCTGACGCCCTGCAGCCCTGACATCTACGTAATATCGTCCTAGCGCGATTCTCAGTTTTAGAGAAAGGAAAACAGGTAAAGTTTGCGAATTATATGAAAATAATATTCGCAAAACGAATGGATGAAAAATATACAGGAAAAAGGAAATACAGAGATAATAAAAGAGAGAAATCGGGTGAAAGAATAGGAAGAAGATGTAGGAAATTAAATGAATATAAACCCTACGTGACAGGATACAACACTTAGTACGATTTCAACCGTCCAAAACACACCTAGCTTCAGTCACGGGACAAAGACTAAATTCAGTTGGGACAGCATGGCTAAAATTTTCCTTAGGCGAAACAAATTTTGAACACCCATTTGTCATTACTAAAGGAATGTCTAGAAATCTTATCCTAGGGAGAGATTTTTTTAACAAACACAAAGTTCGAATATACTATGACCTCCAGAAAATCAAAGTCAACAATACATACATATATCTCCAGGACGATATCCACATAGCGTCTTTAGTAAGGATTACAGCTCCCATAACGGTGGCTCCAAACTCCCTGGTCATAGCAAAAGGCAGAGTAAAAAATTATGAGTACATAACACCAGGGCAATCAATTCAAATACAGCCCCTAGCAGAAGAAAGCATTATTGATGACCCATTGTTGCAAATTACAGAGGGAATTGCTGAAGTCTCGAAGGCTAGAGATTTCCCCATCATGATATTGAATATGTCAGGAAAAACTACCACTATAAATAGAGGCACAATTGTAGCACAAGTGGATACGTCAACGATAAGACAGACTAAAACCAATAGAGACCATCCACAAATTGTCTCAACCACCCCCACTGGACATAATGCACGAAATCGCAGCACAAATAACCATAGTACATGGAAAGTAAACAGTTATAAGGCTTATGCAGAAAAAGGCAGCAACATCAGTCACAGCTATGTTACACCACAGCATATCCTACCCAGATGGCAGAAACGAACCAGTCCATACATAAGAAGAGAAAGGCCACAGTATGAAAATGACTATAATTACTCATTCTTGCGCCCCAGCACACCAAGAGAAAAGATGAAGTGCTGTATATCACAGAGTAACAGAGAAACAGAAATTGTCTTGCCAGGAGGATATCCAAAGCGACAAGACAGTGATACATGCCCCATGGAGTATCAATATAGCTCAAAAACAGGTGGATATGATAAAGTCCCAAAACCAATTGAAATTTCCGAAGAAAAGGAAGAATTCTTATATGACTATACCACAGGAGGATACTATAGCAGCAAAGTTGGAAACAGAAAGAATGAAAAATTTTCGCCCAGGGAAAGAAGACAGCCCGATAGCACAAACAGAAGAAATACAGTAACGTACGCGGATAAGCGCAGTTACGGCACAGAAATAATCAGAAAAAAATGGCACAAACAACGACTACCCCAGAGAAATATAATAAGAAATGAATATACAGTAAATGCAGTGACAAATGGAAATGCACACAGCACATGGCAGAGGAAACAGTACCAAGCCGCTCAGCCCAATGAACGGCAAAGAACTACGCAAAAGAAAGCCACATACCAGGAGCAGAGATTTTCACAAGATGCAAGAAAATGTCCCAAAATTATGGGAATGAAACGGAGGCATCAAGACAGACCAGAGATATCATAGCAGATCATAAATACAGAGAGAGAATAGCTCAGTTACTTGCAACCCTGAATGCCACAGAAGATAATAAGCAACGTTTGAAAACGTTTGTAGAAAAGCACCAAGATGTATTCGCACTCAATGACATGGAATTAGGCAGAACTAACACTGTCACAATGGACATTCAAACAACCACAGAGGAGCCAATACATATGAAACCCTATCATACGCCCTTGAAAAATAGAGAACTCGTGGAAAGGTCTATAAATGAAATGCTACAGGCAGGAATCATCGAAAGATCCCGTTCCCAATGGTCCTCACCCATAGTGATCGTAACAAAGAAAGACGGCTCCAGTCGCTTTTGCTGCGACTACCGTGCCCTTAACAAAATCACAAAAGTCATTTCCTACCCCCTCCCCAGGATAGACGATCTACTTGCGACGTTAGGAAAGTCTACATACTTTACCACACTTGATGCAAGGTCAGGCTTTTGGTGCATCCCCGTGACACCTGAGGCAAAACAGAAATCCACATTCTGTTCACATATGGGAAGTTTTTTTTTGGAATGTTATGCCATTTGGTCTAAAAGGATCTCCAGCAACATATATGTCACTCATGGATGAAGTGTTAAAGGGTCTACATCCATTTGCCCTGGCATACATAGACGATATCCTGATACATACCGCAGGCACGATGGAAGACCACCTCCGCAAGGTTGAAACAGTGTTTGATAGACTCAGGCATCACCAAATAAAGTTAAAACTGTCGAAGTGTGAGTTTCTAAAGACAGAAACAAAATATTTAGGCTTTGTCATCAATAGACATGGCGTCAGACCTGATGAAGATAAAGTCAAAGCCATAAGAGAAATGCCTAGCCCCAAGACGGTGAGACAAACACGCTCATTTATTGGTACAATAGGGTACTATAGGCGCCACATCATCAATTTCTCCAGAGCAGCAGAGCCTTTGATAGCCCTTACCCGCAAGTATGCACGCTTCAAATGGACAGAAGACTGCCAGAGATCCTTTGAGTATCTAAAAAATGCCCTAACCACCATCCCACTGCTTGGACATCCAGATATTTCTCAGCCCATGATACTATACGCCGATGCCTCAGATAACGCAATTGGTGCATGTTTGGTACAACCAGTACTAGAAGATGAAACACCCATCCTACCAAACATTCCCAATGAGAAACCCATTGCATTCCTATCCCACGCATTGTCAAAGTCACAAAAACGGTGGACCACCACTGAGAAAGAAGCATATGCTATTCACTATGCAGTACAAAAGTTTGACTTTTATGTCAGAGGAACTAAACTCATTATAAGAACTGATCATCAACCTTTGGTTAACTGGCTCACCAAAACACAAGAACAGCCAAAGAAGTTACAGACATGGGCAATGAATTTACAGTCCTACGACACCACTATCGAACATATCCCAGGCGAAATGAACACCTGTGCAGACCTCTTATCCAGGATTAAATATGATGATGAAACTGAAGTGAAAACAAATAGAGTCAAAAATGATGGCACATCCTCAGAGATTGACGATAATGCTAAAGAAATTAATGAAATTACTTCATCAAGTCGAAGAAGTACCTCAGATTCTGCCACTCAAGTAGAAGAAGAAAGCCAAGATATGTTTGACATGAGAGTAGAACAAGCAAAAGATGCAGAAATTGTCAAGCTGCTCACATACGTGAAGAAAACCCAACAAAAAGTAAAGATTTTACAGTACACCCAACGGATGGAGCTCTATACTATATTGATCAGAAACAAGAAGGGACACTAAGAAAAGTCATTCCAGCACATCTAGTCCCAGAAGTATTGCTACAGTTTCATGATAACAACGGGCACATGGGAAGAGACAAAACAATTGATGTCATAAAGAAAAGGTATTATTGGCAAACTTTCTACAAAGACATTACAGAATATGTAGCCACCTGTAGAACATGTAAATTGAGAAACATGAAGCCACATTTAATTCCCCTTCAAGAATGCAACCTTCCCATTATCCCATGCAAACAGTGAGCATTGACTTATCAGGTCCTTACCCACTCACCCAATCAGGCAACAAATACCTCCTGCACATAGTTGACCAATACTCTGTTTGGCCAGAAAGTTACCCACTCAGTGATGCCACATCGCAGTCCATCACGCAAATTTTTTTACAAGAATTCATTCCCAGGCATGGCTGTCCAAAACGAATCATTTCAGACAACGGTAAACAGTTTTATCGGTAACCCATTTAAAGCCACCTTACACCAGCTGAATATTGAGCATACTACAACCACTTTTTATTGCCCAAATGCAAATGGCAGAAATGAACGCATGCACGCCACCCTACATGATATTATTAGCAAATATATCAAGGGGAACCACCAATACTGGGACCTATACATTAACCAAGCTCTTGAAGCCATCCGAGTAAACGTCAACGATACCACAGGAATGTCACCCTTTCTCATGCTATACGGAAGAGAACCAAACTTTCCGTTAGACAACCTACTTCGCCCACAAAGAAAATACATGGGAGAAGACCCCATCGAAATAATCCTTCAAGAAAAGTATAAAGCTCACCAGATTGCACAACGAAATACGCAGAAGGCATTTCACAAGAAACAGAAACAACATGATAAATCAGCCAAGCTACCAACGTACAAAATAGGAGACAGAGTATACTACAAGAAACATGTACGCAGTTCAAAATTCGATGACCGATGGTTAGATGGCTACAAAATCATGAAACAAACTACGCCTGTAAACTTCATTATTTGGAATGAAGAGAAACAACATCAAACAAAAGCTCACGTAAAACAAATCAAAATTGATAATCACCGGCCCATTCCGCCTCTGACGACAAATACAAGACCAGTCAGAAAGGCCACCCTAAATTATAATCCACCCAGCACAGATTCGTCTGACATATCAGAGTCAGAGACGACAGACTCTGAATTTTACCAAGACGACCACATACCCAGACCACCCACAGATGAAATACATCGAGCAAGACAACAACGAGACTCGTCCGAAAGCGAAGAAGATATCCCACCACTTGAATTACGTAATAGACTACAAGACAGAGACCTGCGCATTAGAAATGACGAAATCATGCCACAGACGTCACACGATGACAACACGAAAACACCTTATATCCACACTCAAACTTACTCCCGCAGTGATAAATCGTCAGCTGATACCTATCACACCCCCAGTTCAGGCAGTTCTAGTTTTAATACTAGTGAAAACCAAACACTGCTATACCACAAGAACAAGATTGCTCGTTCAGAACAATCAGATCCTGAAGAAACTATACCCAAGCAGATTGTTGAACCATATACCAGCAATCTTTATGGAGACGAAACAGAACAAGACATGAGAGAAGACAGTGTCAACCCCAGCACAGCTTTGTCAGACCCCAACGAACATAATGACAGAAAAATGGTAGATTTATATGAACAAGAAACAGACATTGATACAGCTAGTTCTATTGAAACCAGTGATGCGGATAGTACATTATTTGTACCAGTCAGCTTCAGCGTCAAACGCACCTATAAAACAGAATCAGATGACTCAATCCCTAGCAACAAAATTCCGCGTATACAGCACAACTATATCAGACGAAAGATTCTGAAGAAACGCTATAATGTTCCCAAACCAAGCCGAGAAGTGTTAGCCTCATCTCAACTAGTCAAAAACAACAGTGTGCAAATTACTGTACCCATTGTAACCGGTGCTAACGTTCAGCACAACCAGGTCAGAAGAAAAATCAAGGCGAAACATATACCTGCCTCAAAACTAACAGATGTTCCAGCCATACAAACCCCTACCACAGTGAAACCATCACCGCAATCAAAAGATGTTAAGCCATCACCGCATTCGCCAATGTCCTCAGTGCCCCAACAATCAGCAAATGCAGTGTCGTCGCCTACCACACCAGTCACCACTGCTACTCAGTATGATCCTCGCCTAAGCAGTCGGGACATTGCAAGGTTAGAGATGGCAGAGAAAATGTCAGAGAAACTGAAGGAAGTACTAAAGCTTTGCTGAGACACGCCCCTCAAGTCTTCAATGTACATGCCATCCCATGTACGGCCAACGCATATGTGAAAAAACCTTTTTAACAATGTACTAACTTTCCCCATGTACTCTATTTTCAGTTTTTGACAGTTCAAATGACTTGCTTACAGACAAAGATGTCAAAGCCTCACTGAGAAAGTTATTTTTTCCAGCCTTAGAATACTGATGCCCAGAAAGAAATCAAGACCAGCCCACGGAGGATTTTCATTAGATAGCATAGTGTTGTGAAATAAAAATAACAAAACAATTGATAACACACGGTGTTACGAGTTTACAGACACCCTCATTTAGTTACAGACATTTTCTTAATATTTAGAATGTTACACAACCGTACCTATAACACATGTGTCATACTATTCTGTTGTAACATTCATCTCCACTTTTGTAACTGATCATATTCCACGCTCCATTCACCAGCATTTTCATGCAGACACTTTACACCAATATTTTTTCTTACCCCATACTAATATTTCTTTGATCTATATTATGCTAAACTCCTTTATATCTATCACCTTGATCAATCATACTGTTCCTACTATGACATCTCTTAACAGCACATAATTCATACCCAAAACCAGTATTGTATGTTATGCTATTTTTCTCCACAGGATTATTTATTTTCAAATGTACATTATTATTTTAGACCCAGATGTATATTAGTACTGTCAAAAATTTTAAACATTCTCCTAAAGAGATTTCATATCCCAACCTTGACTCTCTATAATAAGATTTCCTTCACCCCACTGTTACAACATCTTTAACTTACTATTTTTCCATTCCACTATATTGAGACGACATTCTAGACTTGTGATCTTTTAAATCCCAATCATATTCATTCCTTGGAATTACAATCATGTTGTAATCAGGAGATCCTTGATGTACCCTTTCCTCGCCACTTATTGACAACAGACACTGCTACAACATTCAGTCTATTCTAACCTAAACTATTACTTGCAGCCCTATTGGTTAGGATTTACTATTAGGAATATTGATAGTATCTTTAGTGTTTAGTGAATTGATTTTTATCATTCTTTCGTACTTGTGATACAAACAAAAAAGAAAATGAAATGTAAAAAAAAAAAAAAAAAAAAAAAAAGGAATCACAAGAAAACAGAAAAGACATAAAAGAAAAAAAAACAATTAGAATGTTTTTTTTTATATAAGATGCTATATGTTTATATGCCACCCTCACACATTTTGATGATGATAAGACAATATTGTAAAACATTGACTACCCTGAAGTTGGCAGCTGAAGAAGAAAAAGAGAAAATAAATCACCCTATGCCACTCATACCCCCACCAGCTTGATCCCTGATACTCCAACAATATTTTGTTGATATCACAAGTACCCCAATGACATTTGCGCATGCTGATTTTCTGCAAATGAAGAATCCCTTGAGAGCATTAGTATATGCTAACCCCAGATTGAACAAATTGCACCTATTTGTTGATGATGCCTTTGCCCATGTTAAAGAAATAGCATTTGCACATGCTGACCTAGCAAATGAAATACCCCTTTACAGCATTTGTATATGCTGAACCCACATTGAACACCCCATTACTGGATGATAACCATTAATGACACATGAGATGAAGAAGCAACAGGTTATGTATGATGAAGATGACATTTTATATTAAGGTGAAACTTTATGTTGTCACAGCTGAGATTTTGTTGTAATGTTTATGCACAAAATCCCCCACATTAACATTGGAGGAGGAATAATCTTAGTCTTTCGTGGTTACGAGATAAGACAAGGATATAATAGAATATTTGATGAATACCATGGACATGGAACAAATCAGAGCAGATGATTTGTTGCACATATGAGGACCATATTTGAAGTCATTATTGAAGGATTATCAGTAGACAAGAGACACAAATGAATTATGATAATCCCATGGAACCACAGGTACTAAGGACACAAAATGGAGATTAAATAATGGAAAAAAAAAATAATGACTGAATAATTGCTATGCCCAGAGGTAAAGGAAATAGAGATACATCCGCATTTTTGGAGAAGATATCTCTTTGATTTTTGCACATTGCCTTTGTAATATGAACATTGTTGTATAACAAATGACTATTCCTTATCACGAATTACAGAATGTTGTAAGATAGTTGGAATAAATTGACAATTTAAAATACTCATAACATACCCAGAATTACAGGAGAGAAAATAAATACATGATTGATGAAAGTGGACACACTGAGATTTGCTCACCCCGAGGATATTGGATAAGAAAATAACGTTATCCCAAGGACAGACATGTCACAGATATATCATGGAGATATTATGACATAAAAAAAAAAAAAAAGAATACCTAGATTGGAAATGCAGCAAACTTTGTCAAGGACACCAGGAAATAGACCCCCGCCCCACACTTAAGATAACTGACGGATGAGATTTTTGAATTATAAGTACCATAAGTCACCCATCTGGCTGTAGTCAGCGGATGTTACAGGCACCACATAACTCTGACTAACCCTCGACCAGCGAAGGCAGAGTTGGTGTCGAAATTTTGCACATATGTAAAAAGACATGTTTTTGTTCATGTTTTGGTAAAGTCTAGACATTTATGTTAATGGTTCTATAAATGATTAGTTGATATATTGATGATAAATATTCGCAGATATAGTACATGGACAATTAATAAGGATATATTTCCAGTACAGAATAAGAGGAATAGGAAGGATCCACATTTTAAATATTGGAGCACCATGAGCGATGAATTGGACTTATAAAGAAAATGGAAATGGTACACTGTATGCAAGGATAACCAGAAATAATATGGATAAATAGTAGTCAGAGTGCCAGGAACTTTGTCTTATAAGAATATTGTAGATTCCTCACGATCAATTGAATATTTTTTTCTTCCCTTCTATGTCACAATTTTTTTTGAGTGATGACCCCAAATTTTTTTTTTCATCTCATATTGTCAAAAGTTCTTACATCTCAGTTGATAGTTCCATAAATAATTGTTTGATGTGTTTTGCATAAAGGTATTGCTAGATAAGGTACATAGGGAGTTACTAAGGATGAATTCTCAAGATAACAGGAGGACTAGAATGGATACAATGATATTGGAACACCATAAATGATACATTGGTGTTATACAAAAGAAAAAAAAAAGGAGACAAATATAAATTGTATACAAGGATGCCTCGAGAGTGACAACATGGATACATATTGTCAAGAGTATAAGCAGTTGTCTTAACAGAGAAAATAAAGTAATACGGAACCCAATGTAGAAAATTCATGATGATTTGGAAACTATATTTTCCTTTTCCCTTATATTTCATAATATGATAGTAACACATTCGTCTGTTGGTTGCTGAATAATTTGATGTTTGAAAATTGATGTATGGTAAGTCAAAGAAGATCTTTGAAGAATAAATATATATATAAAAAAAAATATTTCTAGGGAAGAGTTAAAAAAAAAAAAAAAAAAAAAATACTGTATTGACAGAAAAGAAGGAATGATTAGAAATAACTGACTAATGGACAGGATCACCACCAGACGCACGGATATTGGAGACAAACATCACATATTTTGAAAAAAAAAAAAAAAAAATGTAATATAGAACATTTTCTACAGTGACGGACTTAGAACGAATTTATACACTTACCATTTGGAAAATGTCAATAACAAGGAAACATTCAGATAAATAAATAAGGATAAGCCATGAGGTTTTAATGCTTTTATTGTGAAAAATGATTACTTATAAAAATGAGGCTGGTTGTATTATCGTCTGATAAAATATGCATATTATGTCTAGAGATGTTTTCTACATGTAATAATGAGCAAGTGGCTCATTCACAAAAAAAAAAAAAAAAAGAGAACATGATGAGTACCCATGAGAACATTGGCTATTCTATGAAAGTGGATTGCCATTACCATAGGAATTAGAGATTTTTGACATTTCTTGGAATATTGCAGAGTACTTGGGAAATAGAATAAATAAGTACGCCAGGAAAAAAAAAAAAGATTTTTTAAGTACTTGCAGGCTTTTAATATGGAGCAAATAACAGGAAAAGAAAAGAGATAACACCCCCACCATATCCAAGAGAATGTAATCAACTATATTTTTGAATGAAATGTAATAGATTATGATAATCCAGCCAAGTTCTGCAAATAAGATAGTTTATTGTTCATTCCCCAGTGTTGCCACTTGTCACATTTTTTTAGTGATGACCTTATGATTGTTTTGCAGATTTTGTTGGGCAGTGTTGCCAATTAGTAAATTTGGTGAAAAATATTATGATGTGATGAATAAGTTACACTTTTTGAAGTTGATGTCCACTACTAGTTTTTTTTACATAGCAGACGACCTCATATAGACATAGGACCCCAGTATAGGAATTAAATTAAATTTTTTGGAAATATTTTTGGACTTAGAAAAATTTTTGAACTTTAAATTTTTCTGAAAATTTTTTTGAACTTAGAAATTTTTGGGGATGAATTTTTGTTATTGATAGTACTCAAATGTCTCCCTACGGGATACATTTGCGGAGCCCCGGGATCTATATGTGGCCGTGTACATAGTTGTTCCTTTGGAAACAGGCTATACCCCAACAAGACGGAGGAAGCACAGACTACCCCATAATTTTATATTTTATGAGAAACAGAATATAAAAAATTATAGTGTCACATATTTAGGGTAGAGTCGCTTCTACACGCTATTTCTAATAATTGGGTGATTTCCCCTGACCAATCGGATAGCTCAGATTTACCCCGGGGAATATAGAACAGGACGCCATCTGGCAGTAGAATGAAAGAGCGCAACTCAAGAGGTCGTATCTGGTCCAGCTCTACATATTTCTTAGTTTGAGGAAGTCAACTTCAACATTTATTATAAAATGTGCATTTCAGGACATTGAGTGGTTTTATATTTCTTACTTGCGTAAGTAGTGACCATCATTCAATGTATATTTTGAATAGAGCTCCCAACCCTAGTCGCAGCAGAACTAGGTTCGAGGATTTGAGTCAATTTGAAAAAACTAGTCCTACACCTCAAACCGTGTAGAGCAGAAAATATCCTTGTGTTGGAAAGTATTTAGCTCAAGGAATACTTATGATGATAAAGAAAACAAGGACAAATCTGAAGAGATGGGTAAATGTCGTCGAACCTAAGATAAGACGGTAACTTAAAGGAAGGAACACGGTGGAATGAGAAAGTTCGCCATATTTGACAATTGAGTAGGCCTATGAGACAAAGATGCAAAAAGGGATTTTTGCATCGATGAAAGCATCTGATGAGATGTTAAAACTTTATTATGCTTATTATTGTAAAAATGTTCTGAATTCCAGACTTTGTTGAAATTTAAGTTTCATGCTGAAAGATATTAAAAGTTTTGCATGAAATCGAACGCTGTTGAAAAGGTAAATTACTACAGTTTTGAGATTAAGCTAAGAAATCTATCCATTTCAATTAAATTCGCTACATCAACACCTAAGAGAAGAAAATTGAACCTGGCAACACAAATTTAGGAGAGAAATCTAGATCTCTGGTGATTAGGCCAGTTAAACATCTGCTCTCTGTAAAGTAAACTGAAAATACCGCATATACCGGCACTGCCACATGGTGGTAATATGGTGCCGTTCCAGTCCTAAGGAACACCTGCTCCGGCCACATAGGGCCCTGCTATTACTAAGGTCGGCCCTGAAACGAATTATGATGTTTCATGCGTTTAATTTGAATGAAGATGAGAAAAATGTTGACTAACATTAAAACACATGTTCTAAGTTCAGGTCGTTAACTTAAAACGTACACGTTGGAATTGTCTGTGTATATCAAATGTGATAATAAGGCACCAAAGGAAGATATTCGCCTCTGAGAATGAAACAAGTGCAGGAAAAGAAACCGAAGTTTTACAAATCTACTTTCAATATTGTAACTAAATGCACTTGAAGAAAAACAGAACTTAATTTTTTGCATGGAATAAAAGTGGATGGCCAGTTATAACTGACAAACAACATTTTTCTTTCTTATATAAGAATAAGTGTTCTTAGGTCAGTTTCTTGCGCTGATTTCAAATCTGAAATCCGTTTATCTCTATCACGTCGGGTTCTTAAGATATTTGTGAATAAATATATTTTTGGGAAACCGTTATTTGCTCCATTTCATTTTTACTATATAACTTATTAAAAATTAATAAAAAGCAACATAATTCTACTTTTTATACTGCTAAAAGATGCATGACATATGTTACGCGATTTTTCAAATAGTTACTGTATTTTGAAATAATTCTGAGCAAAATATGGCTTCTAGAAGTTGTAGAAATTCGGCTGATCTGTTCTGTTACGTGTGCAGATATTTTACCGATCGTGTTGACCAGAAAAACTTTACACCATTACTAAAGAAAGCATATGAACTTTATTTCGATTCGAAAGTTGATGATGCAAATAAATCTTGGTAGCCAAATGCAGTTTGTTCGATACATTGGCAGGTTGGTTACGAAAATCGCCGAAGCATAAGTCGATGCCTTTTGGAGTGCCAGTAATATGGCGTGAACATGCAAATCACACTACTGATTGTACTTCTGCTTGACAAATATCCATGGTTTCACTTTTAAAACTAGAAAGTCTGTGGTTTATTCAAATATTGAATTGGTTTCGAAACCTGTGCCTCATGATCCAATCACGTGTCCGATCCAAGTACCACCAGAACATAATCCGTTGGACGTGAATGAACCATCAGAAAGTGATAGTTTACCTGCATTAGAAACTAATTCTGACTCAGATTACATACCGGTGAATGATAGTGTTTACTTAATTAAACATTCAGGACTTTCAGATCTAATACGTGATCTCGCTCTTACCAAAGGACAAGCGGAATTACTCGGTTCGCGACTCAAAGAATGGAATCTTTTAGCGCCCAATACTCCGATATCTAAATTTCGTCATAGACACAGAGAACTTGTTCAATACTTTGAGATGGATGATGACATTTTCTATTGCAAAGATGTAAACGGTCTAATGGTGCACCACGGTCATGAGCACACATAGTCAACGAATGGCGACTTTTCATCGATTCTTCCAAGACTAGTCTAAAAGCCGTGTTATTGCATAACAGAAATTTATTTTCATCAATTCCAGTCACCTACTCTGTTCATATGAAAGAAACTTATGACAATATGGCTATACGTTTGGAAAAAAATAAAGTACAATGACTACCAATGGCGGATTTGTGGAGACCTAAGGTCATTGCAATTCTCACGGGCATGCAGACTGGGTATACTAAATTTTGTTGCTTCCGATGTGAATGGGACAGCCGCAACAGACAGGAACATTATGCAAGAAAGGTGTGGCCTATCCGGGATCGTATGCAGCTCGGGCATAAAAATGTAATACACGAGCCATTAGTTAACAAAGACAGCTTCATTTTACCACTGTTACATATAAAGTTGGGGCTCATGAAGAATTTTGTAAAAGCGTTAGATAAAACGAGCAAAGCTTTCACTTATCTTCGAGAAAAGTTTCCGCAATTTAGCGATGCAAAGATAAAGGAAGGTATCTTTGTAGGACCTCAGATTAGGAAAGTTATTGCAGACAAACAATTCGAGAACTTGTTACATGGTAGTGAACTTCGCGCATGGATGGCATTCAAATCGATCGTCGATAACTTTCTGGGAAATCACAAATCTGTTGACTATGTTGCATATTGTTAAGCAGTGCATAGATGCATACAGAATTATGGGCTGTAACATGTCCCTCAAAATCCATTTGCTCGATTCACATCTTGACTTTTTCCCTGACAACCTTGGCGAAGTCAGCGATGAACATGGAGAACGATTCCATCAAGATATCGCCGTAATGGAGTCACGTTATCAAGGACGGTGGAGTGTGACCATGCTTGCCGATTATTGTTGGATGCTTCATCGCGATGTACGCCATGCCATTCACCGACGAAAGTCGACTGCAAAGAAATTCAAGCCTACATAACTGCTATACTTCTTGTACGAATGATGTTGTAATACTGTATGCGTTGTTAAAAAACTTCAATTGCGTATTTCTAGAGATCCCGACCTGATAGAGAAAAACGGTTTGCAGATTTAAAAACAGCGCATTAAAATTGACCAGAAAAACATAGAAATGTTAGAGAAAGAAAAAAAAAGTTTTTTTTTGTTAGTCAGTGTTATCAGTAACACGAAATTCGTCATATTGTTCACAAATTTATATTTTTATAAAACAATATGACGAATTCCTAATTATTTCAGACTTTAAGTCACAACGGAGTTTTAGTTGCTATGAACGGTGTCTGCCCAGAAAGATTTATCTTTGAATAAAATCTGCTTTGATAAAATTAAACATCCATGGTGTAACACTAATCTGTAAATCTCACCAGAAGATGGTCATTACTAGATCTGTTTACAACAAAAGAATCCCTGACAAAGCTGTCTGATCAAAAACATTGATTTTATCGGCACATAACCATTCACCCTCCAGTTCCCGCCCCTTCAAATACGAAACACAATTATAAGAGCAGCTAATTATTTGTCTTTCCTTAAAAGTATTACTTTATTAGAGTTATTTCCACTTTATTTTACATCGGTTTAGTTATTATATAAAATCATCTGGGTGAATGTCAGTCAAAACTTTGATACAGAAAATTTACTCAGAAAGAGAGCTGCATACCGTACAATAAGAAGAACATATATATTTTGAGCGTGAAAGATTTGATTCTTCTTCTTCCGTCCTTAGCCACCGACCGTCAAAGCAGTCAGTGGCCATTACGCCTAGTGGCGTCTTAGGGCAACAGCAGATAGGTTTTCTTTGCCATTGTTTCCCATCACGCCTAGTGGCGTCTTTAGGGCAACGGCAAATCAACCCATTTGCTGTTGTTTCCGTAATCGAAGTGACTGGCAAACGGAAAGATTTGAAGCGGACGAATATTCAATAGGATTTCAATCTGAAACAAAAGTGATTAATAAGATATGATTAAACAATAAGACTGGGATAATCGACAAAAAGATGGGAAAGAATTATATATAGGTTTAAACGAAAAAGCTGGAGCTGCTTAAAATAGTTATTCAGTACCGACTCGCAGAGGAAGAGTCCATACTGGGAACTGATTTCAGTGGCATATGGTCAGTGTCGTTAAATGATAACAAGAAATATTGAGTGAAGGAAGTCAAGTACTGAGGCCGTATTTTTTATAGTCAATTGGAGAAATTTTCTAGGGAATACTGAAAAACTAATATAATATTGAATGGTTGCACCATCAGCTCTTTCTATTAGTTAAAGACATTACGACACGAGCTGCAGCAACAGCAAATGATAGCTTCTTGCGCCACCGAGAGAGAAGTAGTTCTGATTTTTGTCTATCTCATCAGACACTTTCCGGAACTACACTTCGCCCTAGCACTCGCGTAATTCGAGGAGAACAAAAAGCTATTACATGCAGAAATCACTAAACGAAATGGCAGTAACTACATCATTACTGAAATTTGGGATTGGGGGGGGGGGGGGGGGGGGGGGGGGGGTCTCACGACAGCGTTTATTAAGCATATATAAGAATATATTTATGCCGATGTCCTTATCCGGTCATACAACCATACAGGCAGAATAGGAAGGAGACATAGGGAAATATATTGTTTTTTTGTTTTTTTTCTTAACCAGCGGCACTTGGGCTTTCAGCCCTTCGGCCCAATTACATGTCATTGCGAGGCTGGGGAGCCTGTGGACTTTCCTTCCAACCCGGTCAGGAGCTTCGCTCCTTCCCATCCACAGAGGGTTTATCTCAGGAGCCGTTCTGGTTATTCAGTCAAAATCATGGTCGATGATAATTCTTCAAATGACCACGCCCGGGCTTGAACCTTGAAAACCTGATCGCCAGCGCAATGTGGTAACTATTACACCAGCGCGGCTGCCAGGGAAATATATAGAAAAACTGAAGAGGAAGCCCACAGACCTGAATTAAAGTAAACTGCTGGCTCAGATACGCCTAAATGTTGGCAAGAGGCCTAGATCCACCTCGACTCAGTCATTAGAATGTCTTTAAAAAACAACCAGTTACGTTGCTGTATTCTCCTTCGCCACGTCAAATTATAACGGTTATGCTGGTAATACCATTTGAATCTAGATTAGGAGAATAACACATTTTTAAAGTGCCAATTGCAATTATATCGTCCGGAATTTGAATCAAGAAGGTTCATACCAAGGATCATAGCAGTAGTGGTAGACACAATAGGTCTGGTGGTCGCCTGAGTCAACTGAAATAACCAGATCTCAATGGACAGTTAAGAAAAAATGGCATTTATAGACTTGGCGAAACTGTCGAAGATAGCTCGATCCCGCTGTGGAACAACAACAATGGACAATGGAAGTTAGGACAATAAGTTTACATACAACAAAGTTGATACTTTCACAGCCGCTTCTTAACTGACAAAGTGGGTGAAGCCAAAAGTAAACATCTAACCAGGAAATTTCGAGTCAGGAGGAGAGGAGTCAATACACTACCAGCAGCAAAAAAAAATGCAACATACTTAGGTGTCATCATCCCAACCCTTCCAGAACATCACTCGAATATTTCATCTAATTGAGGTACCCTTCCGATTTTTTTTTTTTTTTTTTTGCGTACGCCCACTATTACTCGAGGCGAAATCTCAGGTTAGTATGTCTAACCTAAGACTGATTTTTACGTGAGTATCCCTTGTTTTCTTGTACAGAGACAGGTGTCCCTCGCCATTCAGGCAGATACTCGCCGATTTCGGAGGTACC
Source organism: Oreohelix idahoensis (assembly GCA_024509875.1). NCBI lineage: Eukaryota > Metazoa > Mollusca > Gastropoda > Stylommatophora > Oreohelicidae > Oreohelix > Oreohelix idahoensis. The sequence goes on from JAMPIV010017350.1 coordinate 120,380, forward strand.
CATTAGAGCTGGGTCGGCTCAGGAGCCGCCAGTCCCTGGTCGACGACACTTCTTCAAATGCCTTCGCCAGGGCTCGAGTTAAATCCAGTCCAAATCCCGGTCGACGAAAATCTTCAAATGTCCTCGCCCGGGTTTGATCCTGGGTCACCCGGTCGCCAGCGCAGTTTGGTAACCACTACACCAGCGCGGCTCCCCATTGAGGTACCCTTCCGATGATCCCATAACCTCTTGTTGTAATGCTAAGCACAACGTTTTCGTTTTTTTCCCGTCGTCATCTTTTGGAGTATATTTTTCAAAATAATTAGACGATAAAAGGAGGACTAATTTGATTAGATCCTTCTGATTTGCGTTCATCTTTTAAATAAGGTAAAAAAAAGTATTAACAATGAATGAAACTGTAATGTGAAAGATAAAATAATCACTTCAGAGGATATGGTTTACTCCACCCAATAGAATTATACAGACGATCTGACAATGCATGGCGCCAGTATACTCTCTGAGCAACCAAACAAAGAATATGACTATTGCATCATCAGGCGTGTCGTAATGGCGCCGGGGCTGACATCCTCATCGTGTAAAATAAATTATCACATAAACCAAGAGTGTATGACTTCTCGGTACAAGATTCCTTCAATATTCTGAGGCATCTGATGCAGGCTTCCTGCAGGACCAGCTACAGTATTGACTCATGCGTCGTTAGAAACGCAAAGAAAAATGATGATGACGGGACCCGTGTAGTGATGATGATTATTCCTGCACGATATTGATCTGTTCGTTTCTGTCTCTTATTTATTGCATTTTTTTTTTTTTTACAGTACATTCTGGCAAATTAGACTCGTGGGGCACTTCTAACTTTCAGCCATGTGATGCAGCAGTTTGACTCGGATCTTGTCAGGTCTATTCTCGTCTGGTTCTTTCGACGGAATGGAGAACAGTATAAGTAATATAGTCAAGCTAACACTGGGTTAAAGGTAAATGGTAAAGTGGTGAATATGGTCATCTTAAAAGCTCACATAAAAACAGGATTAGAACAGAGAAAAGTGTGGTAACCGATCCACAAAAGCAGACAAAGAACAGACAATTGCGTGGTGACATGCACAGAAACCAACTAGAAGATTTGACTGTCTGGTCACTGATGCACAAAAACAAACTAGAAGACTTCACTGTCTGGTCACTGATGCACAATACAGATTAGAAGATATGAATTCGTGGAATCTAATGCACAAAAAGAGATGAGAGCAGATGAACATTAGCTAGCTGATGCGCAAAACACTGATAGAAATATATAAATGCGGGGTTACAGATGAATAAAAAAGACTAGAAGTGATGAATGCGTGGTAACTGGTGCACAAAAACAGCTTAGATCAAACAAATGCTTGGTCATTAATGCACACACACAAAAACCCACTAAAGGCAACGAATGCGTAGTAACAGGTGCACAAACAGACGAAAGCAAATGAATGCACGGTAATGGATGCACAAAACAGAATAGAAAAGATGAATGCGTGGTAACTGATGTACAAAACTGAATAAAACAGATGAATGCGTAATAACTGATACGTAAAACTGAACAAAACAGATGAATGCGCGGTTAACGGATGCACAAAACAGAATAGAACAGATAAATGCCAGATAAATGAAGGTCAAAAACAGAATAGAACAGTTGAAAACGTGATACTGATGCACAAAACGAAGTAGAACAGAGGAATGCGTGATAACCCATGTACAAAAACATAATAGAACAGATAAATGCATGGTAAATTCTGCTATCCTCTTTTCTAGCTTTTTTCCGATTAGACGCCTAACACGTAATGTGCAAACGCAGACGTCTGCAGGACTGAGGACACAAAAGTAGCTTCATAAGTTTCACATCTAATATCAATAGTTGACTTTATTTTTATCTTATTCCCCACTACTGATCACTCTGTTTTTAATTCTCTTGAAATGATATTTCGCATTAGGCGTACATGATAAGTGTTAGATATATTGCGCATGAAAGTGTGTGCTGATGTATGTCTGTAATGATGATCTAATAATCTAAATGAATGTGAAGTATATAACTATGAATTAATTCTTTTTTTTAATATCATAGAAAACAGGGTTTGATTAACCATAAACGAATAGAAGTAATGGACAAAAAGCAGTCTTTCGCTTTTTTAGCTATGCAACCAAGTGCAAAAAGCAATCTTAAATAATGAAAAAGAAAAATGAATAATAAACATTTACTAACCTCCATTTCCCTTCACAAATTCCTTAAGAACACTATATACAATTAAACTCCACGGATATGAATTATGTATCTATACAGGAATAAAATTAGGGTACAGGCTGTGAACAGGCTATGTTCGGGGTAAACTCTTTGCTCCGAGTGTGTTGGAAAATCCGTTCTGACTTCTGACGAAAGTGTCATCGTATTTCGAGTTGTAAATATGTCAGAAGTTGGGGCCTGTGTCCTATGACTCCGCCCTCTGGTCCAGTAATCTACCTTTCATCTTACGGTGTGACGCTTGAATTCTCGCGTGCCATTTCAGTGCACGTCAGTCGCTAAAAGTGGGTGGGATCTCGTAACCAACTTTTCACTTTGCGCTGCGTGTTCATTTGCGAGACAAACCGTGTTTTTGGATAGAGTCCCGATATAGAAATTATCTTCCCCCTTTTCACTCATTTTGCGTCTCGAGGGAAGTGCCCTTGGGTCGCTCGCCTGTGTGTAATCCTCCATCTCTTTGTTGTGTGGCGGCTTCATTTATTGTCTCTTTCATTACCCAGTCATGTAAACAACCTGCCGCTCTCAACGTATTCTACTATCTGGTAGCCACATTTCTGTGCGTGTCACGAGTCCTTTGTTGCTGATTGCACTGACAGTGTGCTATTGTGTTCCAATGTGGTGACACTCGTTTTGTTTAAACATGAGACTAGATATCAAAAGAATTCTTTTTATTCCGCATGTGGACATCTCCCGCGTCAAACATAATTTCTGCCGAGCCAGGTGTATTCCAAAAAAAAAAAAAAAAACGCAAGGTAGGAAAATATCAGAGGCATATTTAAAGTTATACTTAGATACAAACTGTGATTATAAAAGATTACTTTAAAAATGATGAAAGAACGAAACGGGAGCGGAATAACATAAAAAAGATGGTAAAAAAGTTGCGTAGCGTTTAAGATAGGTGCACTATATCACAATAATACAACAATTTAAAAAAAAAAAACCACAGCAGCACACATTACTCGTGTTGTCTGGAGTATAAGACACTGTTACCTACACGTAAGCAGTAGTCTTGCGTCCTGGATTATTTACCTAGAGCACATAGTGCCGCCATTTGCAGATAACCATCATCTCAGCACATACGGGCTGTCACATTTGCCATCAAGTCATTTTTGGCAACACTGTCTGACCCATTGATAGCCAGTTACCTCTGAATATACTGACATATCGACCGAGAGGAGTAGTCAGTTGCCAGTACTCGTCACCTGTCTTATAGTTCGTCTTCTTTATCCAGTATGAGAGGCGCCCCAGCGCGCCTACAGGATACTCCCTCGCCAGCAAAAGTCCTCGTTGTTTGGATATAGATAGATCAGTGGGTGCAAGTATTTCTGCACTCGTTTTAATCTCCTTCACCTGCTAGTGTGGCCACCAGCCACAGGAAATTGTGAAAGCATATTATTTATTACGACGCTGTTACAGAGAGAGCTTATCTCCATAGCCCTAGAATACCGAATCTGGTGGAACAGCGTAGTGTTTTCCTAATTGAGGAGTAACTTACCTACCTGGAATTTTGACATTACAGGAGTTGCCTTTTCATCGCAAAACTGGGGGGCCTACCCCATTTTGTTAGATTATCTTGGTAGTGAGAAAGTGTATGGGTGTTGGTGGTGTGGAGTGAGACGTTTGGCCTGTGAGATTGAGCGAAGTATTTGTTCTGTGATTTAAGACATTTAAGCACTAGCCCATCAGAGCTAGTGGAGTTATTATTTGTGTTGTCATCGTAGTTTCTTTAATAAATATTTTTATATTTTCTAAGCGGTCAGAATTCATTCTTTTCTAACTGTCACTTGATGTTTTCTGTTGTAGTCCTTACTGTAATATATCTTCCTATTTTGCATGAGAGGACGGAGAAGAGTATGGCATATTAAAACATAGTCTCGAGTATGGCTGGGAAGTAGACCTTAGATATTTGATTATATCTCTCTTCTCTCCAGAAGTCATATCTCTCTCCATATTTTTATTAGCGACTTTAATTGTCTCTACTTTCACATTACTCATTCATATTCGGTCTAACTCAGACATCCTGTATTTCCATACTCGCGACAGATGCTGATTATGCGAGGATGAATGAAAAAGAAAACTGTAGTCAGCTTTAGAGACAATCCATATTTTGTAATGTTTCATGGCCCCTACCTCGGTGCAAAAACTTTAATAAAAACCCCAGAATGTAGATAGAAACAGCTGAAGCAGGAAATCTGAGAAAGTCTGTATGAATAAAGTACAAGTTAATGTCTCATATTTGATTAAAAACGAGGTTACTTGAGTAAAAACAAATTTGCTAAAAATGTAAGAAAACATATATCGAAGCCGCAGTAAATAAATAAATAATAGAAATAGAGAAGTAAGGATAATGATCGATGTTAATGTCAAATTTAATTATTTGTTATTTATTCATAGCAGGTTTTGTTTATCCAAAATATTATTTGTGGTCGAGTGGGTGGAAAATTGAATTACGTTAATTATCACTTGGTTTTTCTTTCCAATGCGAAGCCTGTCTCATGTGTCGTTTGCCAGCGTGAGTGATTGTGAAATAAAATGTACGGGCAATTTTTGATATTCTTGTTCCTGTGGTTGTCCCGAGAGGTTGGAGATGTTATAAAGAATAAGATATCCTGGACATAAAGGTGTATCAGATGATACCAGGATAGTGCCAGATAAGAGTCTGGTTTTATCAGTAATACCCCCTTCTCTGAAGAAAGTAAGGGTGTATAGACACAAAGGAAAGGTCAAGCTATGTAAGTTCCCAGAGAAGATGGTGATGTAGTACTCTGAGTCCCTAACTGCTACCTCTCCTGATCCGCCTCTGTGATTATGGTAGTTAATATGTTTCTGACTCTGCTAGGGGTAATGTATATAACTATATTCACCAACAAGAACTGTAATTCAACTTAAAGAATCTAAGAAAGTCTTGTAGTGAATATTTACAATTTAATTAAACAGTTTCTCTTTTCTGTTTGAAAAGTGTTAAACTCAAATATTTTACAACATTAAATAAATAATAATAGTTAACAAATGTTTTTCTCTTGGGTCAAAATGTCTATCATCTTGTAGACAACTTCGCTTGCTTGATTATTCACTTGTAGAATTGTTTATTATTATTAGTATAAGTTTATAGAAACACTATACTAGTATTGTCATCACAAACTGGAAGCGTATATGATTTTGTTGAATATGGATAAGCTGCACAGTTGCTCTATGCAACTTAACTGAGTCACTGGAGATGGCTCCCTTAGATGCTGGATATAAGATTCATCTGAAGCCGTTCCAGTAGTCACAAACGTAATGGCTGGCACTGTATCATAGACTGGCACTGCATTTGTTGTAACTTTCAATAAGAGCAGCCTCCTCTGATTTTGAGACTTTTGGTTAAAGGATTAAACCTGCAATGAATTCAAACGCAATCCCTGTATTCTTCTATCCATATCCCTCTTATGACACAGATGGGGACGATGGACAGTTTCAGATAAGCAGAAGCACAAGGTATAGTGTAGAAAAAGGTAAAGGAACCCGTTACACGCCCATTGAGGCATATTGGGAATATGGTGTTAGGCCCCTATTACTGTATTTTGACCGTCGGCACACGAGGGGTGATGTGGTCGGCATCACGCCGGCCGCCTTAACCTTCCCAGAGTTTCTCTGGTACCCATATGGGGCTGGGTCGACCCAGGAGCTGTTTGTGGCCTAAAAAATTCCCGCCTCATCTGGGGATTGAACCATAGACCACTGCGCTAGGAAGCCAGTGCACTAACCACTATGCTACCGCGGCTCCCTAAGGTATAGTGTAGTTATCATCAATCATTTCAATTCAAAGTGATCACAATTTACTTCTACCTTCTGAATTATAAGTATTTTCCCATGAATCGCCTCCATAAAATAATTTGGTTGTGAGTAAAACTATTAAATAATATGTCAAACGATACTGTGACTCAATCCCTTTCATCCTTCTTTATGTTCCTGATAGGTGTCGCATTCTATTCAAGAAATACTTCTTTAAATACCTGTTACGTGCAGTCTTTGATATCTTACAATATTATACATAGGTAATTTTTTAGTGCTTAAGGGAAAGTCATTATTGAGTTACTTCCCTTGAAAGTTGTGCCATCTCTTCGATCAAACTCCGCGGATAAATCCATTTTACTGCGATTTATTCGTTGTTTGGGTAATAATAGATTGTTCTTGCTTCAGAATATCTATGGCCTGAATTTATGTGTATTGTTTGTCTGAGTAGGACGAGTCTGTCTTATATCTGTATATCTTTACATATCTAAGTCGAACTATATGTTCTGTTGTCTCTAGAGAGGTCAAAGGCTATTCGGCGGATGTGTCGCTAGAGTGTGGTGTGATTTGGCTTCGTCCTGATAGGGACTGTGTGTGTTTTCCTATGTCGGCCTGTCGCCGGGAAAAAGTGATCTCAGTATTTGTGGGGAAAGTGATAGTCGTCTAAACCTATCGTGTATGCTTTACCCCAGTGTTTATTCATATTGCCAAGGAATGGCAGTTTTATATTTCCTCTACCAAGGTAATCAAAGACACTCTTATGAACTCTCGATCGAAGCCACCATTTTCGATAGTTACGATTTGAATGTCTAAGAGAATATATTTGACTCGATGAAAACGACTTCGATTCCTAGCAGCACTATATTCTGTAGAATGCAGTCAATTGTTCATGATCAAATCTACAGAGCAATGCAATGTTTTATGAATGACTAACTTTAGGACAGATTCATTATCTGCATCCAAACGTGAGTGACAGTTCACGAGTGAAGCCATCTTGGAACCAAAACATGGAGCGACTTTCAAGAAGAGAAAGGGGATGCCCGTATTATCGCTTGTTTAGTCCAGAGATCACTGCTACACATGAGAACCCGTTATTAGCGGTTCAATATTATTATATGAAAAAAATATGTGCTGAACATTATGTGGGAGAATCGTCGCTAAACGAGATTAGGTTTAGAAGCCATCTGAAATATTGTTTATAAGCTGACGTGCTCAGTCAGTGAAGTCAGATGATATATGTATGGGCGATACTGAGTGCTTGGCTACTGACAGTCCATTATACACTTATTCTACATGAGTGCCCATGTAACATTGCAAGACCATTTATCCACTGTACTATGATGTATTATGCCAACCTGTGATTTGTCACTATCTGTGCTGTCGAGTGTGTACGTCCAATTAAACTTTAGAAAAGGTACACAGTCGTTGGTGTCGATGACTTCCAGTCATACATGAGTGTGAGAAAAGAACATTTGTCAACAACACGAACCCTTATCATCATTCGCACATTGTACACTCAATCCATGTCTACACACCACTGCGTAGGTCAAGTTGACATTCCATACACTACAGTGGAGCAAACAACACCATAGAGATCTTATCAACTGATGATGATGATGATGTCTGCTTCCATCCACTTATATCTATCTTTTGGTGGATATCATTAACGGGAATAAAAATCCAACATTATCAACCTTATCAACTGGTGGACCAGCTTTCTGGGTTTGACCTCGCAGAAGTTCAGAAGTCAACAGATTACCGATACCAGACCGTTTCCTGTGGCTGATACGACACACTTGCAGTATTGGTTTGCTCTTTGTCAACACTTCGTCACGTGACCTGTCAAGTGAATGCAGTATGTAGGCCAGCGTTGTTGACAGTTTTACATTAGACATTACAGAGTTTCACAGAACAGTTGGATCAATTCTTGTCAATGTTAACAGGAAGACAGTATTTGTGTACTAAGAAGTCCTATTTTCATCGATGGATCTTCTTGTTTTCCATATATGAACTTTAATATTTAAGGCCAGAATGTTTAATTGAATAAAGTGGCAGTTTGTTTATGTTCATAAAAATAACTTTGCCATTACTGTAAAACTGAGCCTATTTTGCAACACATACTATCATACACATAATTTATATATATTTATGTTTACATGTTATTTGTTTGTATAGTATGTTAGTTTCTATGTCAGCGGGTTGTGTTTAAGGTTGGGCGGCGTCCTCACAACAGAATATCCCACGTCATAGAGGGTCCGTTGTGGGCGTTTTCTATAGGTGCAATTTTCTTGATTGAAAATTTGCTGCGACAACTGTTGCTTTTGTGTTAGCTGTGAAGACTGTAATTATTGTTATTTTTGTAATATTTCTTTGTTCTTTAGTTTTGTTTTGAGTTGTTTGTAATTTGTTGGTCTACTCTTTTCTATCTTTCAGTTCTATTCACAATTTGTATTCATATATTGTGACGTCATTGGTGTTGTTATTCTTTGCAGATTCAGTGATTATTTTCATTGATTTCCCTATTTGATTTATTTTGATTTCTGCAAACGTTCTTGTATTGTCAGTCCTATTTGTACTTTATGTATTCTGTTGGTTGACATATGTTTTATATAGGTATATTTCATAAGACACAATTGCCTGTGCACTGCACTTGGATTATGGTATAAACCAGTACCTGATTATTATTACTATTATACAAGACCTTATTAAAGGCTTGTGACCCACAGATATTGGGATAGTATACTGATTAATCAAGTCATTGAGAACTTGTGGTATTATTATTATTTCAGGTGATTAGTATTATTGTTAGACACCATGTCTACATTAGAATACTTCATTATACAAGGGAAAGCCCTTGATAAAACTGGTCAACAATTAGAACAATGGGCAGTTGCTCAATATGACAAAGCATTAGCTGCAGAAGAGAGAAGAGCTATGGCAGAAGAGAAAAGATTAGCTGCAGAAGAAAGAAAAGCTATGGCGGAAGAGAAAAGATTAGAAAGAGAAGCTGAGGCTGCTGCTGAACAAAAGAAATTACAGATGCAGGTGGAGGAAAGGAGATTTGAAGCTGAACAAAAAAAATTAGAAAGAGAAGCTGCTGCGGAACAAAAAAGATTAGACAGTGAAGCTGAACAAAAAAGATTAGACAGGGAAGCTGAACAAAAAAAAAAATTAGAAAGAGAAGCTGCGGCTGAACAAAAAAGATTAGACAGTGAAGCTGAACAAAAAAGATTAGACAGGGAAGCTGAACAAAAAAGATTAGACAGGGAGGCTGAACAAAAAAGATTAGATGCTGAAGAGAAAAAAGCAATAAGAGAACATGAATTTGAGTTGGAGAAATTGAGATTGACAAGTATGAGTAATGTTAATCAGGCATCTAGTGGTAATGGTAAACCTTCTACTTACAAGGTTAAGGTTCCACCGTTCAATCAGTCCAGTGACGATATTACATTCTGGCTGGATAGATTTGAACGTTCTTGTCGTACACATAATGTGGATAAATCACAATACGCTAATCAATTATCAGAAAACTTGAAAGGTGAATCTTTGACTAGATTATGCCTTGTAGGAGAAGCAGATAAGGATAATTATGATGTCATTAGGGCGGCTTTGATAAAAAAATATCAGCTAAGTGAGGAAGGCTATCGCCTTTTATTTAAGACGATGGTACCTGAGACGGGTGTAGAATTCTCAGAATTCACTGCAAAGGCACGTCTCACAGTTGATCGTTGGATTGAGCTTTCCAAAACAGAAAAAACGTATGAAGGACTTATGGATTTGTTGCTCAGAGATAAGATTATGTCATGTGTGAACAAACCTTTCCTTGAATTTATACATGAGCGTAAACCCAAATCTCTAAAAGAAATGGAAGAATATTGTTCCCAATATGTCACTGCACACCCCGACGTGACTTTTGGCAACACTAAGATTAAGGAGAGTATGCCAGTTGCTTCAGCAACACCATACAATCCCAATTATTCACACAGATTTCAGGGACCTCAAAACAGATTTGATAAAAAAGGTAACCATAATAGTTATCAAAACCAAGGTAACCAATCATTTCAGGGTTCTTCTTCAAAGAACTGGAGACGACCTGATAGCTCTCGACACAGGGGTGGTCATAATTATAGGAATTTCCGTAGAGGAAGTAATTATAGAAACTATCAGGGTTATCCGTCTTGGAGTCAACAAGATCATAATTACAGAGATACTCATTATAATGAATATGATAATGGTAACCAAGGGAACTATGACTCAAACCCAAATAGGGGTTACAATAGAGGTAACAATAACTACAGAGGTGATAATAACCGAGGTAGATCTCAAAACAAAAGACATAAACCACATTTTCAGGCAAACTCTGTACAACAAGAGTCCCATGAAGCCTATAAACAGAGTAAAGATAATAATGATGCTAGTAATATGGCATGTGCCGCTTTTGATTTTGGGAGAGCATCTCAGTGCCCCCAATGCAAAACGTTATTTGAGCCAACCACAGTGTCTACTTTAAGCTGTGGCCATCCTCTTCCTGCTCTTCCGGCATCAGTCGCGCATGATGGAAGAGGTTCTCTTGTCTTACATAAGGGTTTAGTGAATAACAATCCAGTCTCTGTGCTATTTGATTCTGGATGCACCACAATTGGTGTTAGGCAGTCACTCGTAGATCCTTCCCGTGCCACTGGACAAGTAGTCAAATGTGTAACATTTGGCGGCACATTAGAGAAATACTCTACTGCTATCATTAGGATTGCTACTCCTTTCTTTACGGGAGATGTACACGCATGTCTTCTTCCGAATCCGATCGCTGACCTCATCATCGGTCGCATTCATGGAGTCAAGGAATGCACTCCGCAACAAATTTCCACGTGGGAAAGGCAAAACATGCAGATTGCTAACGCTGTAGTCACTAGAGCTCAGGCTCTTAATGTGCCTCAAACTTCATCTATTGAAGATAATGAAGTGCATAACCAAGATAATCCCTTGGTAATTTCTCGTGACTCGTTTATAAAACAGCAAGAAAATGATCCCACTCATTCAGCATGACATTGTTCTAACTGACCATACTCCTATTAGGGTTAGACCTTATCCTATACCTATACATTTTCAAGCACAGGTCGAGAAAGAGTTGGATGAGATGATAGATTTGAAAATAATCGAACCATCCACCTCTGCATATTCTTCGCCGATGGTTATTGTGCGTAAAAAAGACAATAACATACGTCTTTGCGTTGACTATCGAAAATTGAATCAAGTAACGAAGTTCGATGCCGAACCTATGCCTTTACTGGAAGAGCTACTTACTCGACTCTCCAAATCTCATTTTTTCACTAAACTTGATTTGTCTAAAGGATATTGGCAAGTTCCTTTATCTGAACGCGCCAAACCTCTCACGGCTTTTTCAACACCTAGAGGTTTGTTCCAATGGAATTTTATGCCTTTCGGTCTTATGAACGCACCAGCTACGTTCGTACGCATGATGCGCCGAATCCTATCTTATCGGTCAGATGTCATTGCATATCTAGACGACATCTGTCTTTTCAGCGATACTTGGGAAGATCACTATTCAGGGTTAGATGAATTGCTGTCTACTTTGCGTGAGCACAACCTGACAGCGAAACCCTCTAAAGCCTATATTGGTTTTAGCGAAATTTCTTTCCAAGGCCACCGAGTTGGTCATGATTTCCTAAAGACAGAGGACCATAATACTAGTAAGATACTTAACATCTCAATCCCTAAGACTAAAAAACAGGTGAGAAGTCTGTTAGGTCTTATTCAATTTTATGGCAGATTCATTCAGAATCTATCCTCTATCATGGCACCTCTCTCAACACTTCTAAAGAAAGGTTCGCCTAATGTGGTCCACTGGTCTCAGGAATGCCAATGCTCTCTGGATAAGATTAAAACATTGTTTTCAACACCACCTATTTTAGTGCTACCCACTAAAGATAAGACATTCGTTCTTCGTAGTGACGCTTCATCCACTGGGATTGGAGCGGCACTAATGCAAGAGTACTCTGGAACTCTGCATCCTGTAATGTATATTTCCAGAAAACTTAATGCGGCAGAAAGGAATTATTCGGTTTTAGACCGTGAGCTATTAGCTATGGTTTGGTCGATCCTCAAACTACAGAGATTTCCTTCTAGGCGCACATTTCATAGTAGAAACCGACCAAAAAGCTCTTACTGCTATACAGAGTAAGAATTTGAAGAGCTCGAGGTCTACTCGATATGCAATTGCTCTTCAACCTTTTCATTTCTCTGTGCGAGCTATTCGTGGATCAGATAATGTGATGGCAGACATTCTGTCAAGATGCCCACATGATTCCACATAACTATTAGGGCTTAGACTTCTTGATATGTCTAGTTCTATAGTAGTTCCTTTTCTATATCATGATAGATACACATTTGTAATTTAATAATATAATGATTGTATCACTACATAGCTGTTCATGGATGTTTATTCACCGCTGTGCTTTGATGATTTTTTCTTCATAAATCATAAATTTAAGATATCTAAAGCGAAATGATGATATGAATTTTTTAGGCATTGTGTAATTGCCAGAATTGTATTATACTTTGATGACACCTTCCTGGAAAAATATACTTGTAGAGAAATAATTTCTCTCAGTTTATGAGACACATTCTCACCAGTCGCTCCATAAGTCGACTTAGCCTCATATTAGGCGTTATAGGTATTCCTGATATTTTCATCTGCGCATTATTCATGCGTTGTGAGCCTATTGTACGTTGCTCCTAGATGTATTTCAAAAAAAAAAAAAAAATGTTCCATTTTTTTTTTCCCGGGAGGTGTGGTAAGAGTGTTACGTGCAGTCTTTGATATCTTACAATATTATACATAGGTAATTTTTTAGTGCTTAAGGGAAAGTCATTATTGAGTTACTTCCCTTGAAAGTTGTGCCATCTCTTCGATCAAACTCCGCGGATAAATCCATTTTACTGCGATTTATTCGTTGTTTGGGTAATAATAGATTGTTCTTGCTTCAGAATATCTATGGCCTGAATTTATGTGTATTGTTTGTCTGAGTAGGACGAGTCTGTCTTATATCTGTATATCTTTACATATCTAAGTCGAACTATATGTTCTGTTGTCTCTAGAGAGGTCAAAGGCTATTCGGCGGATGTGTCGCTAGAGTGTGGTGTGATTTGGCTTCGTCCTGATAGGGACTGTGTGTGTTTTCCTATGTCGGCCTGTCGCCGGGAAAAAGTGATCTCAGTATTTGTGGGGAAAGTGATAGTCGTCTAAACCTATCGTGTATGCTTTACCCCAGTGTTTATTCATATTGCCAAGGAATGGCAGTTTTATATTTCCTCTACCAAGGTAATCAAAGACACTCTTATGAACTCTCGATCGAAGCCACCATTTTCGATAGTTACGATTTGAATGTCTAAGAGAATATATTTGACTCGATGAAAACGACTTCGATTCCTAGCAGCACTATATTCTGTAGAATGCAGTCAATTGTTCATGATCAAATCTACAGAGCAATGCAATGTTTTATGAATGACTAACTTTAGGACAGATTCATTATCTGCATCCAAACGTGAGTGACAGTTCACGAGTGAAGCCATCTTGGAACCAAAACATGTAGCGACTTTCAAGAAGAGAAAGGGGATGCCCGTATTATCGCTTGTTTAGTCCAGAGATCACTGCTACACATGAGAACCCGTTATTAGCGGTTCAATATTATTATATGAAAAAAATATGTGCTGAACATTATGTGGGAGAATCGTCGCTAAACGAGATTAGGTTTAGAAGCCATCTGAAATATTGTTTATAAGCTGACGTGCTCAGTCAGTGAAGTCAGATGATATATGTATGGGCGATACTGAGTGCTTGGCTACTGACAGTCCATTATACACTTATTCTACATGAGTGCCCATGTAACATTGCAAGACCATTTATCCACTGTACTATGATGTATTATGCCAACCTGTGATTTGTCACTATCTGTGCTGTCGAGTGTGTACGTCCAATTAAACTTTAGAAAAGGTACACAGTCGTTGGTGTCGATGACTTCCAGTCATACATGAGTGTGAGAAAAGAACATTTGTCAACAACACGAACCCTTATCATCATTCGCACATTGTACACTCAATCCATGTCTACACACCACTGCGTAGGTCAAGTTGACATTCCATACACTACAGTGGAGCAAACAACACCATAGAGATCTTATCAACTGATGATGATGATGATGTCTGCTTCCATCCACTTATATCTATCTTTTGGTGGATATCATTAACGGGAATAAAAATCCAACATTATCAACCTTATCAATACCTTTCCCAACTTACAGACACAATTAACCATCTTTCTCAATATATTAAATATTTCCGAAGGCGGGCTTTGCCTCTAGAAGTACACATGAGCCTGTAAGTTTCATCAGAAGACCCAGTCCATTCCTAACACATCTTATACACATCGTATCGCACAGTTGGATTAATCAATATAATTACACACAAATATATATATATATATATACATATATATATATACATATATGTATATATATATATGTATATATATATATATGGATATATATATATATGGATTCTAATATATATATATATATATATATATTATATATATATATATATATATATATATATATATATATATATAGATATTATATATATATATATATATATATATATATATATATATATATATATATATATATATTAATATTAATATTTATATATACACCATATATATATTACATACATATATATATATGTATATATATATATATATATATATATATATATATATATATATATATATATATATATATATATATATATTATAAACTTCTTCTTCTTCTTCTTCCGTCCTTAGCCAAAGACCGACCAAGCAGTCAGAGGCCATCACGCCTTGTGGCGTCTTAAGGGCAACAGCAGATTGATTTTCTCTGTTGTAGTTTCCCATCATAGCCTAGCGGGCGTCTTTAGGGGTGATCAGCATTGGGCATATATATATATATATATATATATATATATATATATATATATATATATATATATATATATATATATATATATATATATATATATATATATATATATATATATATATATATATATATATATAGATTCGTTCTTACCCTCAGGTACACACACACACGCAGACTAGCCCTCAATGGTTGAATAAGGTCTGCTAACAACTGCAGAAGGCAAACGCTGGCATTAATATATGCTCTGCTTTCCTCGCTCTCTGTGTTTTTTCAAATCGTGACTGACCTGAGTTGATTAGGCAAGTCTATTTATAGTCTTACCTCGGATGTACGAGATGGAATACCCCTAGGAATGCAATAACTATCCTAAAATGTGGGTACCATTTGGCCTTTTGTACAATGTAGGAAAACTACTTTTTTAGTTATCTTCGTTATTCCTGATGCGATTTTAGTCAATTAAAGTTTACATTATACTTAGCATTAGGCTTTACATATCTATATAATAATCTTTTTGGTTACTACTTGCATTTTCTGTTATGCATAGTTTAAACAGCTAAACTTAGGCCAACCTGAAGCTTCGAATGCATTTAACCTAAGATTTCTCCCGTCCTTTAATAGTATTAGTAAAAGTATTATTACTTACGGGTAGAGTAACATCTCTAATATTGTTTTGATAACCTCTGCCAAGTGGTACTTCTTCTATACTGCTGTAGCAAAATTCCGACGTTAATCATGTTACACAAAATAGGGTCTGGCAATCTTTATTCTTCCAGCAGTTGTAAACAGAGGACCAAAAAAGCGTTTTCATTTGTCGGCGTATCATATCTTTCAACAATGTATGGCGCACCGTAAGGACCAGAGTTATTAGAATTCGTGATGTGAAACAGACTTCATTTCACGACAGTGGTGCAATAATGTCATCAACTTTTCCCTTTATTGTTACGATATATTGTGTTCTCTTTCTTTTTCTGTGTCTATTTTTCTCTCATGTTGCTGACTAAGTGCTTTTTCAACTCAACATGCATGTCTTACTATGGATGTTTTTTTCAATGTAAAACTAGTAGACTCGTTCAGTGACGTACTTAAAGTATTTGGCACTCAGAACGGATTCTTCCTTTGGCTCCCGTCAAAAGTAAGCATACAGACGAATAGCCGGCACGCACATTTTAACTGTACAGTATTGTCGCAATTGTGTCCGATGGCACCCTTCTCGAGGCTGTCCCCCGAGGCCGGCCGTACCTCACCCCCACCTACCAATCACCCAGTACGCCACCTGACACATTGCATTTTAGTGTCTTGCTTATTGTCTGTTTCAATCTTGTAATTGCAAAAAAAAGGTGTTTTTCCATCTGCGTTTCCGATCATTGTTTGGGGGAGGAAAGGGGGGGGGGGGGGGGGGGGGGGGGAAGGAATTCCAAAAACTCAAACTCAGAAGCAAAGAAGTCCACCAGTGTCTGGCATCAGTCTAAAAATACTTGACAAGGGTTTGGCGAAACGTTTGATATTTTCTCCACTCTATCACATTAGATCAGGGGTTGGCAACCTTTCCATGACAAAGAGCCAAATATTTAAGTTTGACTCCATTTAAAGAAAATGAAGAGCCGCATGAAAAAAAAATCACATGGTATCTCTCATTCAATATATATATATATATATATATATATAAAATTGAATGAGAGATACCATGTGATTTTTTTTTCATGGGGCTCTTCATTTTCTATATATATATATCTTCTTCTTCTTCTTCGATCCTTAACCACCGACCGTCAAAGCAGTCAGTGGCCATCACGCCTAGTGGTGTCCTGTAGGGCAACAACAAATTGATTCCACTTTGCACGGTCGGTGGCCATCCTTCGTACAGTGCCCCAACTCTGGTTCATTCTTTGCATCTCAGCCTCCACAGTCCTCCGCCAAGTTGTTTTTGGCCGGCCTCTCTTTCGCTTTCCTTCAGGGGTCCAAAACATAGCTGTTCTTGTGATGGCATCGGGGTCTCTTCTGAGGACATGACCAACCCAGCTCCAGCGTCTCCCAACTATGATGGTATAATCTTAATTTTGTGCTTGTGCTGTATTGGGAGGACTTCCAGATGTTATTTAGGCTAAAGAAGGCTGTTCTTGCCTTATTCATTCTGATGTTGATGTCTTTGCCTGCCCCACCGTCTGGTGTTTCTATGCTTCCTAGGTATGTGAAGGTATCTGTCTGTACCAGTTGCTGATTCCTTACTGATATGGGCTCAGGGTTGCTCACATTGAGCGTCATGACCTCAGACTTCTTTAAATTGATGTTCAAGCCCACCTGCTGGCTAATTTTATTAAGTCTATCCGTTTTTTCCTGGATGTGTTGATGTGAATGTGCCAGCAGTGCAATGTCATCTGCATATACCAGATCTTCCAATGTAGAAAATGTAGTCCATCTTATTCCTCTTGGACTGCCCTCTGTTGTCTGGCGCATCACCCAGTCTATGACTGTTAAAAATAGAGTGGTTGATAAGGGGCATCCCTGTCGTACTCCTGTCTTCACCTCGAAGGTTAGGTTGCTCTGCCCAACACTACACGTAAAGTTGGCATAGAGGCTTTTTATGATTGACACTATGCCGCTTGGAATTCCATAAGCCCTCAGTATTTTCCATAAACTGTCCCTATGTATGCTGTCAAAAGCCTTTTCAAAATCAACAAAATTTATGTAAAGCTGTCTTTGCCATTCTGAGCACTGCTCTATAATGTTCCTGAGAGTGAATATATGGTCTACACATCTTCTGTTCTTTCTAAATCCTGCTTGTTCTTTCCTCAGTTTGTAGTCTACTGCCTTTGAAATTCTCTGTATAATTATCCTGCCTAGTATTTTGCTGGGAACTGAGAGAAGAGTGATTCCTCTCCAATTATTGCAGTCTGCAAGATCTCCCTTCTTGGGCAATTTGACAATTATTCCTTTCTTCCACTCTGATGGTGTTGTCCCCGTTTTCCACACTTGTGCAAATAGTGGTTCTAATAGTTCTGCTGCTAGCTCAGGGTCTGTCTTAAATAGCTCTGCATTTAAGTTATCATGGCCCGGAGCTTTACCGTTCTTTAACCCTTTGATTGCTGTGATGATTTCTTCTTTTCGTGGAATGTCTGATATATATATATACCTGGTTATTATTGAAAAAAATAAACATAATTTTTCAAATGCCATTTTAATACATAATAAGTAATACAAATATTTTCAGTAACAAATATTCAGATAAGATGTAACACAATAATATAATAAAATATACAAATGAAAGAAAGGAAATTTAATGAGACTTTTGCTGTTGGATTTACATAATACTTATTTCAGCCGTAATATTTTAATATAAATTGTTTCGTTTTCTTTGAGATATACGAGTATATATTGTTTTTAAATTTCAGTCAAAAAGCCCTTACAATTCTGCACATTTGGATATATAAAACATTTCTCTTGTCTTTAAAATAATAAAAATATGACAAAATCTGTAAAGGACCCCGTCCCCCCACACGCAAAAGTTTAGTCCACGAAAAATGTATGTCAAATGGTGGTTTTAGTGCACGGACACTAAGTGTTAAGTAGCCGAGGGCCAAGAGCCGCACGAGATGGCTCAAAGAGCCGCATGCGGCTCGCAAGCCGCAGGTTGCCAACCCCTGCATAAGGCCAAGTTCTCAAGGAAACAAAATGGTAAAAATGTATAGGTAATTCTATAACAGGTTCTGGTGTAGGGGAGTGAAGTGTAAGAAACTTCACTATACTAGGTCCAGATTTTTATGAGGTCAGGTGGCAAGTTCCATTAAATACTTCTTGCCGGAATGCAAGAAATACGACCAACACAGGCACAACATAAAAAAATCACTGCAAAAATTGCAAAAGAGAACTAAATGTAGAAAATTTAATTGGTATGAAATCTTCACAAGCTCTACAAACAAAAATAGTAAAGCAATATATCACAAAAACGAAAAGTTCAAAGACAACCGGACGAAATGAAATAATTTTCGGAAAGTAAACTCCAAATTTTCAAATAAACCCAACAATACTAACAAAGCTACGTCATCATAAAGAACTAATACAGCTAAGTAAAAAACAGTACACACAATCAGAAAATTTATAACATTTATAGAGGACGTCCTGATATAACCAACACTTCCAGGGATATGGTTAATGGTTGAAAGTAGCGTTCTACGCAGAAACGTAGCACACATATGAAAAAACAAATTCACTTCCTCGCTGCCTTTGCCTTTATAATGGTATATACTTTCAGGACGTAGGGGTTTTCCCATGTTTTACGCAAGTAAGTGTCAGTTATTTTAAAGTTTTTAACAAATATATTCATGTTATATATATTTAAAAAGGAAAATGAATGAGGATTCTGAATATGTTTAGTTTATAAATTTAAATAAAATGTTATGAGTATAAAATAGTTGGAGACTGGGAAGAAAAAAAGAAATATCGGCCAAGAAAACTGGCTCTCCCATTGTTGATACTTCTATTTGCATGTTTTCTGCTTACGTCATCGGTCTTTCTCGCGTTTGGAGTGTGGTCTATCATATTGTTTAATGCCCTCTTAAAAGAGCCGCTGTAGCACAGTGGTTAGTGCACTGACTTCCTAGCTCGGTGGTCCATGGTTCGATCCCCATTTGAGGTGGGAATTTTTAGACCGTAAACAGCTCTGGGGTCGACCCAGCCTTATGAATTGGGTACCAGAGCAACTTCTGGGCAGGTTAAAGCGGCCGGCGTGATGCAGACCACATCACCCCTAGTGTGCCGATGGTCAAGAAAATATGGGCCTAACACCATATTCCCAATATGCCTTAATGGGTGTGTAATGGGATCCTTTACCTTTACTCTTAAAACATTACTTTCTACACCCAGTGAAGTATAGGCCTTCAACAAATACATTCTAAGCCTTCCTGTCTTGTGCTATCCATCCAATATTTTTCCATATCTTCTATATCCCCGTCACATACAAGGTATATGTCTAATTCCTTCTTCTGTGTGTGTTTTCTTTTTGGTCTCCTTCTATGTCTCCTACTTCCGGACTTCCAGAACAAATGTCTGACTTGTAAGGGGTCGTCCACATATGACGTCATGCAAATTTTTCCATTAAACCCCCTCCCCCTGGTCACACTTCGTCACATTAACCCTGACCCCCCCTCACTCTTATGTCACGTCACAAATATGTCACCCGCATCTCTTTACTCATTTTTCTTATGTGCTACTGAAAAGAACGATTGTGATCGAATGTAAATTAGCTAACTAGTGCATACAAAATAACCGTCTTTTAAGTAAAATAGTGTTGAATTAATCAGGCGTTTACAATAACTGCTTTGCTGGTTCAATGTTTGCTAAATTTAATTTTTTTTTAAACATCGCTCATGTTCGTTTAATTTAATTTCAAGCAATAAAAAAATAAACTATTTAATTTAATCACATCAATAAATGTAGCTTTTACTTAAGTAAACATTTCATAAATTAATGTTCTTCATCTTCTTCTACGTTGGTCCTGAAAAGGACGTTGGTTACGTTGTGTCAGTTTACAGCGAGGCTGCGATATTTGCGCCTTTCGGCCGACACATCCGACTTCAGCACGGCATTTTTGGGACCGGGTTAGCCTTCCCTCTTCGATCCCTACTCACTCAGCCAGACTGCAGTGATGCAGCCTGTTTCCAGGACCACCACTTGGAGGTGGAGTAAGGTCTTGGTCAGCTCTGGTTCGCTGACCCTGACGCAAGCGTCTAGCTATGGGTCGCTGACTGCATTTCTCACTGTTAACGCGTCTTAGGTCCCAAATTTAATGTTCAACTAGAGAGAAAATGCGCATACATTTATTTTTAAAAACTGAAGTTTTTATCAGTGACTTATTTCTTATCGTTATCATTATCTCACAGCGAAGTAATATGCTCCTCCATTGAAAGAAATAGAAATCCATTATCTTCCATATCAAGATCGTTTACTAGAAAGGTGTGTAGTATACATACGTACATACATACATACATACATACATACATACATACATACATACATACATACATACATACATACATACATACATACATACATACATACATACATACATACATACATACATACATACATACATACATACATACATACATACATACATACATACATACATACATACATACATACATACATACATACATACATACATACATACATACATACATACATACATACATACATACATACATACATACATACATACATACATACATACATACATACATACATACATACATACATACATACATACATACATACATACATACATACATACATACATACATACATACATACATACATACATACATACATACATACATACATACATACATACATACATACATACATACATACATACATACATACATACATACATACATACATACATACATACATACATACATACATACATACATACATACATACATACATACATACATACATACATACATACATACATACATACATACATACATACATACATACATACATACATACATACATACATACATACATACATACATACATATCCGTTCTTTTTTTTTCGCATTCGTCTGATTGTGAAAAAAAAACTCTCCCATTCATACCTTCGCCTGTCTCTTTTCTTATTTAGCAACGCATTTTATTGCTGTTAAGCTAAGTTCTTGAGTAGACCGAATAGTGTGAAATTCGTTCTCGAACAGACATGATGGCAGACAAATCGTCTAACATTTTCATCTGACACGGCGCTCTACGGTTAAGTTTCTCGGTGATGGGTGTGAAAGGCGCCAACATGCATAGCTGGGACATGACCATAGGTAGCTGCAACTGTGAAACGTGTCTGGTAGTTTTATTGCTGGCGCCTGAGTTAATGTGAAGTGTTAAGACGGGACGCTATTTCGGGTTTTTAAGAATGGCGTGCATCCTTTGTCCGTTTTCATATATTAAACCCCAGTAGTTAGATTTCAGGCATTCAGTACTCCTAAGTTGCAGTAGACGGATCGCTCGTGCTAGAGAAATAAGCTTATATAGCGAAGTTTCCTCGTCAATTTTTTGCCGAGCTTCTAGAATACCTATCTAGTGAGTAATTCTAGTCGTAGTGATAGCCGTAGTTCTGTTTAGAGGTAATATTATATCTAGTATTTTGTGAGTGATTTAAGTGGTAAATGGCCTATTTTATTTTCACTAGTTAGATTTCTGTGCAGAGGGATTAAATTATAAGTCTGTTATATTCTCTAGTTACTGCGTTACAGTGGAAAGCAGAATAAATTATTATTTCTAGCTTAAACTCATGCAGCTGTAAATAAATTTAATTAAATTGCTAGTAATCAGTCGAGAATATTTTAAACTAACTTAAAACTGCACCGATTCATCATTGAGTATTGACGAAATACGTACGTATTTCTAATTCATGATGATTGATTTTTTAAAATGTAATATTATATTTTACGCGAGGATAGGAGGTGTGTATAATATTATGGTTAAGTATTTTGTACTTTTCTCTTCCTTATACAGTTTTGGGTCAGCCCAACTTTTTCCAGCGGTTTTAGTACAACTGAGAGAAGAAACATTTGTTATCTTTAACCACGTGGGTTTACAAGTTAACACCTGTCTGGCAGTGTGTGTGCCTCCAGAAATAGACAGAGTACAAATCTCACTAACGGTTTTAAAGACGAAATGCCTATACTGGGCCTTTGAGCCAGATTATATTTCTTCACAAACTCTCAGGTACATGCAGCCCTGTGGCGAGAAAAAAAAATTACACAAACATTAACATTCCGACATTTTGACTAATTGTGGTGTGACCAAATTAAATTTCTATACTGAGAGAAGGCACCGACCTGACATTCCTAGGTACTGGAAACCCTAAGCTATTGACACTGTGCTCGCTGTTAACTTTCGTGCCTGGACAATTTTAATGTGACATAAACAGATATCCTAAATAATAATAACCAAGGAAAGGTTCCCTGAAGTAGTGAATTCAACCTGTCTTTGCGGAGCTGGGGTTCCCTTGGCCAAGAATAATACTGGAGATTCTGTATGTGTATGTCCTAAAAATTGTTTTCCAGAAGTTGCTACCAAAGCTGTAAGTACGAATGCAAGCGCGTGGCCACGGCTGACATGAATAGAGTGAATGCAGGACTGAATGATCCCTTTATTGTTGTATTTTTGGCACCCATTCTGCTGTCTTAAATTCCTTTATGGAGTTTTGTTTGTTTGTTGCTAATGATATTTTCCTTAGGATAGAGTAGAGTACCAGTTCTGTTCTTACCTTTAAAGGGAAATCATAGAACATAGCGTATATATCCGTGACTCTTTGGGGCTATCACTTTTCTTCTAACAGGATCGTGGGCTAAACATCGAGGGAAAAGATTACACCTATGGGTCTATTATACTTGTAGTAATTCATTACCTTATATGTATTTTCTATGCTTGATATTAACATCTATGTGTTGTGGTAAATTTTCCTTAGGTTTATAAATTTACATAAACTTTATTCAAGCGTGTCGGTCAGCTCATTCCAACATATCTATATTTCATTGTTATAGTTTTTCCACGTCTGTGCGTCTAACTGTCGTCACTTATGTGTGTGTGTACGTGAGTGGTATATATATATATATATATATATATATATATATATATATATATATATATATATATATATATATATATATATATATATATATATATACGTGCGTGCGTGCGTGCGTGCGTGTGTGTGTGTGTGTGTGTGTGTGTGTGTGTGTTAAAAGCACATTAAAACAGTTAAAGGTTATAACAATTACTCGATATTTCAGGTGGGATTATACTATTATTATAAGTTGTCCAATAGAGAGTTGCTAACTATTGCATTTATGAACGTAGACTATGAGGATTTAGTTTACAAAATCTACATTATTCCGACATCATTAATGCAAAAGAGACCTCACATTTTTTCAAACCTTCTATCGTCACACTTCGTCACAAAATGTTAGACCTTCCTCCCCCTCCCTGCGTAACGTCATAAGTAGACGATTTCCCCTCCTTAATGCTATCAGCTGGTATTCTTATTGTGTCTACCGAACACCAGCATATTCTCAAATCTTGTTCCACTGGCAATATCTGGTTCTTCATACAAGTTCCAATAATATTTGCCTCTTTAAATTTTACTAGCTTGCATCTCTCAATTATCGTATTAAATAACTTTTTCGCTTAGCAGTCTGTCAACCATAATTTTAAACAAAATCCTTGTATTCCCCTATTATTTTCTATCCATTCCTAATTGCCTTTTATCTGTTTTTCTCTCCACAAATACCCCCATCAATCGCCATTTTATCCTTTGCTAAATCATCATAGCTCTTTAACGATTTTCTTTGGAAGAAAATTTCAAATTGTGATAAAACCACGAGGATGGCTCATTATGTCATTAAAATTTTATCATTTTAGGATTAGCATGGCAGTAATTTTCTGTCTTTATGACATTCGGTTTTTTTGTCCAGTCATTATATATACGTATTTAAACCTGACATTTGACCAGCTTTAGGACCAGGAGATAGTGACGTAACACGACGACATTGTTGAGATTTTCCTATTATTTCTTCTTCTTCTTCTTCTTCTTTCGAACAATAGCTGATTTGAGTTTGCACTTTTTATCCATGTGTATTTGGGGGTCTTCTTCTTCTTCTTCCTCGTTCGCCTTCAGACTTCCACATTTATGACTCTAATAAAGGCAGTAGTCAACTCAAGGTTCCCGACATCTCCAAACAGTTTTTCGTTGACAGAAGTGGGTTGTTGCCATGTGCTACTCCGTTCATTTCTGTAGGTTGGGCAGTACTGCAGCAGGTGTTCGACTGTCATAAGGCTGGTACCGCAGGTGCAGAGATCTGTTGCACCGATTTTGTATTTGTGGTATAGATGGTATCTCAATCTGTTGTGTCCAGTGCGTAGCCGAAAAATGATGACCTGGTATTTCGGGGTGAGTTTCAAGGTTTTCTTTAATATAACAATAAATTAGTATGTCACGTGTAGTTGCTGGCGCATTTAAAGAGACGATGAAAGAATAGGGGGCAATGATTACGTGGCGACTAACATGAGGTTGTGCTTGGGCTGCCAACCTCGTCACGTAAAAACTGGCTACAGAAACCACTGCTGCAGAAGCAAATCGTCACCTTAGTACTGCATTATTCTAACTCCATTTTTGGCCAAAATTGACCTGAGGTCATACATCGACGTCATGTTGATTAATCTATCATCCTACAAAACATCTTACAGTTACCAGTTTGGATCATTATGCAAAATTTCATTTTAATGTTACAAATTCTTTCTTTTCAACTAGTAACCCAAAAACTTTGAAGGCGTTTTTATCGGGACAAGCTCAAGTGGAGACGGAATAATGTAGTACTGAGGCGACGAAATATAATTGCTTTGGTGCATGCTGCCTGCAGGGGAACCAGGTGTAGTGGTAGCTCCTTGCGTCATGGAGAGTAAATAGGAAAATGATGATGATTATGATGATGATTATGATGATGATTATGGCTTTGATTATGATGATGATGATGATGATTATGATGATGTTGATTATGATTATAAGTATTATTATGATGATGATGATTAAGATGATGATTATGATGATGATTACGATGATTATGATGATCATAATGATGATTATGATGATTAAAATGATGATTATGACGATGATTATGATTGTCATGAAATATTCTAATCCACATATATAAATTATCAGGTAAATATAAAGCCTAACAAATACATTTAATAAAGAAAAGAGTAATGGTAAAATAACAGTGCTGTCACAATGACTGTACTCGAAATCCCCCTTGTTTTCTGCTTCGTCTGCAAATTGTAACGCTTTCACGTTGATAGTAAAAGCCTACTATATTATTACCCGCTTTCTTCAATGAAACGTGTACTAAACTTGAGATACGCAAGCTGAACAATGACCTAAATTTAATATTTCATTCATCCCATACACGGCGTAACTAAAAGACAGATAAGCAGGAGAGAGAGAGGGGCGAATGAAGGCAGGACACATGCAACACTAAACACGCGTCGCGCGATACACAATTGCTGCCATCACGCGTGTAAGGCCACATGCACTAACTTTTTTTCAGACGGACAGTGATAAAAACACTAACCTTCCCAGAGTTAGGTTTTTAAAAACCTGGAAAACGCTTATTAGGAAAGATGACAATAGATGGGTTTACGTTTGAAAACATTACAGTACCCAGACAGCACATCTTCGAAACAGGAGGTAGAAGAAATTGCATATTTTGAACGCAGCCACTTAGCTCCATTAAATTTGTATATTTGGGTTCCTTAGGACTTGCTGACAAATAATATGTAAAACGTTACGCAAATAGTCTAGGAATTACCAAATTATAGCCAAAATAAAATAGTGGGGGTGCCTGACAGCATGAAATCATTTCTGCTCATAAAATTTTTTTTTTTATAACGTGTTTGAAAAAACCTTACGTTACGGAAATAGCCTACCATGTTAACTCCTAATTGATTGGAGCGCAACAAATATAAGACTAAACACGATTGGTCGGGCTATAAATACTATCTTGTGTTGTTATGGGAAACGAATAGAAGGAGTACTTTTTTGAAAAGATGTGTGGACATGGTTTCATTGGGTAGAGCTGCGAATATACTCGATTCAGAGCGTCTGTTCATTGCCACATCTTGTAATAAACCTACTAAGAAGCAGTGCGTTGAGCACCAGTGTATAATTTTTATAAAATAAAGCCTGGGACATCGGCAGATCGGAGTTGTGCTATATTCATTGCCAGTCAACGAAACTGTTTATTATTCTATGAATTGTGGTAAGCTTGAAATATTCAATATCTTTTAATGAAAATTGAATGTAAATTGTTAATTTATGCCTGTATATATGTGTAGTTCAGTAACGAACATGATGTAAAGCCTATAATGCTCCAGCCTGAACAGAAGGTGTCGGAGGAAAGTAAAACTGCATGGAATGGCCAAACAGTACACTGACACCTAGATTATTGATTAGACAGAAATAATGCTGGAATTGCAGAGGCGTAGTAACCATTAGGGAGGGAAATACTGGTATAAAGTATTTCAGATGAAGCTGACAGTTGGCCTAACGCTCTGAACTCAATGTTTGTGATGTATTGTGCTCAGTGTAGAAAGAGAGTATAAATTAGTTATGACGTAGAAGGTACATCCTTCTTGTTTTCAGGGACCGTGGTCTTAAAGTTATTGAGCAGCACCTGGTCAGAGCTTTGCTGAAGCCAGAGGTGGACAGCATACTCCTTGGTCCATATAGCAACCAGTGGGGTGGCTCCAGAACTCGTTAAAGTAATCGAGCAGAGGAGGCCTTTACTGCAGTCATCACGAAAGATAAGAAAGTGTGGCCATGGAGCTCAACATTATGTACCCCCATCTTAAAATGACAGTGTAAAATACAATTAAGAGGGGAATTTAATTGTTTTAATATCAGGAACTGAGAACATCTCCAATACTAGTTCCAATAAAGACAGACTATTGAAGTCATGATGACAAATACCAACAGAGCTTGAACAAAACAAAACCAGTATTACCTCATATTACTACTACACAACTGACACACATAGGATACTATTAAAAATACATGTCACTACAAGATTCATATTGAGAAATTCTGTACATATAACTTGTAATTAAAATTGATTGTGATTCCTGGTTCCCTTTGTATTTGAATCAGGACACATATACATTCATGACAGCACTGAATACATATTGTTATTTGAAAAGTTATCAGTGACTCCTTTAAGATATCCTCGTAGAGTGTTTATGTATGTGAGTGTCACAGTGTTGTCAAGTGTGGTGGAATAAATTAAATTGTTTATCTGTCTGTTGTTATTATGACTTACACTTCATCATACACATACCCTAGACATATAACGTAGTCATCACACTATTCCAGAATAATTCTGACTGAGGTATACATATGTGGCAGCAAGTAAGGTTACCTATAATACACTACTCTTATTAGATATAGATACCTTCACAGCTGATCTCAGTCAGTACACTAAGTCCCCTATAAATATTTATAACATCCCACTTCACCACATATATTGGGGTCTCGCTCTCGGGATTTTGAATCTTTACCTATTACAAATATTGGGGGTAATTCACTCCAGGGAATAATAAGAATTAAAAAGGTATCCTTGGGTGGAATTAAATAAGGTTGAGCTCTCGGTGCCTGTGTTGTCCATTAGATATATATTTAGAGATTGAATTGTTAGTTAGACATTGTATAAACTTACCTGATAGACAATGGCGGACCTAGCCAAATTTCGATCTGCTGCTGTTCAGACTGTGTCGCGAGGCGTTTTTAAGGAGATAGGACAGCTTGGATGGAATGAATAAAAGATAATCTCTAGAAGAAACTCTCCCAGACTGCAAGTTGAATGCACAGTCTCTCCTCGGGAATTAGTCCACTCAAAAAACTGTCTAAGAGAATTCTGGTGAAACTAAACAGGATATTCTCTAGGCGATAAATTCTTTATCCGATATCCTACAAAGGACTATGTATAGTACATATAGATGGATAAGAGATTTGGTGCCCAGCCACATTAAAATATCCCGACCCACTAGTGTTTATTAATTTTGGCTCTGCCCCCAGGGTGTAGATTTATGTTATTAAAACTATACAACCCAATTAAATATTACAAAGAAAATAACAACAGACTCTGTTATGTAAAGTTTTCAAAATTGACAATAGAATCTCACAATATATTAAAATATACAACTATATGATATGTTCCCTAATCTATGAATGTTTCTGAACCATGTCAGAATTAATTTGTAATCATAGGACAATAGGAATATTCTGTAGTGGTTCTGCTGGCATGTTCAGATACTCATCTCAATTGCTGATGTAGTCTTGTTGCCAGGGGTTCAATATGTCCCAGCACTCCAGGTCCCACAAGTTCTTTTTAGGGTTTCAGAGGATGGCAAGCTGCTTCTTCTCCGTCTTGACTCAGGGCGCATCACCAGCTGGGATGGATTAAGTCTGCCCTTGAGAACACTGCTTATGGTTTAGTCTTCTGGTATGACAACCGGATATGACAACCGGATAGGACTGGATTGACAAACAATTGAAGCGCCATTAGTAATCTTGCCAGAGAAGTCATTTCCCATATCTGCTGGACGCTAATCGTCCATCAGAAATCTAACAAACATTCATAGCTAACATCAATAACAAAGTACTATTTATTATCTATAAAGTACTATAGCATAACTGATGTTATAAGCAAACAGGTGGATCTAAACCTATATCTGGCTTCCAGCTTGTTTTAACGCAGTGATTTTCAACATATGGGCCGTTGGCTTCACCCACTGTGAAGTTTGGGGCAGTGGTCATCAAAAGATTGAGAACCACTGGTCTACCTTGTGTCCATAGCGCAGTAAATTCAGTGTGGGGTCATTGTCAACAATGGTTTGAGAACCACTGGGTAATAGTTTTCTATTCTTCTGTAACATGTGCAGGTGTCATTGCTGCTAAGGTTTGAGAACCACTGAATTACAAGTCAGTCAACATATTCATTTATAAACTTAGGCTAGTGCTGTTGCCCATTCATTACATACTTCTGTGTTTATGTGATAGGCATTCATATACCTTGATAATACCATCATAACACAGGATACATGCACATAACACATAAAAATATAATAAGGATATTTGCAGAAATCAGTTCAGGATTAAAATATGACAAGGATAATCATGGCTGAAATCATACAGTAGAATTAGTAGAAATCATTCAGTATAAAACAAGACAAGCGTAGTTCATAGATGAAACTTTCAGTATACATAATGTTGTTGTCTCCTGTACAAAATCAAGGATATTAATTTCTGTCACAGTGAAAAACAAAAGATACTGACATGATATGTTGTAGATAAACATATGATTAATTCATGTTATTCATATAACAATATAGATCACTTACTCGCTGCGCTCATAACCACCGCTGTTTAAAATTGGACCGTTTCCCCTCTGCAATTAATTGCCTAGACCAGACTATCTTGTCCAGGCCGGTCGCTGCCTAGCGAGAGAATGGGCTTACCAGACTATGCCTTGAAAATTGCGCCTAATTTCTCCAGGTTTCAGTTTGGTTGCTGAGGTCAAAGGTCAAAAGACAATAATCCGCGCTCCCTATCCATTGGCTAAACTGTAATTATTCAGGGCGCGGTGTAAAAGTTCACAGCGGTAAAAGGTCACAGTGGTTTTGCCAGTCAAACGTAGAACAAAGGAATTTATTTCCCGCAGCAAATGGGAGATCTCCTGATGTGTATTTACGCGTGGTAGATTTTCTAGAGAATTTACAGAAAAGGAATGTTTTGGTATGAGAACAGATTGACAGAGAGAAAAGAAGGCGAATACACTTCGTGACATAGGCCCCCTTTTAAAAGTTATGCCTACGGCTAACTTAAGTTGAGCCGACTATTCTCTTCTGTCTGCTAATACCTTCCTGTCTCATATCTCTTGTTAATTCAATCCCATTTTTCCTCTGTCGAACGGTATGCCTGTAATCCACACATCTCTATCCGTTTCCTCTTCAATAAGTAGTCGAGGTGGGGTGAGCAAGCCTGCTCGCAAAAATATCCCCCTCTTCTTTTCCTCCTTATAGATCCTCCATTGAAGCTTGCCTCCTGGCAAAGAGCTTGCCCTAAAGCCTACACTCTGCTTACAATTGGATCTATAGCAAATAGTTTTGCGTGATGAGGTTGCCAGCCTCATACACAACCTTATTTTAGTCATATTGCTTGACCTGCCTAAGGACACATACCTATCTCCCCAGGTATGAGAGCGTGTAAGTTCTTCTATCACTGTTTCTCCAGTGACAGAGAAAGATAAGTCTATCATTTGTTCCTGCCCACCAGGTACCAAGGAAATTTGGACCCGCTTCACTTTCTGATCCCAGAGAGTGGGTGAGGTTATTGGAACTGACTGAAGACTAAGTGCTTGAGGTTCATGTTCCTCTTTAGCCGTTTCTCCCGTGTTAAAGGAAGATATTCCTGAAACATGTTTCATCCCACCAGGTACCAAGGAAATTTGGACCCGCTTCACTTTCTGATCCCAGAGAGTGGGTGAGGTTATTGGAACTGAGTGAAGTCTTAGTGCTTGAGGGTCCTGTTCCTCTACAGCTGCTTCTCTCATGTTAAAGGAAGATATTTCTGAAACATGTTTCATCCCACCAGGTACCAAGAAACTCTGGCCCGGCTTCACTTTCTGCATGCAGATAGTGGGTGAGACTATCAAAACTTGTTCAGAATTAAGTGCACTGGGGTGGTCATCCCCTTTGCACTCTTCCAACTTTTCAGTGAAAATATTGGAAGATGAGTTAGGCATTGGAGTCTCCATAGCCTGTTCAGTCACGCCATCTCTGGATCGTTCTGAGTCTCCTAAGATGATATATTTCCCTCCTTGAGGTATGGGGTAAATTCGTTCATCTAATATTGCGGCCTTTACTTTGCCGTTTACAAAGTTCGACCTAACTTCTACACAAGCTAAAGGCAAAATCATCCTTCTGTTGTTTATCATGGGTGCTGTTACCTCAACATCCTCTTCGGTGACTTGATCAGAGTCGACGACAGAGGCTGAGACAAGGGCATCACACCCAAGACCTTGATAATACAAACAGGTGATTTGTTCTCCATTTACTGTGGCAGTCTCCACATTTTGAGAATCCCTGTATCCACTCCAGGCCTTCGTCAAGTTCCCATCCATGGTAGGGATCTTAGCTTTGTATGAAGTCTTTGGGATTGGGTCTCGGTGCCTACAGTCTAACTGATGTAGGGTGGCCGACAGGTGATGCTCTAGAACATCCCTTCCCTTCCCATAGGGTTGCGTAATCCTTTTCTGTTGAGTGATCCTATTTGGTTGAGCGATCCTATTTACTTGAGCGATCCTATTTACCAGGTTGTGGGTGCGGTTGTTTTTGGTATGCCTGTTGTGAGTTTTTGCTGAGGATGAGGAAGGTCTCTTCAGATTATTTGCACAGCTGTGCTTAATCTGGGTTTCAGGATTGTCTAGATGTCTCTGTTTCGATACCTGTACCTCTGCTCTGTCTGAGCCTGAATTCTGAGACATAGACTTGGCTTCATGTGGTGCAGTTATATTTACTGCTGAGGGTGGTGATGGAATTGGCAAAGGAGTGGCATGATGAGTATTCCTAGATTCAAGTTTATCCCTGGATTCCATTTTTGTAGGTTGAAACTGAGTTTCCATTTCTTGCAGTTCTTCCTTACACTGGAGGGATTTTTCTTGTCTTTGTCTCTCATGTTCCACATTCTCTTCCTTGCATTTTGCTCTCCATTCGTTCTGTTGCCCCATTATGCTCATGAAACATTCTACCTGTTCCGAGACATAATTTTCCAGCAAACTTCCCGAGAAGCCAGATAATTTTCCAATCTTATATGATTGCGCTGTCCATTTCTTCAGTCCTTCTATCTCATCCATTTTAACAGCAGTGGTTTTGCTGAGCGAGTATGAGATCTCTAACTCACTATCAAATAAATACAGGCCTAAATACTTTCTATAGCCGTAACTAAACTAAAGTATTTTAACAACCTATATTATTTAAAACCAGCATACATAAAATATAACTTAAATATTAGTTAACAACATGTAACTAATAGCCAGCAGTACTACCAAGAATAGTTTTCATATCATAACTTAAAATCTGTTTTTCTTGTAAAAATGTATATGTATTTAAGTCTAGGGTAATTTATATGTCCCCTCTTTAATCTAATCCTAGCCTGGACACCAATTAATGACAAGTACCTACAGCAGTAGTGGTCTAGGAAAGATAAGAGTTTTCATATCTCAGACAAGTGTCTAAATATGAAAAAAGTAGATCCCGGACACGAGCGTCCCAGTGTGGCGAAATGGTTTTGAGGAGATAGGACAGCTTGGATGGAATGAATAAAAGATAATCTCTAGAAGAAACTCTCCCAGACTGCAAGTTGAATGCACAGTCTCTCCTCGGGAATTAGTCCACTCAAAAAACTGTCTAAGAGAATTCTGGTGAAACTAAACAGGATATTCTCTAGGCGATAAATTCTTTATCCGATATCCTACAAAGGACTATGTATAGTACATATAGATGGATAAGAGATTTGGTGCCCAGCCACATTAAAATATCCCGACCCACTAGTGTTTATTAATTTTGGCTCTGCCCCCAGGGTGTAGATTTATGTTATTAAAACTATACAACCCAATTAAATATTACAAAGAAAATAACAACAGACTCTGTTATGTAAAGTTTTCAAAATTGACAATAGAATCTCACAATATATTAAAATATACAACTATATGATATGTTCCCTAATCTATGAATGTTTCTGAACCATGTCAGAATTAATTTGTAATCATAGGACAATAGGAATATTCTGTAGTGGTTCTGCTGGCATGTTCAGATACTCATCTCAATTGCTGATGTAGTCTTGTTGCCAGGGGTTCAATATGTCCCAGCACTCCAGGTCCCACAAGTTCTTTTTAGGGTTTCAGAGGATGGCAAGCTGCTTCTTCTCCGTCTTGACTCAGGGCGCATCACCAGCTGGGATGGATTAAGTCTGCCCTTGAGAACACTGCTTATGGTTTAGTCTTCTGGTATGACAACCGGATATGACAACCGGATAGGACTGGATTGACAAACAATTGAAGCGCCATTAGTAATCTTGCCAGAGAAGTCATTTCCCATATCTGCTGGACGCTAATCGTCCATCAGAAATCTAACAAACATTCATAGCTAACATCAATAACAAAGTACTATTTATTATCTATAAAGTACTATAGCATAACTGATGTTATAAGCAAACAGGTGGATCTAAACCTATATCTGGCTTCCAGCTTGTTTTAACGCAGTGATTTTCAACATATGGGCCGTTGGCTTCACCCACTGTGAAGTTTGGGGCAGTGGTCATCAAAAGATTGAGAACCACTGGTCTACCTTGTGTCCGTAGCGCAGTAAATTCAGTGTGGGGTCATTGTCAACAATGGTTTGAGAACCACTGGGTAATAGTTTTCTATTCTTCTGTAACATGTGCAGGTGTCATTGCTGCTAAGGTTTGAGAACCACTGAATTACAAGTCAGTCAACATATTCATTTATAAACTTAGGCTAGTGCTGTTGCCCATCCCTACATAGTTCTAAGTTTATGTGATAGGCATTCATATCCCTTGATAATACCATCATAACATAGGATACATGCACATTAACACATAAAAATATAATAAGGATATTTGCAGAAATCAGTTCAGGATTAAAATATGACAAGAATAATCATGGCTGAAATCATACAGTAGAATTAATAGAAATCATTCAGTATAAAACAAGACAAGCGTAGTTCATATATGAAACTGTCAGTATACATAATGTTGTTGTCTCCTGTACAAAATCAAGGATATTAATTTCTGTCACAGTGAAAAACAAAAGATACTGACATGATATGTTGTAGATAAACATATGATTAATTCATGTTATTCATATAACAATATAGATCACTTACTCGCTGCGCTCATAACCACTGCTGTTAAAATTGGACCGTTTCCCCTCTGCAATTAATTGCCTAGACCAGACTATCTTGTCCAGGCCGGTCGCTGCCTAGCGAGAGAAAGGGCTTACCAGACTATGCCTTGAAAATCGCGCCTAATTTCTCCAGGTTTCCGTTTGGTTGCTGAGGTCAAAGGTCAGTCGCTGCCTATCCCGTTGGCTTAACTGTAATTATTCAGGGCGCGGTGTAAAAGTTCACAGCGGTAAAAGGTCACAGTGGTTTTGCCAGTCAAACGTAGAACAAAGGAATTTATTTCCCGCAGCAAATAGGAGATCTCCTGATGTGTATTTACGCGTGGTAGATTCTAGAGAATTTAGAGAGAAGGAATGTTTTGGTATGAGAACAGATTGACAGAGAGAAAAGAAGGCGAATACACTTCGTGACAGACTGCAAAAGAGTTAGGATTAGATGGGCAAGTTATGGTTGCCTATGTCACTACTGAATGTGACAAATTTATTGAACGCGAAGAAAGAAGGTTTGAAGCCGAAAGAAAGTTAGAGGCTGAAAGGGAAATTAAGAAGTTACAATTTGAGGCTGAGGCTGAGACTAAGAGGTTGCAGATTGAGGCTGAGGATAAGAAATTGGCTGCAGAAAGAGAAGAGAAGAAATTAGCTGCAGAAGAAAGAAGATTGACTGCAGAGAGGGAAGCAGAAAAGGAGGAGAAGAGATTACAAAGGGAACATGAGTTACGACTAAGGGAGTTTGAGTTTCAAGGCCATGCTCCTGAAAATGGTGCCAGTCCCTTTGCCTCTGATGCCACTGCTAGCCAAGGAGCCTCAACCTCAGCTATGAATTTTCATTTAGATCATTTTGTTGAGAAAGACGATGATATAGAAAGCTATCTAAATAGGTATGAACTATTAGCTACCACATATGGGTTAGAGAGAGAAAGGTGGAGCTTAAAGTTATCTCAGGGACTTCGGGGGGCAGCTTATGAAGTTTTTGCAAAAATGAGCAGAAGTGATCAGGAAAATTATGACATGCTAAAGCAGGCTCTTTTGTTAAGATATGAAAAGAATGCAGAATTTTATAGGAAAAAATTTAGGAATGCTAAACTACTGTCAGGTGAAACCTATCACCAGTTCTCTGCACGAATAGAGACATACTTGGAGAAATGGACTTCTCTGGGGAAAACCCAAGATCTTAAGGAAATGGTCCTTATAGAGCAATTAAGAGAGTCCATGGCTCCAGACCTGAGAAAGTTTCTCATGGAACAAGGTGCAGAGAGGCTGGGTGAGTTGCTAAATGTTGCTGAAAGGTATCAAGCAGCTCAAGCAGAGGTAACAGGTAATAAAAAGAAACAAGTGGATAACTTTAGGGCACCACAGAACTTTAATAAATTTGATCCTAGGGATCAAAACAAAGGTAAGCACCAATTTGATAGGCCACGGTATGAAAATAAAAAAAAATTCCCACAATTCGATGAAAGGAAATATGATGAAAGAAAATCTTTCAACCAAGGAAAAAGGTGGTGTAAAAATTGTCAGATGGACAATCATGACACTGACCGTTGCAGAAGGAAACCTGTGTATATGGCCACCCTTCAGGTCAGGTCGACCTCAAGGCAGGAGGAGGATATTATGTTGGATACCACTCCAGAAGAGATGAGGAAGGCACAGGCTGGGGATAAAACACTCAAGCCTTGTTTCAGAAAATTGTCAACTTGTCATACAACTCCAGGCAAGGGAGATTTTTACATGAAAAACAAGTTGATGTATAGGAAGACTGGAGCTAGATCCAAAGGTCAGGGACAGCTGGTACTTCCTAAAAGATACAGGACAGAATTAATAAGGAGCCTACATGTGAAACCAGATGGGGGACCATGAGAAGATAGGTACCATCATTCAAAAGGTGGCTCACAATTATTATTGGCCCAAAGCAAGATGGGACATTGAGAATTTTGTAGAAAGGTGTAGCATAGCACATGAGGGAACACCCACAAGTGGGAACATGGATCAGGACCTGGACACGCCCCGGGGCAAAATTAGGCCTGATAATAAAAAGAAAAATAGATTTGATAAAGTGGACCAAATGGAATGGGAAGCCCCTTTTCACGGACAAGCTTCACTTAACTGTTTTACAATGGCCACTATGCGGAGAGTGCAAAGAGATGTCTTACCCCAGGATAAGCCGAAAATCCCTCAATCGGACTTAAACAAACTGGAGGAAGAGGATGTAGAGAGGAAATCTCTCATCAAGAATTTTAAGTGGGGAGAAAGCCCCAAAAGAAAAATTGGTAGCGGTCGTTTTGTGAATGATAATTCTGGGAGGAAAAATCATCACTATAGAGCTTCGAGTGGAAGAGACCATACCGGTGCATGGACAAATAGGTCCACAAAATTAAAGGTCCATATGTAGCTTTGTTAAGAACGTGGACTGATGAAAAAGCAGAGGAAAACATTACATCTTCATACCAATATGTGAATGAGCTGACCACTCGTTTAAAAACTGGCTGGAAACTTGCCAATGAAAATTTGAAACAAGCCAGGAAGAAACATGCTGCCTATTATAACAGGAAGGCGAAAGACAGAGATTTGGCTGTGGGAGAGAAGGTTCTGCTTCTTCTCCCCGGGAGTCAGAATAAGTTACAGATTGGATGGCAGGGTCCATATACAGTTTTAGAGAAGGTGTCTAGAACAAATTATAAGATAGATAAGAAGGGGAAAGAAAAAATCTATCATGTGAATCTCCTGAAGAAATATTTGGAAAGAGAACATCAGGAAGAGACACACTTGTTGACCTTGTCCATCGCCATGGAGATGAAAAAGGAACCACTTTCATCATTTGAATATCCATTACACCCCTGTGAGACAGCAGCACAGGTGAAAATCAGTACACATTTAACGAAAACTCAGAAAGAGAGAGTGCAACAGGTTCTAAATAATCATGCAGAGGTGTTAACAGACCGACCAGGGCATACAAACCTATTGGAATATGATATGAAACTGATAGACCCCACAGCTGTCTGTATGAAACCATATTCGATTCCGTTTGCTAAGGAGAAAGCTTTGAAGGAAGAGATAGACTATCTGTTGAAGGAAGGAATTATTTCGCACAGTGAATCTTCGTATAGTTCCGGTGTTGTACTCTTAAGGAAGCCCTCTGGAGAACATAGACTCTGTATAGATTACAGGAGACTGAATGCTATTACAGAAGGACAGGTGGATCCATTGCCGGATACAAATCAGCTGTTTGCCAGACTAAATAAAGCTAAATATTTCTCAAAAGTGGATCTGAGTAAAGGATACTATCAGATTCCAGTAAAGCCTGAGGTTAGACCATACCTAGCTTTTAGTACCTCAGAAGGACACTATGAGTTTAATAGATTGCCATTTGGATTGAAGAATGCGCCTAGTGTCTTCTCTAGAATGATGAGAAAATTGTTGGATGTAAACATTTCGGAGGAACGTAATGAATCCCTGAGTTGCCTCTTTGAGTGAGGATATTCCGAATGTTTCATACAGGATAATAAGAAGATTATGGGACCCACTACGAAAACTCTGCTATCACCAGGTATATGTTATCTCCTCATAACGTACATTTTGAGGGAAATATAATGTTCTCTGGACATGTCATTGCGCAGACTCAGAGAAGAGAAATGGTGAATACGGGTTGCGAAGCAGCATTAAGACAAGCACTCACACTTGCGGCTGTTCAGTAACATAACCGAAATATATTATTGGTTGTAGAAGTCTGAGGCAGATTTCATGAGTAGTGCCTACTCTGAAT
This sequence comes from Oreohelix idahoensis, assembly GCA_024509875.1. Lineage (NCBI taxonomy): Eukaryota > Metazoa > Mollusca > Gastropoda > Stylommatophora > Oreohelicidae > Oreohelix > Oreohelix idahoensis. The sequence continues at coordinate 158,675 of JAMPIV010017350.1, forward strand.
GGACCCAACTACATAAAACCATGATAGCACCACAGCAGAGTAAAGTCAAGTTGACTTACATTTATCTATGTGTATATAGAATAAAGGACTGACATGGGATGTCTGTTTTAAGAGGGGAGATGTCATGAAATATTCTAATCCACATATATAAATTATCAGGTAAATATAAAGCCTAACAAATACATTTAATAAAGAAAAGAGCAATGGTAAAATAACAGTGCTGTCACAATGACTGTACTCGAAATCCCCCTTGTTTTCTGCTTCGTCTGCAAATTGTAACGCTTTCACGTTGATAGTAAAAGCCTACTATATTATTACCCGCTTTCTTCAATGAAACGTGTACTAAACTTGAGATACGCAAGCTGAACAATGACCTAAATTTAATATTTCATTCATCCCATACACGGCGTAACTAAAAGACAGATAAGCAGGAGAGAGAGAGGGGCGAATGAAGGCAGGACACATGCAACACTTAACACGCGTCGCGCGATACACAATTGCTGCCATCACGCGTGTAAGGCCACATGCACTAACTTTTTTTCAGACGGACAGTGATAAAAACACTAACCTTCCCAGAGTTAGGTTTTTAAAAACCTGGAAAACGCTTATTAGGAAAGATGACAATAGATGGGTTTACGTTTGAAAACATTACAGTACCCAGACAGCACTTCTTCGAAACAGGAGGTAGAAGAAATTGCATATTTTGAACGCAGCCACTTAGCTCCATTAAATTTGTATATTTGGGTTCCTTAGGACTTGCTGACAAATAATATGTAAAACGTTACGCAAATAGTCTAGGAATTACCAAATTATAGCCAAAATAAAATAGTGGGGGTGCCTGACAGCATGAAATCATTTCTGCTCATAAAATTTTTTTATAACGTGTTTGAAAAAACCTTACGTTACGGAAATAGCCTACCATGTTAACTCCTAATTGATTGGAGCGCAACAAATATAAGACTAAACACGATTGGTCGGGCTATAAATACTATCTTGTGTTGTTATGGGAAACGAATAGAAGGAGTACTTTTTTGAAAAGATGTGTGGACATGGTTTCATTGGGTAGAGCTGCGAATATACTCGATTCAGAGCGTCTGTTCATTGCCACATCTTGTAATAAACCTACTAAGAAGCAGTGCGTTGAGCACCAGTGTATAATTTTTATAAAATAAAGCCTGGGACATCGGCAGATCGGAGTTGTGCTATATTCATTGCCAGTCAACGAAACTGTTTATTATTCTATGAATTGTGGTAAGCTTGAAATATTCAATATCTTTTAATGAAAATTGAATGTAAATTGTTAATTTATGCCTGTATATATGTGTAGTTCAGTAGCGAACATGATGTAAAGCCTATAATGCTCCAGCCTGAACAGAAGGTGTCGGAGGAAAGTAAAACTGCATGGAATGGCCAAACAGTACACTGACACCTAGATTATTGATTAGACAGAAATAATGCTGGAATTGCAGAGGCGTAGTAACCATTAGGGAGGGAAATACTGGTATAAAGTATTTCAGATGAAGCTGACAGTTGGCCTAACGCTCTGAACTCAATGTTTGTGATGTATTGTGCTCAGTGTAGAAAGAGAGTATAAATTAGTTATGACGTAGAAGGTACATCCTTCTTGTTTTCAGGGACCGTGGTCTTAAATTTATTGAGCAGCACCTGGTCAGAGCTTTGCTGAAGCCAGAGGTGGACAGCATACTCCTTGGTCCATATAGCAACCAGTGGGGTGGCTCCAGAACTCGTTAAAGTAATCGAGCAGAGGAGGCCTTTACTGCAGTCATCACGAAAGATAAGAAAGTGTGGCCATGGAGCTCAACATTATGTACCCCCATCTTAAAATGACAGTGTAAAATACAATTAAGAGGGGAATTTAATTGTTTTAATATCAGGAACTGAGAACATCTCCAATACTAGTTCCAATAAAGACAAACTATTGAAGTCATGATGACAAATACCAACAGAGCTTGAACAAAACAAAACCAGTATTACCTCATATTACTACTACACAACTGACACACATAGGATACTATTAAAAATACATGTCACTACAAGATTCATATTGAGAAATTCTGTACATATAACTTGTAATTAAAATTGATTGTGATTCCTGGTTCCCTTTGTATTTGAATCAGGACACATATACATTCATGACAGCACTGAATACATATTGTTATTTGAAAAGTTATCAGTGACTCCTTTAAGATATCCTCGTAGAGTGTTTATGTATGTGAGTGTCACAGTGTTGTCAAGTGTGGTGGAATAAATTAAATTGTTTATCTGTCTGTTGTTGTTATGACTTACACTTCATCATACACATACCCTAGACATATAACGTAGTCATCACACTATTCCAGAATAATTCTGACTGAGGTATACATATGTGGCAGCAAGTAAGGTTACCTATAATACACTACTCTTATTAGATATAGATACCTTCACAGCTGATCTCAGTCAGTACACTAAGTCCCCTATAAATATTTATAACATCCCACTTCACCACAATGATGATAGTTATGATGACGACGATAATGGTGATGATAATGAACATAAAGGTGTGTCAATCTTGCAGCATCTAAAATGTACTTGCACCAAGTCAAACACAAACTTCAGTGTCTCTTGTATTCTGACTTCGGCTATCTCTGCTCTAGTGCATTCTAACTATTAGCCATTCAAACACGGCTTTTCTCATTCATTACCGGTTAATAAGGAACATAGGCCTTTAAGCAGTTCATGCAAATTCTTCCTGTTAAGTGCCATCCTCGCAGGGTCTTTTCATAACTTGTTTAAATAACCTCAGACCTAAGGGTCTTTTATATTTAGACATGCGCCCTAATATAACCGACTAGGTTGAACGGGACGCGCCTCGCCAAAACGAGGTAAAACTTTATTTAAAAAAAAAACAAAAAAAAACTTGTTTATTTCTTTCCTTGTGTCTCAATTTCTCTTCTCCTTGTGTCTCTTTCGGTCTCTGGCCACATCTGTTAACGAGAACAACAACTGTCTTGTAATCCTTTTTTTGGTTAGCGTACGAACTTAAAAGGTCAAGGTAGTTCCATCGCAGATACTGACGTAGAGGAGTATAGTGTTAGAGCCTCCAGAGGGCGGGTGACCAGTTCTCTTCCTCGTGACCTTTTTCCTTCCCTTACTCAAGAAACCAGGTACCCATGTACAGCTTGGTAGACTGAAGCGTGTCGGTACCATGAAGAATCGAACCCGGCACCTTTGTTGTGAGAGATCAGCGCTGTGATCACTCTGTCGATCGGTCGCTTGTACGAACATTGCATCGGTCGCTTGTACGAACATTGCATCGGTCGCTTGATCGAACATTCCATCGGTCGCTTGTACGAACATTCCATCGTTCGCTTGTACGAACATTTCATCGGTCGCTTGTACGAACATTGCATCGGTCGCTTGTACGAACATTTCATCGGTCGCTTGTACGAACATTGCATCGGTCGCTTGAACGAACATTTCATCGGTCGCTTGTACGAACATTCCATCGGTCGCTTGTACGAACATTTCATCGGTCGCTTGTACGAACATTCCATCGGTTGCTTGTACGAACATTCCATCGGTCGCTTGTATGAACATTCCATCGGTCGCTTGTACTAACATTCCATCGGTCGCTTGTACGAACATTGCATCGGTCGCTTGTACGAACATTCCATCGGTCGCTTGTACGAACATTCCATCGGTCGCTTGTACTAACATTCCAACGGTCGCTTGTACGAACATTCCATCGGTCGCTTGTACGAACATTCCATCGGTCGCTTGTACGAACATTTCATCGGTCGCTTGTACGAACATTCCATCGGTCGCTTGTACGAACATTCCATCGGTCGCTTGTACGAACATTTCAAGGGCCAAATCTTGAAATTGTCCAGAAAGAAAAGAGTTGATTCAGCAACCCACTCTCCTTTAGGCTGTCTCTGGAATGAGTCATTAAACTACTTGATAGTTTTGTGTTCAATGCTGTCAATCCCCACAGCTCCTTGGTTGCTTGACGTCGGCATACACAGCATAATAAAGAGGAAAATCAGCATAGGGCAAATGCCGTAGGCCACACGAAATAATGTTGCTGTATACGCAAAGTCGAGATCGACAATATTTACACCGAACACACCCCCTGGGGGAGGGAAGAAGATACAAAGGTGATGAGCCTGAGCTACTTCGTATCAAGACACGTTTGTTTGTTTCTTCGCTCTGTTTTATTTCTTTCTATTCAATGTTTCTGTTCTTTTCTCTTTATTTCTTTACTTTTTTTTATCGAGCGGTACATAAAAGACACGGACTTTACATAAACACAAATTCGTTTCACTATTCTGTGATTATTGGTACTGCCGATTAAAACATGACAGACATATTCATCCACTGGAAAATAAACGTTACAATTTGTTACTGCCAAGATCGTGAAAATTTTGATGGAAACTTTAATTGGTGCGCTTCTCAGATAAATAACAATTTTATAAGTATACTTCGAATTGGGTGTCGGGGTAACAAAAGAGTTATTGCGTCCGCCTCTAATTCCAAATGCGCCGGGTTCGCTCTCAGTACAGGCAAATTTATGGACATTTTTTTCAGAACCTGTGGTCCCTACTGATGTCGTACCCTCCCCCCCCCCCTTTTTCCCCATCTCCTGGATATTGAGATCAGATGCCTAGCCTTCTCCGATAACGACTAAAATATATGAGGTCCCGTGTGTAAGTTGCGCGCGTTAAAAATCCCTCGGCAGTTGAAAATTGTAAAGAGTAGGCCATGCGACCGCTGCGCTGGCAAAATTTATAAATTAGGATAACTACGCACCACCAAAATATTTATAGAATGTGTGATTCCTATATACACACATTGGCATTGTAGCCGGTGCTACGGAGTTCGTGCACGGTGCTGAGATGCTCCTTGTGTGATCTAAAGGAGGTGATCGCAGCACTTCCTTGTGCAATGAAGATGGTCTTTAAAACCAACCCAAACCAAACCAAACCAAACCAAACCAACCCAAACCAAACCAACCCAAACCAATACTCGGAATTAGACAGAAATAGAAGAAATTCTTCTTTTCGAAGAAATAAAAGTTTGAAAGAAAATTATCCGTAGCTGCTGACACCACATCAAGACTCCACATTCCACCTCGTTATTCAGCTTTACTTTCTTGCCTTCTACACGTTCTCTTTTAGCGGTCCAAAATGGACTGAAGTAACAAGGTGACAAGCTGGAATAATTTGGAGAATGGGGAAGAACTTCCAGCCAGTTCAGTTCAATTACTATGAGTACCTCTTCAGATTACTCAGTGCGAACTTATCAGCCTGGACAATAGTCATTTCATTGACTGCGTCTGACAGTCTTTCTTCGAGCGTTTCCTCCCCCTAAAGGTTGTCGACCTTTCTTCGATTTGCACCATTTTGATATTGAAGGTTGCGGTAGATGGTTTTTGTAATACCATAACTAAGCCAGTTATAATTTTCAAATATTTTCGTGTCCTAATAATAATAATAAAGCCCTCTCAGCAATAAGACCCTGAAGAACGACAATGCTAAGGGATTGAAAGATCTGATTAACTTACTTGAAAGCCTCGACTAAATGTTTCAACAAGTGCACAATACAGTGGACACCAGCACGTTGCATCATACCAGGCAACGATGAGGCAGACAAACCTGGTAAGAAAGGAGGAGCGCTACAACAAAATAATATAGGAGCAACTCATGAAATGGCAAAAAAAAAAAAAAAAAACAAAAACAAAAAAAAAACCAACAAACAACTATATAAGCCACATTTAAGTCAAAATGAGGAAGATAACACATTGGCCATATAAATAATGATGCCTATCATCAGCTATCTAGGCGAGACCAGGTCATCACTTTCCGGCTAAGCACTGGTCATAATAGATTGAGATACCATCTATATAACAATTACAGGATGGTACAACATATATCTGCATCTGTGGCATCAGCCCCATGACAGCTGAACAGTCCTGCCCATTATACAACAACGAACGGAGTAGCATATGGCAATAACCTTCTTCTTTCCACGAAAAAAAAAAACTGTTTGGACATGTCAGGGACCTTGAACTGACCATTGCCTATGATAGAGTCATTAGTATGGAAGTCTGAGGGCGACCGGAGGAAGAGGAAGAATCGTCATCATCATCTTCATCATTATCATTATAATCGTTGTCACTAACACCTTACAGCTCCCAATGGACCTAACGTCATCAACAAAAACATACCAAGCCTTCATCACCTGTGCTGTCCCTTCAAAGTTTTTCCATTTCTTCTTGACTCCTTTCATGTCTGCCCCCAGTTCTCTTCTCCGTGTACTTGTTTTAGTATCCCTCTATTTCACCAAACACGTGATCCCACAACATGTACTGGTTTGTCATTATCATCATTTTACTTTGCGTTCATTACAGAACATGAACCACCCCTGTAGCTGGTGCCCTTGCAGGAAGCCTGCATCCAACATCCAGAGGCTCTTGCAGCGTTGGTTTCTATGGTAATTTGGTTTACATGATAAGATTGTCAGGCCCCATACACATCTTTATTTTATTCGCCTTGTACGACATGCCTAAGGGTGCAGTAGGCTTATTCTTTCTTTCTCTTCGGAGACGTCTGAGAACTACACGGGGCACAGCTTTGTAATGATGTCAGCCAATTTTGTTAATGTGACCTAGCTAGTGACATCGTCTTCTCGTCATGATGTCAGCCAATTTTGTCAATGTGACCTAGCTAGTGACATCGTCTTCTCGTCATGATGTCAGCCAATTTTGTTAATGTGACCTAGCTAGTGACATCGTCTTCTCGTCATCTCCTGTTCCGCTGGTTATTGTTATTATTATTATTAATCAGAATCGACCTCACTGCACTCAGGGTAAACCCAGAAGTTCTCAGTCTCCCTCAGCAAATGTCGAAGAGTATGAATGCTAATTGTACCTGTAGCACGCAGGTTGTACATAAGACGGATGCATCCTGTCTCACGTCCATCTCTGCTAGTCCTACGTTTGATTCTAAACTCCAACAGCCTCAGCCTAGTTGATTCATCCATTGCAGTGTCATTATCTAGCAGGCGATCATTAATTGCCCTTAGTATGTCTCCATTATCCATGTCCAGTGTCCCCACTATGGATGCTCTCGAGGCCAGTCTGTCAGCTCTCTCATTGCCACGTACCCCTGCATGACCAGGACAGTAGATCTACACCAGTTCTTCAAGACTTGAGGATTCTATTGATGTTTTCGATTCCTGCCGCAGCCATCCGTTCTGAACTTTCCAAAGCATGGCCTGAGAGTCTGACAATATAACTGCCCTGGTTGGTGGAGTTTCAGAGAGCCACCGCAGTGGTAATAATGACAACCATTATTATTTCTACTACGCACTAGGTAAAGGTTGTACCATAACAGATACTGCCGTAGGGGAGTTATGTGTTAGAGACTTCTCTATGCTAGGTCCAGCATCGAGAGATAGGATGACCAGTTTCATCCTCGCTGCCCCTTTCCTTCCCTAACTCAAGAGAAAAGTCAAGTATTTATTTACAGCTGGGTAGGCTGGAGCGTGAGGATACCTTGAATAGAACTCGACACCTCTTCTTTGTCTTTTGTCCTCGTAAGGCGAATCACCTTTTTCGATTTTTTTTTTCATACCCGTCCATTGTACTCCACGTCCTACCGCAGTTCCCCTTATCTTCCTCGCGAGAGACCAGCGCTCTAACCACTATGTCAACCGGACGCTTACTATGCGTTTCTTCACTGAATTACAATTGTAAACTGAGAAAATGCCGAGAGTGCGCAGTGCCTTCTTATCCAAAGAGAAGCAAACATTGGAACATGTACTCTCAGCACGCAGGGTGTTGCTATGACAAGGGCGAGTATACATGGCGACACAATACAGTACGATAACATTCAGCAGCTACAACAGACTTGGCAAAGTGGAAGGCAAACAAGCAAAACCGGAACCTTTTATTATAAATATGTCATGAGAGTAAGATAGCCAGCATTCCTAAACAAACATTTCGTTGCCAAATATTCCTGATAGTGTAAACGAATGGGAAATGAAAGTATATCTACACGGTTGAGAAATGCACTATCCAACATTATACAAGAATATAATGATTGAGCTGACAGTGCAATTAGACTAGCAGTACTTTCACAGTGGCCAATGTGCTATGAACTGGCCAAGGTACTGAGACATGGGGAAGTCCTGGAAAAATTCAACGGGCAAGCGGTCTGGTTGTCGTCTGGTTGTCGTTTCAGCAAATAACGTAAAAAGATAAAGGAAGCTCCACAGCAGATAAAAGTGAAAGATTAGAGACCACCATAATAGGTCGAGCTTTTTTTTAATAAGGTGGGGGGAACCATTTCCCTTTCCCTGTGTTTTTGTCTTCCTTAACTGAAGAGCAGAGTTAGGTACCCATTTACAGCTTGGTAGTCTAAAGCGTGACATTATTATGTTTCCATCCCGGATCCTGGTAACTGTGCCGCCAGATGAAAGCCCTCTGACCCCTTAGCCAAGCAAACCCTCTGTATGCAATGTACTGAAACAGTTTAGGCCTGAAAGGACATCCTAAAACAAGAGCTCTTAAAAAACGTGGCCAAAATGCGGAAAGACCTAGTGCTGGTAATAGGCAGTGAAAATATGAATAATAAGTTTATTTACAAAAAAAAAAAAAAAGTGTTTTACCGTCACAACAGCCTCACGCTGGCAGACTTGAAGACCGGTTGGAAAAACTCCGACTAAGGTGGAGCGCGTTCAAATAACAGACTTCTCCTATGCATTATCTTTCTAAGGTACCACATCTCAGTCGCGTCCACTGTGGTCATAATTTGTGTATTCACTGCCCACGCTTCATTTCCACAAAATAGCATTGATTTAATACAGCTTTACTGGACACTTTTCTTTTACCTTCATTGATAATTATATATTGTACTGTAGGTTTCACATTGACTGATTTTCTGATTCTCTGATATTATCTTCTTAAAGCAACTTCCATTAGATGTTAATGTTATGCCCACATTTCCATAGTTATCCCAGATTTCTGTACTTATTCTAATGAACTCTCATTTCATTCATTTCCATTAATGTGCCCAGGTTAAGTGCAGCAACTATGAAATGCCCATTTTCTTACTTTCGTAGATAATCATTATTGTACAGTATGATTCTTATTTTCCGAAGTGCTGCTCCTATTTGGGATATCTTCTTCTTGGTCATCTTCTTTCACCCTCAGACGTCAACTTGAATATGTTCAAAGAAAGTACTGTTCAGTTCGAGGGTTTTAACATCTCCGCAGAGTTTTTCCAGGAATGATGCTGGTGATGGCCAAATGCGCTGTTTCTGTTTCTCATATGTTTGGGTACCTTTGAAGCAGAAGTTCAGCAGTCATTTTATTGGTGCCACAGTTACATTTATCAGTAGTTCCTATCTTTAACTTGTTGAATACATGGTATCTCTTGTGACCTGTGCGAAGTCTGAAGATTACCACTTGATCACTTCTTCTGAGCAACGTGTGTCTTCCATTTCCAGTGTCATCTTCTCATCACTTATTCCACTGGCACTTATCTGGTTCTTAATGCTGCGAATGATAGCTGTATTTTTCTTGATGTAGCACTCCTACAGAATATGGGCATACACATTTCTAGGGCAACAAGTGGGGAGGTGTTGCGTGCCTCTTTTCTTCTTACAGTTTCTGTGGTGTTCGTTCCAAGCGCTAACCACTATCAGGTTGTTGATACTGCTCGTCCAGTCACACTGTTAGTTAAATAGGTCAGGCCACCGAAGGTTGGGGCCCTGACACGGTGTACTGTTAGATGCGTGTGGCTTGAATGAATGTGTGAGGGTAGACATCAATTAATGAAGACGCGAATGGATGATAGTTCTACTAGTACACAGGACACTCACTCCAATCATATGCATGGTAGTCAATAACTGCTGGAACCACTGTAAGATTTCTCAGACATTTAATCGGACGCACACACTGACACATAGCTACAGTCATTTGAACAGGTTGGCAAAAAATCATCGTATACTTGAAAAATGGGTGACAATATCAGATGTACATTTATGTGGCCTGTCAATATAATGGAACGATAGTAGGCAAGCACTCAATATTCTGGTTGTCTATCGTTTCATGCTTCAACTGACTAATCGCGTCAGTTAAGGTGGATACATAAACATCAACAATGGTTCACTGTCAGAACCTTATCCTGGCTAAGTTTCTTAAGCCGTAAATTCATCAAATGGTTATAGCAACAATGGTAAACCACAGTAGTGGGTTTTCATAATATGTAGATCTCTGTACCATCGCCAGATAATAAGACCTTTTCTGTTCTCCGACAATGATCCGCTTACAATGGCGGAAATCCAAGATGGCTCTCCTCCGTGAGCTTCGCTCACCCAGGATGAAAAATTATGAAGCAGAATTAATTCGTACATAAATGTCCTCATTGAGCTTCTATACATTTCTGCTATCAATAAGGCTGGATATATCAAGTGATCTAGTGGTGCTAAATAACACGACATCTTCATCTGTAATCAACAATCCTAGATATGCGATAATACGTCTCCCATCTAGGCTTAGCAAAAGAGTTCAGCAAAAAATGTTCTGGTTTTACCTGGCGTTAGGAAAACACATACAAGCGACTAACGCACGCCATTCCTAGGCGTTAATAATGGACATTAGGAGAATCTCTGATAATACCATCATGCAGAGAAACAATCTCCTTCCAAGAATAAATCACAGAGATCAAATCAAACTTTCTAATCGACCAGCCATAGCAGCGACGACATGACAGCCTTCTCTCTCCACACCCAGAATTGACGCATGCCCAGAAAAAGACCTTTCACCCCAGAGTTCAGCTCACAAAATAGTCCGACATAGAAATACAAAGATATAAGACCGAATCACCTTAAATAGTCAAGGACTAAATATAAATTCGGGCCATAAACAATTTGAGCAAGACCAATCTGTTTCTGGCCATACCAGACGAAAAATGACGTAAATCTAGAATTCATCCGCCAGATTGAGACACAAGCACAGATAACCCATAGAACCGAATACACCATCGAACAATCAGGGTTCTGTCCCTTAGACTGAGAATCATTGATTCTCAAATAAATATTTTTCATCAGACGAATAGTTATCCTTTTCATTTGTATGCCTACCAACAGTAATCTGTGCGTCACCACTCAAAAGAGTATGTGCGCAACAGACTACCACACCCCCCGGGAAAAAAAATGAAATCATTTTTTTTTTCATCTGAGAGCAACATACAATAGGCTCACGACGCATGTATAATGCGCAGATGAAGAATATCAGCAATTTATAACGCCTAATTAAGGCAAAGTCGAAGTATGGATCGACCGGTGAGAATATATCTCAACAGGACGCTTGGACAAGAAAATAAAATTAAGAATTACACGAGGCCAAGTGGAGTTCCTTGTAGCTGTAGAACTATGGAAGCCAATAGAGATCAATTCGTATTTAAGACATAATAATTTACAAATAAAATGTCAAATCATTCTTTATTGTATGGTTCATAAACAAGGGAAAAAAACAACATAATCAGTCAAAAAAAAGTAACATCATCTATAGATCAGAGAAACATGATGATATATAAACTGTGTTTTCTTAAACCTGCTATCAGTTGTCACTCATAATTTATGGATAGTCTAAGCACGTAGTTCTAGAACCATTGTGGAAAATGTGTTAATAGCATTCGTGGTGATCTTTCATTATGATTTTCTGGTAATAGAAATTAGTGTTACGTGTTTAAAAAGGTTACCTTTTACCAATTAAAAGTTTTAAGCTTTTACCATTATAATTCACTTAGAGTTCTAGCTGTTAAAACCAGTGAAATAAAATAACGCGTAGCTATTTAATAGCAGATGTTCAGTTATAATGTTAATTTTCACCACCCGCTTTCTCACACAAGAAGAGACGGTTTTAGTCGACTGATTTATATGTTAGGCGTGACTGATAGTGAAAGAAAAGAATTCACGGTTTATTTCATTGTGCGTATTTATTATAAGTGCCTATTATTTAATACCATACGACTAAACTATCAGACGCCTATAACTTAATATTATTAAAGACAGGGGATACTTTGCGTAAGTGCGCATATAGGTCACTAAATAATAATTGCCATTATACGCTGATCGTTAAAGCGCGAGCAAAGGGGCGGGGAGAGTGCATACCTCCATCCGATCTGAAATCTCAGCGCTAGCGAAAGCCGACCGTATAGGCGTAAAGGAAAACACCTGTGCCGTTTAACTTTAATCAGGACTGACGGAGTGGATAAGAAATCGTCTTGTCCCCGTCTGTGTGCATATATATATATATATATATATATATATATATATATATATATATATATATATATATATATATATAATAGTAGCACTTTTCCATAAATGTTTTTTTTAATTCCTAGCAGACCTGGTCAAGGGCGTCCAGTGGTCTTTTTCTTCATTTATTGATTGGTTAATGTTGTCTTTTCTTGGCTTGTGCGTGACCAATTTCATTTGTGAGTAAGGACTTGCCAAAGATACATGAGAAGCATTTTAACTTGTAAATGTAACTGGACTTACAAAACCCAGCGATATTTTTCCAATTTTTACTAGTCCCCTAGGGTATACAGAAGAACACTAATACCCCCGACTTCTGACAGTCCTATTCAAGCGGATTTATCCAGAAAAGTTACGCTGTTTCAGAATCGGCACTCTCCCATAGAGTCAGCCGATAGGATTAACATCATCATCATTTGTAACATTTTTAGCAACCAGGTGTTTCCCAATACTGGAAGTATTTTCCTCTTTTTTTTAACTCTGAACCCCAAGAGCACGTTTCGCTACACTAACTATTCGCGGTGACATTTGTTCATCCAGGAAAAACCCACACCAGATTCGGCGTTTACCTCGCTAGTCTTGACTTGTTAGGGGATGGACTGGGGCCAATTTGGGAAATAAAACCTGACATTTTTTATATTCAAGATAATTATATTTCCAAGAGATATCACCAAGAGCAGGTAAGCGTGATTGAGTGACCACTGTATGACAGAGAGAGTGAATCTTTTTCTTGGTTACAGGAACTTTACCAACATTGGATTTTGCTTAAACATGTTTACTTTACTGGGTAGCATATAGTAGGAACTTGTTCTTTACTGTCTATTCTGTTACATAGTGCTAACCTTTGACCTTTGAGTTATTAACTTTTCGGGTTCCTTTCTCAATAGGGGAGGGCACATTTATTCTGTTATTTTCATATGTATGTAAATCTGAGTTTATCTGATTTTTCTTTAGATGTTTGATGTTGTCAAGTTTAAATGATAATAAACAACAAATGAAACTTAACTTTGGGTGTTGGTCAGACCTATACCCAATTAACCGTAGTTTTTTTACGTTGGTATTGTCACATAGCTGTGTGTGTGTGTGTGAAGTTAAACTTATATTTGTATATATGAGGAGGGCAAGGTTGTCTTGTACTAAATTATAGTCGTATATATAGGCTGGACTAGAGAAACTTACTCATTCCAGAGACATATCTTCTCCTTAAGCTATTCACCCGTGAAATCTATTTCTTACACCTTTTTTTCTCACGTACTTATCAACATCCACTCTACTCAGACGAGACAAAAATAACTCACAACCTAACAGTACGACAGTAGTGAGACCGGATGCCTAGCCTTCTCGGATAAGAGAAAAATAACAGGAGGTCCCATATGCAAGCTGTACATTTTAAAAATCCCACGGCAGTTGGAATTCGTAACGAGTAGGCCATACGCAGCTGCCCTGGCAATATTTAAATAGTTAGGAAAACTACCCATCACAAAAATATTTATAGAATGTGTGATTCCTGTATACACACACTGGGATCCTTGCAGGTTCTAAGGATTCGTGCACTGTCCTGGGATCCTCTTTGTGTAATCTAAGGGAGGAGATCGGAGCACTTATGGAGTTGTCCGTGTGCAATGAAGATGGTCCTCACAAGCAAACCCAAGTTATTAGTCCTCATTGAATTTCCTGTACAACTATTTATAAATAACAAACTTTTAAAAGACATGAAAAGAACCCTATAGTTCTATGCTTCATTTGTTTTGGTGGCCTGGTTGCTATTCTTCCCACTCGATCCTGAATAAATGCGCTTGATAAAACTCTTGGCCTCTTCATAAGTTATGCTTGTGTCAAGTTGAGGTAACTTTCCCCATTCCTGTGCCAATCTGTTAGCCTTTTCATTCCCTGGAATGTTTCATTGAGATGAGATCCACTGTATCACAACTCTTTTGTATTGCTGACATAGTTTGTGAACTGTTACTCTTAGGTCATTGTCACGCTTGGCTAAGAAAGTTCTGACACTCTGGCGGTTATGACCACCCCTAATCTAGTCTGGTCTTTTAGTCCCTTCCATTTCTTATTATGTTTGTGTCTTGACAGCGGTAGATTGGGGAAGCTGACCTGTCACTTTGTAATAGACAGGTTAACTCCCCTTTCTCTAGCGCGTGTGAGCGGGAGAGTATCTTAAGTCTTTTCATGTCTTCTGTATGCTGGTCGGCATAATTTGAAAGGCGTCCCGGGACTCTTTTGTTGCTGGTGGCGGCAACTAGAGTTCTTTGACACCGAGCTAGGTCTCTGCACGCTCTTTCTGGTAGAGAGCGGCAGAATTCCATGAACTTTGACACGGGAGAAAGACGTTGCCTTTCATGCGACCGTGCATGGCTAGAAACTCTACGCCAGAATGTCGGTCCAGCTTTAGTATTGCTTTCATCCAGGAAACACGGGAAACCAAGTTCCCTGGGCCCTTGCGTCATTATTACGCATGCACCCTGTTTCCGCAGGCTTCGACTCGCAGGTGAGAAGAACATCTGCAGGCCTCAGTCTTTTATAAATTGGGCAACTCACTTTGTCTAGCACTTAATGTCTCCAGGATTCTCTACTGTCGAGTGGGTGCTGTTTAATAACTAGTACTGACGACCAGCTACATTTTGGTGTTATTGGAATTCTTTACACATCGGTAACAGCACTTAATTAAATAGATAGTGGGTGTATTAGGAACTTTGAACTTAGGCATAATCATCATCAGGGGCTAACGCGTATAGTATTAAGCTTTTACTTTCACCTTTCATGACGAGAAAGTGAATAATTGTTAAGTTCGCTACCTACCACTAAACCATTAAGGTGTTTCAACTAGTAACGTTTTGTTCGAAGGCATTCAGCAGTTTCGAAACCGCTGACCGAGGGGTGCTCCTGGTTTGTGATTTCTTTATGTAGGCCTGCGACGGTTACCTACGTTTTGCTTGGTTATAGATTGGTCGATAACAAGAAAAGGGGAGATGATTTTGGGACCGGGTCAGCCAGCGCTGACCGGCGGGAATTCCCAAGCTAATTGGTATTGGGAACGTACATTGTTGTTTACTGTAACCAGTGCCTGCCCCGATGTACTATAAACGTTTGTAACTTTATATTGAACCCTTATGTAAGGGCATATGCTTATAGCGGTTGTATGTATTTGTATTTTCGGTGAAGTTCATATACGCTACCAAGAGAAAACTGGGAGACAATAAGTCCCAGCCTGAATTACCTTCCCTGTTTGGAATTTACCGGTCCTGATTTGGTTCCGGAATTTAGTCAAAATTTGTGACCTCGACTATTAATTTCTGGAGTAGTTTGCGGTACATGAGTACCACATGCTTCATCTGCTGCCAACCCCAGAGAAGGCCGAGATTCAAGCTCCACTACCTCCGGGAAAAGTGCACCAGTCCTGACCTCTTGTACGTCAGCGTTGGCCCTTCTCAACTATACGCGCAGTTGCATCTTTGACTGGCCAGCGTCTATCGGTTATAGTAGTGTGCGTCGCCTACACAAACATAAGATTGGACTCGTATAACCCATGGGATATCAGGGTTCATTTATAGCTGTGTCACTGGTGGATAATATTACCACTGAAGCCTGCATCTCGAGGATTTATTGTTAATTTCTTCAACCCATCGGAGAAGAGATAGGACAGAAGATAATGTTCGAGTGAATAGAATAATATATCTCATGCAATTAGTGAAACAGACTCAGGGACGCATAGACGAAGGTTGAAGATCGTAACAGTTGTAGGGTTAATTCTCAGTGGTGCTTAGAGGAGAGTTGTGTATTTCTCGGCATTGGTTAGTTTTGGGTTTCTGCGTAGCCACGTCACGAACGAGACTGGGGTCTGTCGACGGGAGCAGAGACTGTTGATAGCTTTATTTTTTTTATTATTACAGGTACTTTCTGAGGATTGTCAGTTTTCCAGACTTGGTTGTCATTCTGGATTGTTAACCAGAACCGACTTGGGGGTTTTTTTTGTGTTTTATTTTATAGTCTTTTTTAAAGTGATATTGTAGTATTTGTTATTATTGGGTTTCCTGACATGCTCTACTGGTGCAAGTTTGTTGTTGTCACGACTCCACTGTTCATTAATGATGATCTTTGTCCTGTCTATCGGGACATCAATGTGGTTAGCACTAGCAAAGTGTTTCGTGAGGTGTCCTGTATACAGTGTTCCAAAAGGATGTGAAATTACACAATTTTCAATCTGATATTAATATTGGGCTCACGTATTTCAAAGTTTTTTTAAATTTGTTCCAGATTTATATAACTTTATTTTTCCGTTCAACTGGTCACCCTTTCTTTGAGATGACCATTATTTTAGTATTCTTGTTGTTTACATTGAGTTATTTCTTGTTTGTTTATTTTTTTTAAATTGTATCCATCATTGTTTATACATAGTGTTTTATTTAGATCGCAAGTCATTTATTCGGTTGTAGATCTTTTTTCTTGTAAATTAACAATGATACTGATGAATGGATGCACACACATTGGTCGTGTGTATTGGTTGAGGGAAGGGGAGCGGGGGCTAAACATAGTTTTCAGTGCTTATGCCATCCAGCCCTGTTTATAACGCAGGTTGTCCATTTCCCTATTAAGTTGCTTCTACCTTCTTAGACTGTACAAGTTTCAGTACGTTCACGAAGTTTTTTAAAACACCAATTACAACCTGGCAGCCATAAAATGCCAGCTTTGGTTTTTTATTTTTTCTTAAAAGCAAGTGAAACAAACCAGGCGCCTTCCGACACCTTTAAAACGTTACAATGAGCGACATATATTGTAACATCCGTAGTTTTATTTAGACCATTGCTCTACTATTGTCCAAGTTGTTCTAGTAGATTTTCTTAAGAAATATTTCAGGTGTTTAAACTTTTGTCTCGATTGTAAAGTATTTCTTCTTCTTCCGCCCTCAGATTTCTACATTAATGACTCTAATAAAGGCAGTAGTCAGCTCAAGGTTCCTGACATCTCCAAACAGTTTTTCGTGCAAAAAGAATGGGCTGTTGCGATATGCTACTCCGTTCACTGCTGTAAGTTGGGCAGGACTGGAGCAGATG
Source organism: Oreohelix idahoensis (assembly GCA_024509875.1). Classification (NCBI taxonomy): domain Eukaryota; kingdom Metazoa; phylum Mollusca; class Gastropoda; order Stylommatophora; family Oreohelicidae; genus Oreohelix; species Oreohelix idahoensis. The sequence continues at coordinate 176,068 of JAMPIV010017350.1, forward strand.
TTCGGTTGTCATGGGGCTGGTGCCACAGGAGCATAGATCTGTTTGACCAATCCTGTGCTAGTGACATAGATCCTCAACATATTGTGACCAGTGTAAAGTACTTTACTTGCGTTTATTTTGTGTGGATAAACAGTATCTTGATTCCGATTCTGTCTCTTACATTCTCTCTCCTCTCCCCCACTTTCTTTTTTCTCCACGACAGTTTAAAACAGGCGTGTTTATTTTATCTTAAAATAGCTAAATGCTTGCATCATCATCATTATAATCATTATCATCATAACAATAATCATCAGCACGTTTCGGCTCCCGTGGAGCACAGGTCTTCAACAAGAACATGCCAAGCCCTCCTGCCCAGTGCTATCCATTCAAGGTCTATCTATGCCCTCTTTATTACGTTCATGTCCATCTCCAGTTCTCTTCTTTAATATTTTTAACCCTCTTTGTCTCTTGCCTCGGAGAGTTCAGAACAGGAACTGCCTTGAAATATTATCATCTGGTTGCCTTAATGTATTTGTTAAATCCAACGCCAGCGTCTCCCCCTTCCCTCCCACATCTCGCTCCGCTTGTGTTTGATTCTCTCCATGAGTTCTACACTGGTGTTCCTGTTAGACGACTTCAGTTCTTCTATTCGCCTGAGTGTTACCGGGCCTAACAGGGAAGCAACGAATAGTAACACTGTACCACGCAGTTAGTAAAAGGCGGGAGATGGGTGCGCAAAGTCTGACTACCCCGCAGGGTGTTTCAACAGGGTTTCGGCGGGACCCTAGGGTTCCACGAGAGGTCGCTAGGGGTTCCGTGATAAACATGGAAAATAATAAACATGGTTATTTTGAACTTTACGCGGCGGGCGATTGTAGCGATCGCAGTGGTGGGCAATGACCGAGCAGCCCCATATGGCAGTGAGCAATAGGACCGTGTTCACTCTTGCATATACCCTATTTCATTAGCTTCTTGTAGAGAATAAATGTGTGATAGACTTTTAGTACCAACGAAAAAAAAAATGTAAAACTGAAGTATCCTCTACACTGCTGACTTACATTAGAGCTGAAAGCCTTTGTGGAAAGGGGAAATCACAAAAAACGAGCATGATAATAAGTTGGCCAAAATAAACAGATGCACAGAAAACAAATCCCTTTCTACTTCAAAGAGCATTGTCAATTATTATTGGATTATTATATTTACAAGTTATTGATCACGGTAAGGCACCATAAGCTGTAGATATAATAATTTTATTGATGCCGAGAAGCTGGGAAAAAAAATGTGGGAATGGATTTTTCCCCGTATTTGTCATGAGGTAGAGAGCGAATGGCTGCTGGAATTTAAAGTGTATGATTCAACCCACGGGTTTGTGTACCGACTACATAAAAACAATGAAAGTTACACGTGCAACACGATTCCCAACAGCTATGACCATGAAAATGTGTACACGTTGTGGCAGTATACTCGGTATAAAAAGGCCGTTGAGACAAAACACCCAGTACATGTGCTTGAAATGCCACGACTATCTGAAAACGACCGCCAACGAGCCATTGGTATGTTGGAAACCGGAATGAGCTCGCGGGCCATTGCCAGAAGGATGAATTGCCACCACAGCACTATTATGCGTCTCAATGAACGTTACGGAACCACTGGCAGTGCCCGGGATAGACTTCGGAGTGGCCAACCACGAGTTACTACCCCTGCGCAAGATCGTCATATTGTGCTGAGTCACCTAAGGAATCGTTCTCTCCCGGCAAGTCAAACAGCAAGAGCAATAGTGGGTAGACGTGGGCAAGTCTCTCGAATGACAGTCATACGACGACTCAGAGATGCAGGCCTTACTGCAAGACGACCTTATGTTGGGCCAAACTTGACTCACAGACATCGTCAGCAGCGCCTGCAATGGGCAGAGCAACATGTCAGATGGACTAGACTGCAGTGGAATGCTGTCCTATTCACAGACGAGAACAGATTCAACATATCCTTTGCTGATGGACGTATGCGGATTTGGCGATGGTGTGGAGAGCGCTTTGCAGATTGCTGTGTTCGTCAGCACAACCGATTTGGAGGTGACAGTATTCACATTTGGGGGAGGATTCAGTTTTCACCATCGCTTGCCTCTTCACGTCTTCCGTGGAAATGTTAATGCTGTGACATATCGAGATGAGGTTCTGGATGCATTGGTTGCTCCTGCGTTCACACATTATCCAGACTTGCAGCTTCTCCAGCAGGATAACGCACGTGCGCACACCGCATGCATTACGCAGCAATATCTACAGCAGCAGAACATTGTGACGATTGATTGGCCTGCCCTATCACCAGACGTGTCCCTTATAGACCATCTGTGGGACGAGCTTGGACGCAGAGTCTACAGGCAAGGTTCTCCAGCTAATCTGCAACAGCTCGAAGCTGCTCTTACACGTGAATGGGACTTGATTCCCCGGAATTTCCTTCAGAGACTTGTGCGTTCCATGCGGAGCCGCTGCCAAACTTGTTTGCAAGCACACGGTGGACATACCAGATACTGAGGATAGTGTGAATGAATTTTTTTATTGGTTGCATTTTTGGTTTTCTCCCTTGCCTGCACAGTATGCAATGAATTTCATAACAATCAAATGTACAAATTAATGACCAGCATGGATTCATAGAAAAATTAATAAAGATTCCAAAAATGTAAACTTGTAAACACTTATATTTACATTTCACACTCTGTTCCTTGATTATACAGGTGGTGTGTTTTTAATGTGCTTCATTATATATGAAGTGTACTCTGACTAGGTTTCTTGTAAGAGGCGTGCTCCTTTTAGACATGATGGTAGAGGCGTAGTTCTAGTGTGCACGGTATATGAATAGTGCTCCCCCTAGACATGTAAGAGGCGTGCTCCCTTTAGACATGATGGTAGAGGCGTAGTTCTAATGTGCACGGTATATGAGGAGTGCTCGCCCTAGACATTAAGTGGCGTGCTCCCATTAGACATGATGTTTAGAGACGTAATCCTAATGTGCACGGTATATGAGGAGTACTCCTTCTAGACATGTTGTAAGAGGCGTGCTCCTAATGGGCATGCTTGACGAGAAGTGCGCCTAATGCTCATGACATGAGAAATGCTCCCACTGCCCATGTAAGTGGGTGCTCACACGTGACACGTAATAAGAATAGTACTCACACTAGACTTGTTGTGAGAAACGTGCTCCCACTAGACATGTAAGAGGCCAGGCACGGTGATAATGTGCGTGTGGGAGAGCTATCTCATCATGTGAAACATACTGCTACAGATACTAATTATATAAAATCACTGGAAGAGCTTTGATCCTGGCGTTCTACACGTGGCCAACTGCAGGGGATGCCCCTTTGTGTGATAAAGGTGTGAAAAATAGCAATTTTTACATGTGTTCTTATTCTCCGAACGCCGTAAAGTTGACACTTGAGTATGTTTGAAGAAAGCAGCCTTATATTGATCTTGTTCTTGACTGGTATCACTGAATACCATACGTACTTTCTCATATCTCGAGCACTCAAGAACGGAATGCAGCCAAATGTAATGAGGGAGATGAACTGCTCGAAACTGTACTACACGGAAAAATACACAGAGAAGGTAACACAAAAGAACAACATAAACTGGGACAGTTAAGTAAACATAAAACTTGAGGAATGCAATCAATCACGTAGACAGCACTCAAGAATACGTTGCTGAAACACCAGAAGCACACCGGAATACAATCAGATAGTTCAAGGGGTCGACAACCCGCCTATTGATCTACCGGTAGTTCACAAGGAATCTCTTGGTAGATCTCTAGGTCAGGTGGTTCCCAACCTGTAGTCCGCGGACAACTTATGATCCGCGTCGCATTATCAGGTAGTCCGCTATTAAGTGCTCTGATTTTGCTCTGATCCCGCCTACGTTTTTAGTGCTGTAAAAACAAAACACAGAAACCTTTGCAAGTACAACCAACTTGGAGACTGTCTTTAACTTCTATGAATCCTAATATTGAAAATCGAGTGAGCGAAATGCAAGCACAAGGATCTCATTTAATATTTTGAAATTTTAACCATTGAATTGTATGAATATTTAGTATTTAACCAATATGTATGTAACGAGTATGTATGTAACCACTAAATTGTATGTATAATTTACTTTTCATTACTATTACCTTACAATTTCCTTTTCATTACTATTACCTTACAATTTCCTTATCATCTGGCAAATAGTTAACAACTTGTGTTATTGAATATAGGTCTATTCATCTATTGAATAAAAACAATTAAGTGTTTATCGCATTGAGATATTACATATACGCTGGTGGTCCGCAAACTGATATGTAGTTGGAAAAGTGGTCTTTAGATGTAAAAAAGTTGAAAACCACTGCTCTTGGTTACGGAGTGGAAACATCATTTTTAACCTTGGTGAATTTCGGTTAAGCCGTCTTTGGTCGGAACTTCATTGCGTGGTGTTCTTGGTCTAAAAGTACTTTTGCAGCATTCCTACAATTCACTGTATTCGGAAGCGATCTTTTCTTTGACTTGAAATGCTTTTATGTTTTCACCGCTCAGCTTATGGAATTGCAGAAAGCACATTGTGCGACAAAGATAGATGCTACATACAGGCTGCATTTATTCCAAATTCCAAATTCACTAAAACATTTTTAAAAAAAAGACATGACGTGATCAATACAGATCTTTTGAAACATCACTGTTTCCAAAGTAGATCGCCAAAGCATCTGTGTTGCTTATCGCTGATAAAGACAAAATAATAGAATGTTTGACTGGGGCGCCAGATCCTAGTTGAAGGTTGATGCCCATGAGGAAAAACTGTAATCAACACAGAGAGAAAGAGAGACACAGATACAGAGTGCGAGAGAGAGAGAGAGAGAGAGAGAGAGAGAGAGAGAGAGAGAAAGAGGGGGGGGGGAGAAGTCCTTAAAAAATGATGGATAAATGGAACAAATGCAACACGGAAAAGTGGAAAGGGAGAAATAAACAGATAAAATATTAGAAGGTTAGCAAAATGATTGATTACTTAAAAACATCTGATGTCATTAAATTTGCACTATAAAAATTCTTCGGATATGAAGTCCGATTTTTAGGATAATTGTAAAACCGATATTCCTTTTAAAAAAGAAATGGTGTTGGTTTTGTGTGTTTTTTTCCGGTCCTAGTCGGTGTCTGCGAGGATTAAAAATGTGCTTCTCCCAAAAGTTCTGATCAACACAGTTCCGTCATTCATCACTCGTCACATTCCAAATGAGCACTGGACGTCAGTAAACGTCTGCCAAGTCTTCCTGTCACGTGCCATCAGATCAAGGTTTGTCCATGTCTTCTTCACCCCAATCATGTCTATCTCCATATTCTCTTCTCCATGTCTTCCTTGGTCTTGCTCCACCTTTCTTACCTTGGAGATTGTGCATGGAGGCATATCTGGAGTCATCCTTATATAACAACCAGCTTTGCACAATGCTACAGTACACGTATGTGGAAGTAAACCTCTGTCTGGAGGCTAATTACACTCTCATTGACACTTGAAATCATCCACACACTTCCAGGGATTCCCCCTGTGGTGAAACTTGTTGAGAACCTAGCATTGCACACTTGAGTCCCAGGTGTAATTCTTTGATCTGGTTGACAGTATTCAGGAGGATCTCACTATGGACTCAGTGATAGGAGGGATCTGAGAAGTGGCTCTGTGCTGGACGTGACAACTCCTTGGAAGAGCCCAGAACCAGAGCACATTATTTTAGCTCTGCATATTTGGAGATCCCCCTTGGATGGCGGGGATTGCACAGTATGCCACACGCTTCTTACTACTAGCTTGGGACCAGATGTGATGATCCTTTAAATGCAAACCAAGCTGGATAAACTGGAGCTCATGACTTCAACTCAACACATTTCGGAATGGCAAAAAAACCCACAGGAAAAGTCTAGATCTACAGTGTCGATAATACCAAGGAGTCTTCAACTTGGTGTTGGCAGCAAAAGAGTGAGAAGATCGGCAGCCCTAGTTACATAACAACAACATCCTGGAGATTCAAGAAAAAGTACCGTCTGGTATTGCTATGATAAACAGGATTCCTCAATGTGTGTGATATCGATTGTCAACGTCTTCTTCTCATCTCTTGTTTTTCTAGCACTTATCAGTTCCACCTTAACGATATTGTTATACCACGCCTATCCTTCTATTCCGCGACAGCACCCATTTATGAAAGTCTATAGCTTTTTAGTTGTTTTTTTTTTTTTCACCATGTTTCAGAGCCATATAATAGGACTGACTTGACGCAGTGCCAAGGTAGAAATTACGAATTCTCTGAAGCTAAATCTTAAGACACGTAGAGAGACGGACGAATGAAGACACGGAGAAGATAACTGGAGACAGACATGCAGGTGATGACAAAGATATGGAAAGACCTTGAGATGATAGAACGGTGCAGGAAAACGTGGCTTACGTCTGTTGAAGGCCGATGCTCTTTGGTGAGTTGTAGAGGGATGATAACGCTAAATCTAACGAAGCATCGCTCTTCCTCAAAGATCTGTCTGAATAAAATAATGTAGCCACAGGTATGCCTCGCTTTATTGCGCTTTACTTTATTGCGCTTCGCAGATATTGCGCTTATTTTCAAATTATTCATGTTTATTTATTAGAACGTGGCTTCTTCTTCCGATAGATTTTGACTCTCCGCCAGCAAAATGATAACGATTCGCTGAAGGCTCAGATGATGAAGATTAGCATTTTTTAGCAATAAAGTATTTAATTTTACAATACATTGTTTTTTTAGACCTAGCGCTATTGCGCACTTAATAGACATAGTGTAAACATGATTCTATGATTTTTTTATGTACTGGCAAGCCAAAAAAAAAAAAAAAATGGGTGTGACCCGCTTTATTGCGATATTCACTTTATTGCGGTGGTCTGGAACTGAACCCGCAATATCTCCGAGGTATGCCTGTATTCCAATCTCTATAAACATAACGGCACGACTTAGCCTCATAAAGTAAAACAAATATGTGCGCGCCCTTTAAGCTTACGAACGTTTACTATCGTATACCTTGTGTTTGCTCTTAGTTTATGAGTGAATATGGTTCTCGGTTGAGGTAAATCTTGTTTTCATTAAGACTCAAAACTGTAGAGAGGTCAACTGCATAATGCCTCATTAGGCTGCATAATTACACATTAGATAGTGTCACGTAGAGATTATGAGCAATAAATTTTTCTATTTTTCTCTTCTTTCTATACCCGTGTCCTCTAGAAATTACGAGCAATAAATTTTCTATTTTTCTCTTCTTTCTATACCCGTGTCCTCTATTTTATTATCGCTCTTTTATCCTTTTCCTGTGTTTTTCGCATTCGTACGTTTGCGACTATAAACATTACTATTTTCCCATTCTAACGTTTACCCGCTTTCTTTCTCATACTGGGATACGCATTCTATTACGTAGATGTTAGTGGACGAGATGTGTGAATATGCATCAATCTCAGACATACGAGCAGACTTTTGTCTGCACAATCAGCTGAAACACGCGTTTTCTTCGGCTGAGCGCTCAGGTGGGGTGTTAAAACCGACATCTTCACGGCGCGTAATTGAGACTTACCGTCTAGCATTTTCACCTGCCACATCGGTCATCAGGCTGAGTTCTCGGCGAAGTGTGAAAACTGCTTCGGCATTGGAGACAGGCCGTCTGAGACTCGCAACTGACACGCGCACTCTCGGTCAGTAGGTGGCAGTTACGGCATGCGTTTAAGCTAATGCAGGTGTTAAGACGGAAAAGGGGAGATTATTTCGTTTTGCGAAATAAGTTGGGACCCCTTTGTCTGGTAATAGATATAACCAGAATGTTAAACTTTATTTTCATTGAGTCCTCAAAATTCGCAGTAGACAGGTTGCTCGTGAATAGAATAAGCTGTATAGCGAAGTTTCTCAGTTTGTTTCGACAATTTGTCGAACTTCTAGACTTCAATAAATATATCAGCGTATGATTCTAAAGTTGTGCGACCACCTGTAGTTCTGTGTTGAGGTAAATATATATATATATAGATTTTGTGAGTGATTAAGTGATAATCGCTTATTTCATATTTCACTAGTTAGATTTGGTGCAGAGTGCTTAATTTATATAGTCTGTATTATTTTATAGTGACGAGTTACAGTGGAAAACAGAAATTATAATTTCTAGCTTAAACTCAGTCGGCTATTAAGGAATTAAATTTAACTTCTAAATAATCAGACGAGAGAATATACTTTAAAACTAACTTATAAATGCTAGATGCCTCATGAGTGTTGACGGAATACGTATGCATTCCTAATTCATGATGATGGATTTTTATATATATAACTTATTTCACGGGAAGTTTAAACGTCAAGTCAAGCTTTATGCTTGCAGTTCAAAACGTAAGTTATATTGAGTACACAATATGTAAAATATTTCATATGTGTTTTTCTTTATTCAGTGAATACTGGGGTAACCCAAATTTTGCCGGCGTTTAGTACAGAGACATACCTGAGAGAAACATAAACATTTTATATCTTTAACCACGTGGGTTTTTTCAAGTACCACCTGTCTGACAGTGCGTGTGCTTTCAGAGATAGACAGAATACCAATCCCACTAACATGTTTTTTTTTAAAGAATAAATGTTTATACTGGGCCTTTGAGGCAGATCATATTCTCCTCGAACTCTGTGTTGAGGCTACTTTGTGGCGAGAATAATTACAGAAATCTGAAACATTAACTTTCCGACATTGTTGACAAAGTGTGTGGTGAATCTAGATTATCTGTTGAGAGAAATGGTCCACCGGTCATCTCCCTAATTAAGGGAAACCTCGTGTTCTGACACTTTGTGCCCGTTTAAGCCTAATTCTTACCTCGTGAGTCAAGTGACACTAACTTTAGTCTGAAATAACTATCGCATGAAGCAGACGCTCCCCGGATCCATTTTGATAAAACCAACAAACAAATCTGCAGAGCTGGGATCCGCTTCATTAAACGACAGAAACAGATAAAAAGTGTGTGACTGTCCCGAAGTTTGCGCCAGACGGCGAACAACAGCACGAGTTTAGGTAAGGTTGTGTGAGTCAGGGCCCTGATGAACGAACCGAGTGAAAGTAGACTGAAGGATGTTCTTTGTTGAGTCACCCAAGTTGTAACTTCCTTTATGCAAGTTATTGCTAACTATATTTTCCCTTAGAATAAAGCAGAGTATCAAGTCTGTCCATACCTTAAAAGGGGGAAACCATAGACTCAATCATATGTATCTGTAACTCTTTGGGGTTATCACTTTCTTCTAACGGGACTGTGAGCTATATATCCAGGGGACGGACCATACAAACGGGTCTATCACTATTGTAGCATTCCTTGATTTTTATGACTATGTGTACATGCTTTTGATGTATTTTATATGTTGCGATGTAAGTTTACTATGATAATTAAACTATACCTACATTTATTTCAGTGTGGTGGTCAGTTCGTTCCCATAATATCTATATAATCCTTGTTATAGTTTTCCCACGTCTGTGTGTCTAACTGTCGTCACTTGTATGTGCGGGCACGTGAGTGGATAGAGATATATTAATATATACATAATTTTTTATAGACTGTCTGACTCCTCTGGATCTGTTGTAGAAGATAGGCGGAAAGAGAGAGAGATTCTCTATTTCCGGGACAGCCTCTATAAATTTCTACCATCTCACTCGTGGAAATCTATTTCTATTTACTACCTCTCACTGTGACTATCACTTATTCTAATCTATTCAGAAGGGACCAACCCAAGTCTTAATTTTCCTATCAAAAATCTACGACAGATACACCCTTTTTCGAAATTCCTGAATTCAAATTGCTCGTAAATCTAAGGATTGAGATTTCATGATCAGAAATAACATCAATCCATCATGATATCATTTTCAACTCATTATGAAGCATTGAACCCACTGCATATGAAACCCACGAAGAAGCCTACACAAAGATCAAACTCTTGCAGCGGTAATTTTTATAGCAATTTGTTTCACACGATGAGGTTGTCAACCTCATGGACAACCTCATATTAGGCGCCTGTTAAGATTTGATTAAGGGAGCAGTAGTACTATTCTTTCTTTGTCTCCTAAGAGTCGCCAGGGGACTGCACGGGGCATAGTGGCATCAACTCTGAGATTTTTTCTTAAGTACAAAAAATGTTCTTAGCAGACGTTATCAAGCGAGCCTGTACCTGTCATTTTTGGCCCCTACAAATGTTGACCACCGGTTGAAACTAAATTATGAGACCCGATCTGGCCTGGCCCGCCCCTCACGATGCCAGGACGTTTGTCATAGAATCTTGAGTTCAGCCGGCCCAGGTGTCTCATCATCATCATCAGTTGCCATCTCCACAACGAAGGTTGGCTGTAATGGATCTCCAACGTCTTCTGTCTCTTGTCTTGGTGGTGCACTCTGATAGACTCTTTCCTGTTCATCTCTTGATGTTATCTTCCCACTTATAGCGCTGTCTTCCCCTTGCTCGTTTGCCTTCAACTCTCCCTTCTGTTATGGTCTTCTGCAAGGTGTTATGCCTTTTTATGTGGCCAAAATATTTTAGCTGCCGAACTTTGACCTCCCTCATTAGTTCTCTTTTCATACCTAGATTTTCTACGACCCCCTTATTTGTTTTCATCTCAGGTGTCTACGCTCGTGTTAATCTCAACCTTTCAACGCCAGCAACCAGTGAGCATTCGGATTTAGAGAAATATGTTCCTGGGGGCTAGTGGTATGGCATGTGTTCCTTCCCGAACATTCTAGACACGAAAGTCAATCAAACTCTAATTGAAAATTAAGTAATGTTCGTGGACAGAACTGTAGATCGGTTTTAGATAGTTATTACTTAACCAGGTAACTGTGCCGAAAGGGGAAAGCGCTTGAACCTCATAGCCAGATGTAAGCCTTTTTATTACCCCTTACATAAACCAAATCTGCACCATGGGAAATTGTCAGGAGCCTGAAAGAAGAGAACAATTAACTGTTTTTTTTTTAAACATTACTAACAAAGCCGTAATTTTTAACTCAAAGGTTAATGATGAAAGGGTTACAATATTCCTGAATCGATGTTGTTCTTAAGGTACAAACGGAAGTGGCCGTCTGGCAGAGGAAAGCACTAATATTCTAGCTAGACCGTACGAACAAAGGATAGCTCCCAGTGTGAGACCGAACAACTCCGATGTAAAGGCAAAGTGACATTAATGTTAAATGTTCGGGAAAGGGGGGCGGGGAAGGGAAACACCTGTACTATATCTCCACAAACGGTTATCTCCCCTGCTAACCCGTACGTTAGCGTTAGGATGATAGTTTTAATTGTATTTACAAAGGACACTATTAATTATACATGAGATTAATCGACACACTAAATCAGGGTTCAGCAACCAGTTAATCTCGATCTACCGGTAGAACTCAGATTATGAGATGATGGATCCCTAGGTGATGGAAGAGTTTGTCCTGGGATTTATTCCCCTTGCTCTACAGTGATGGTCTGTCAGTGGCAGGGCCGGATTAAGCTAGTACGGGGCCTGTAGCATATGTTAAGAAAGGGGCCCTATATTTAAAATAAAACAATAAAACAACACAAATACATTTGAACACATACATTTTTAATTTGCATAGTAATTATCATTATCAAAAGTAACAACACAGTCAACATTATTGTTCAAATATTAATGTTTCTACATTTAGCATGAGCAAATTTGTTGATGATAAAGGATGTATCAATTTCACGCAGAAGTTTATGTTCACTGCTCATTAGTGTGAGATTGTTCAATCTCTTTTGACCCATGGTGCTCATTAGTTCATTTTTAATAAGTTTCAGTTTTGAAAATGATCGTTCTCCCCTGCAGTTGGTTAACATTAGTGACAAATAGATGCGCAAGGCGATTTCTACATTTGGAAAACAAGATTCCAAAGAATTGTCATTTATCAAACGGTAAAACTGTAACTCTACAAGGTCTAAAGTAGTGCCATTGTGGTGGATTTGATGTTAATAGATGTTATCTTTCAATGTTTCTGGTGTACTGAATGAGGTCAGCTGTGAAGGTCCCTGATTATAACAAATTTTGGGTTGAGTTATCAGGGTACCTTTCTGCTACCACCTTATGACCTCAATCAGACTTATTCTTGACTAGTATTATGATAGCTACGTATAATGTCTAGGGTTATGCAAGTGTGTAATTTAGTTAAGTATAATTACTACAAATACATTTAAATTCTATCAAATATATATATATATATATATATATATATATATATATATATATATATATATATATATATATATATATATATATATATATGACTGAGTCAATACCACAACCACAAACAAACTAACACTCTATTATACAACTTATGGAAGTCTGTGGCTGAATTTTATGTAATATACTAGATTACAATTTATTTGCCCTGATTTAGAATTTTCTGAGTCAGGACCAACAACAAAATGAAATTTATGGTTTTATTTACATAAATATTTATAACACAATGGATATTCTGTCCGTACAAAGGACTATTATAATAAAATTATATTTAAGTATTTCTCTAAACTGGGTGACACTGGTAACTAATGGTGGGGTGAGGTGTTTGCATCATTCCCCTTCTTTATTTTAGTATCTTGTGGAAAAGTTGTTAAATAATCAAAAATTTTATGTCTTTTTTAATAAAGTCAGTGGATGACCGTTGAAGTGCCGACACATAGGCACTTAACTGTAGGTGGATAGTAGATATGATGCTGACAATTTCCTTCCGTTCACTTGAATGACCAGACTGACACAGTCCCTGGTGTAGAATAGTATAGTAGACCGCTTGGTCCAATAAAGTTTCACTTCTCTCTCTCTCTCTCTCTCTCTCTCTCTCTCTCTCTCTAGTAAAATCACGAGGGTCCTGGTACTACAGTAGCACCAGAACAAAAATCACACAATTCAAAGAAATATCACAAACATACGTTGACTGGCATTAGCATTAAGGTACGTTTAGCTTTGCCCAAGTCCAGACTGCCAAGAATTATTATTTCACTCTAGGCACTGCTGTTCTCAACGCAGCTTGCTTTCAAAAACTTCTGTATCAACTGGCGACAAGCCTTTGCTTGCTTTTGCCAATATTATCAGACCGGCCCAATCAGCGAGGGTCTAGCTTTTCCAATTCAAAATTAAAAAAAAACAAAAGCCAAACTCTAAACTTCTAGGAGTGAGTCTTAAAATATATTTAGCTTTTTTTTGCCTAACCAATACCCTCCTTCCTATACTCTTCTACCATCCAATCGGATTTGAATCACTCTAATGCCTCTTTTTAAACTAGCGTCCCCCAACTAACGTAATGGATAAATGAGCAAAACAACAGTCCGTCCGTCTTAGCGTTCGTAGACATATAGTATTATTTCAATATCTTGGCTAATAATTAGACTACCATATATATTTAAATATATTATTGCTCAGGGGATCCTAAGCTATCTTTATATATGACTTTTATGGCCTTAATATTTGTCGTTTAGATTTTCAGTTTTGTCACTGTTAATCGTCAATTTCAACTTTTCCAAAAGTCGGCCATCTTTTCCCCTCCCTCTCTCATTTTTTCCCATTCAAATAAACCAACTAGTTTGTGTTACGTCAGAAATACACTACTCGGCGAGAATTGAAAACTGTATGTGTGTTTATATATTCTGATTTGTCCAACAGAGAGGTTATAGTATTAGTCCCGCGTGCAGAGCGAAGAGGGGTTTTTGCCAAGCGTTAAAAAAAATTAAGTAGACTTTTAGTAAGCTGTTCAGCACTATGACCTTCCATATCCAAAAATGTCACAAATCTTTCAACTGGTCCAGATGGCAAAACATAGCGCAGAGTCAAAGTCAGCTGGTCCATATTAGATATATCTGGAGTAGAATCCAATGAAACGGAATAATACTTGTATTTCTTCACTTCACAGAGAATGTGATCCAGTATGCTGGATCCAATCATGTTGATGAATTCCTCACACGTTGTTTTAGATAGATATGATGTATGTCCAAATCCTTTGTTTGCATGAGTACTTATATGCTCTGCCAGAAAAGGGTCAAACTTGGCCAGTAGTTCTAACAACCGTAAGTAATTCCCGTTATAAGTGGACCCAACAATTTCATCACTGCAACGAAATGAAAGGCCTCGTTTTGCTAAAACTTTACAACTTCAATTATTCGCTCTAGAAGTTTGTGCCAATACTTTTCTTGAATGTCCATTTGTTTTACAAGTTGGGAATCGACACGTTCACCTTTTTTTTTACGCATCAACAGTGAAATCAATGCTTGTCTATGTGAGGAGCTTTCTTCGTGTCGACGCAATAGATTGCCTGCATTTTTCCAGTCATTAAACCCTTCCACAGTAAACTTTGATGAACATTCTGAACTCATAAGCTTGCATGGGAAACAGAATAGGCTCTCTTTACTTTCTGAATAGCATAACCATTTTCTTGCATGTAGCTTGTTTGTAAGTTTATGAATATGTGTAAAATAAGACTTCTGACAGTATCGAGTTCTCTTTTCAGTGTCATACAATCGCACGGATGAAGAGAAGGCACTATTAACATGTTGACATTTTTCACTTCCCTTGGGTATCCAATATTCACGCTCACAGTCATCTATATTGTTCAGCCAGTCACCAATATCATTAGAGTACTTCTTCGTTTCACTTATTCTTTCACATTCAGACTCAGTGTATACTGGGTTTTGCTGTATGTTTTCTGCTGCACAGCCTGCACTAGTACTAGTTGTTCCTGTACTTCCAGCTTCAGTGGTTAGAGTACCACAACCATGAACATCAAAATATTCTGTCAGCTTACGTGTTTTTGATATCACAAGTTGATCTCTTCTTTCTTTTTCTTCCTTCGCTTTACGTTTTTCACTTCCAGAAGCATAATTACGTCCAATATCTCTGTGTCTACTGCTCATTTTTTGAGTTTTCTAACCTTACAAATCAAGAAATTTTAATCAAGATCGAAAGAGAGTACGAGCACGCCGTATACCTCAATTAAAACAGGAAGTTTCCGTTTGCTAAATTCTAGTTTTTATTGTTAATGCAAATTCATTTCACAAAGAACGAAACACAATTAGAGGGGCAGTCGCCTAGAGCCAACAAAGTGGCTTCCGTCCAAACGTGACCAAATTTTCAACGCCACTTAAATGGCTTCCGTCCGCAAACAGTTAAGATAAAAATAATGAAGAGTCACACTGTCACCCTCTTATGCTCGTTCTCTCACAATTTCGTGACACCAAATGAAAAGGCGCTAAAGATGGCATAAATCACAAGATCATTGGTTTAACGCTCGTATTAGTAGATGACCAAGACCAGTACAAAAATGAGAGGTACTCTCCAGGCGGAATTTAAAAGGGTGTCCACAGATTCCAGGCATTTTTTCCCTCCGTTCCCAGCGACCTTCAATCATTCAGTTAATCAATACCCTTTAGCTCTCCAAGGAGCATAGGCCTTCAACAAACACATGCCAAGTCATACTGTCCCTTACCTTCCGCTCAAGTTCTTTCCATGTTTTCCTCATCATTTTCACCTCTGTATCCAGTTCTCTTCTCCATGTGTTTTTTGGTCGACCTCTGCCTCTCTTTCCCTGTGGATTCCAGAACAAGGACTGCCTTGTAATGCTATCAACAGGTTTCCTCAATGTGTGTCCTATCAATCGCCAGCGTCTTCTTCTCAACTCTTGTTCCACTGGCACTTGTCTGGTTCTTGTCATCAATTCCCCATAAAGCTGCCGATCGCACTAAGTGGCGATGCTATTTACGGCGCCACCTCAGATTGGGCGAAGAGAGGCTCACACAAGAAGCAGAGGTGAGGAGAAAACGTCGAAAGGAGCACCAGGAAAATAAGCAGCTGAGGGCTGTCACCTCAGGGGCGCATTCCCATAGTCAGTTATGACTGAAGGGCTATTATTATTATTATTCTACGCAAGCACTCGTTTATAAAAGTCTGTAGCTTTTTGGATGTTGTTTTTGTTGCTCTCCATGTCTCAGAGCCATACAATAGGACTGACTTGACATTTGAGTTGAAGATTCTTATTTTCGTGCTGGACTTGATTTCTCTTGTTCTCCATATGTTTCCCAGTGCAATGAAAACTTCTCTTGCGTTTTGTATTCTTATTTTGATATCATTGTCTGTCCCTCCAACTCTGTCTATATTACTGCCAAGATATGTATACGATTCTACATCTTTTAGCAGTGACCTTGCTTACTAACAATTCACATTACAGGTGATCTTTTTAGTTATCAGTATATCCTTATTATAGTTAGTATATTTTGTGTAGATGTCATTTGTCAGATTGTATGGGTCGACTTTATGATTAGTTCAATATTATGTCACGCACATTTCTTTGACGAAAACTCGTAATTTTCGTCCGGGAAGAAAAAGGGGGGAGGGGAATCACAAATTCAAAATATTTTAAAACCTGAGAAGAGATCTAATTTAATCAGGTACATCTTTGAAGAGCTCAGCATTCTAAAGTAGATCCCAGCAACTGCTGGGTTACATGTCACTGCATTAAATAGTTAGCGAGCATTTTAGAATAATCGTAGATCTATAACAGGAATCACCAAAGTTATTATAAAGACATCCAAGGGTCAATATCGAGATCCACGAGGTCGACACGTCGCAGAAGGTCGATCCGGGGTCGATTAAACTTTTAGGGGTCGAAGGCTGACAATCGTATAAGAAATATAAATACCTGCTGTGACTCAATTTTACATCTGGAAATATTGCTAGAAAATATCCGACGCTTTGTGACTCAGTTGAGCCATTTCTACCTATATTCTCAAATTTGCACATGGTTGAAGCTGGTTTTTGCCACACATAGTTTTATTAAAGCACTGGAACAGACTGATCCTGAAAGACCGTGGTGACTTAAGACTAAAACGCCCCAATCTCCAACGAAATATCAATGCCATAGTTAATGCTCATCAGCCACTTCCTTCCCGTTCATGAATTTTCTTCATCTTCTTCAAATGCCATGCATTGTGGCGTGGGAGATCATGTCTCTTGACAACTTCCTGTTTCCATTATAATTTATAAATTCTGTTATTAACCTTCTTCCATGGCTCAATTTTCAACTGTTCAGTATTTGGTCGATCTGACTTCCTCTATCTATTTTTCCTTCAATCTAATGAGTTTTACCAATTCAATTTAAAAAGAAAAATTTTCATTTATTGTGCCTCTTTAATAACTTCCTTATTTAATTTATTTATTTTTGCCTGGGGTTGATTAAAGATCAAGGATTCCATGGAGGGGTCGGGATTGACAAAAGTCTGAGGATCCCTGGTCTCGGACGACCTGTGCACCTTTTGCAACTATATCTCCTCCCAGTAATGTCTGTATGAGAGCAAACCTAATTATGTGCTGTTTTATAAATATAGACACCCTCATTCTAAATTATCTATGTTAGCATTTCTCGGCAGACCTTAAAGTATTTATTTTACAACCGTTTTCATTACATTACATTGTGTCTTTTCTGGCAAAAAATATGTTAAATTTGATTACGTTTTCTTATGGAATTCAATTATAAACACGACGTGTATGTTCAAATGCAATTAGCAATATCAAGGCGGGGGAATCAATAAACGCTAGAGAATCAAATAGTGCGCTTCCATCTTCACTGAGATTATTACCATAGTAAATCACTAGAGATCGTTAAAGATAATCCCACCAGGAAATTACTATTTTCGTATATTCGGTGTCATCGCTACAATCACTCAAGCGCTAACTTGAATGAGGCCAAGATAAGTTATAATGCGAATCAATACATTTTTAGTAAACAACGGTTGCAGTGTAATGCTCTGGTGATATACAGCCCACATATGAACTACTGGAAACCAACAGGCAGACTAGGCAGCTAAAAGAGTGTGACGTATAATGGAAAAAAGAGCCTTCAGTAATCTGACAGTCTTTGTGACATCGTAGCGCTCTGTGATTTGCTAGCCAAAACCATGCATTTACTGCCTGTCTTTACTTACACAAGCTTACTTTTTTCATCCCCGTCTCTTCTCTTGGAACTCAAGCAAACGAAGTGTTTACAGACTTTCGTGACCTGCCCGTCATAACAGGTAGCGAATCAGGTTTGTTTACCTCGTCTTCTCACGCGAGCTAATCTGTCAATCATACGATACCTGACAGACCGCACGTGAAAAACACAGAATCTTTTGAAGTCTACGAAGGGAAATGCAAAATTCCCCGAGTACGCTTTGAAGTAGACTCACGGGCAAAATCTTCGAGAAACCAGTTAAGACGTAAAAGTCCTGTGATGTCGGTCAGCAACGCCCGAAAAAGCGATCTGTAAGCCTTATCTTGTAACTCTGTTTCTGATTCTCCGTTACACACACTAGCGCGAAAATTAACAACATCTATAGATCAGATAAACATAATGATATATAAACTGTGGTTTCCTAAATCCGCCATCAGTGTCACTCAGAATTTTTGGATAGTCTAAGCACGCAGTTCTAGAACCATTTTGTTAAATGTGTTATTAGCAATTCGTGGGGATTTTTCACACTGATTTCTGGTAATAGAAATTAGTGCTTACGTGTTTGAAAGTGTTAGCTTTTACCAATTAAAATTGTTAGCTTTTACCATTATAATTCACTTAGATTTTCTAGCTGTTAAAACTAGTGAAATAAAATAACGCGTAGTGATTTCATACTAGATGTTCAGTTATAATGTTAATTTTCACCACGCTTTCTCACACTAGAAGAGACGGTTTTAGCTGACTGGTTTATATGCTAGGCGCGACTAATAGTGACAGAAAATAATTCACGCTTTATTTCATTGTGCGTATTTATTATAAGTGCCTATTATTTAATATCATACGACTAGGCTTTCAGACGCCTACCAAATTAATAGCTACTTAACGACCGGCGACAGTTTGTGATAATTGACACGGTACGCTGATGGTTAATTGCGAGCGGGGGTGGGGGAGTCGCATAACTCCATCCAACCTACACTCGCTAAGACGCGCTATAGGTTAGGCTTAAGAAAACACCTGTGCCATTTAACTTTAATCAGGACTGACGGAGTGGATAAGAGACCATCTTGTCCCCGTCTTTGTGCATATATATAGCTATATAGAATAGTAGCATTTTTCCATAAATGTTTTTCTTATATTCCTAGCAGACCTGATCAAAAGCATCCAGCGGTCTTTTCTTTTGTTTGTTTTAGTCTGGGAAATTTTACTTGTTAGTTACCTGTGCCTCATATTGGTTTGAGCGGTACCGATCTTCATTATAAGCGTATTCGCGCCAAAGATACATGAGAACAATTCTGACACTAAAAGTAATTTAACTGGACTTACCAAACCCAGCAATATATTTCAATTTTATCAGCCCACTGGGGTGTAAAAAAAAATAACATTTATTCCCGACTTCTGACAGTCGTATTCAAGCGAAGCATCCAGAAATTTACGCTGTTCAGAATCGGCACTCTAACATAAAGTCAGCCGATAGGATTATCATCATTTATCATTGTAACATTTTTTGCAACCATACGCATTTCAATACTGGAAGTATTTGCCTCTTTTTAACTGTGAACCAAAAGAGCACGTTTCTACATCGACTATTCACAGTACCATTTGTTAGCTAGAAAAACTACCAGATTTGGCGTTCCCCTCAAAAGTTGTTGCTAGAAGATGAACTAGGGCCAATGTGGGAATTGAATTGGATAGTTGTACCCGGAGGAATATCTCCTAGGAGGTAAGAGTGAAAGAGTGGCCACTGTTTGCAATAGAGAGTGAATATTTTTCTTTGTTACAGAGATTTTATCATCTCTGGATTTGCCTAATTTGTTTGCTTTACTGTACTTATGGAGTTAGACTTTGTTTACTTTACTGTCTACTCTGAATTATAGTGCTAACCTTCGACCTTTGGGTTACTAACTTTGGGTTCTTTTCTCCATAGGGGGAGGGCGCATCTATTTTTGTTATTTCACATGTTTGTAAATCTGATTTGTTTGATCTTTCTTTAGATAATTGGTGTTGTCAAGTTTAATGATAATAAACAACAAAGAAACTTTACTTCGTGTGTTGGTCAGACCCATACCCAATGAACCGTAGTTTTTCACGCTTGTGTGTCTTGTTGTCACATAGCTGTGTGTGTGTGTGTAGTTAAACTTATATTTATATGTATGAGGAGGGCAAGGTTGTCTTGTACTAAATTACAGTCGTATAGATTGGCTGGAATAAAGAAACTTACTCATTCCAGAGACATATCTTTTTACTTAAGCTGCCACCCGTGAAATCTATTTCTCACACCTTTCTCACGTACCTATCACCATCCACTCTACTCAGACGGGCCAAAAATAACTCACAACCTATTTGTACGACAAAGAGGTAGAGTAAGTTTGTTTTAAAAAAAAGGTTAAATGAGGATGAAGGAGATCCAAGGCCAAGAGACGAGTCTGAAATAATATAGAAGAGGATTGAAAGACCATATTTGAATTAGGTAGTAAAGATAGGAAGAGGCAGGAGGGTTGGCTAGAGATCGAGAGTCTTTCAGGCGGGCTAAGACGAGAGCGACGTTCTGCAATGGACATGCTGCATGATGATGAGTAAAGATAGGTATGTCATGCACTTCTGAAGAAGCCAACAACAAAAAATACCAAATTATAAAAGGGCAAGCTAAAAGTATCCTTACACAAAAAGGTGCCACATTTTAAAATAGTCATTGGGTGTTTAATGAAAAATAACTCTACTGTTAAACATGTCAGGAAGAAAAATTACACGAGTCACTGTCAAAATTTTGTTTTGTATTTTTAAATAGTAGTTTAGCAAAGTTTAGACGAGGCATGACCCGCATACAATCAGCCACGGTACGTGGAGAAGAATGACACTTGTCTATTTCATACAGTGCTTCTGTTCTAGTCTTACCAAAATTGCTTTACTAAACTGCTTAAAAACATTACTTTCCATTATAGATGATGTATTTTTGTTGTGCCTGTTTTTCATATGCATTTTTTTATTCATGTAAGTTGTAGCAAAATCTGCGAGAATAAACGCTCAATTCAGTAAGATTTAGGCATAAAACGATAAAAATACATTAGCCCGCATGTGTCTAACGGTTGGCATCTTCGACGCCAGCAGCGCTGCTTTTTGCACAGTGCAAAGCCTATGGAACGATTTCACGGAAAAATTCTGACACGCTTTAGTTTCGTTTTCGAGAAACACTACTAATATTTAACTTTTGCCCAATCTACTGCATATCCTTTGTTATCTAGCCTTATAATTAACGATTGGCGGAAGCAAACCGCAAAATAACTATCTGAAGTAACGCTTTCTGTCAACTGTAACGCAAAAGTTTAGTAGTAATCCTTACATTGTTTGGTAGTATTACACGATACAATACTAATTAGTAACGCAATTTCTTAACCCGCCCTGTCTACACCCCGCTTCGCTGACACAGTCTGCAACGCATATACACACACTGCGGAAAAGCCAGCCAAGGCATAACCACGCAGCCAATTTTAATTTCCTCCTAGTGGTAGCATTTCTGACGTAACTAAAACAAGTTAGTTATTTGAAAAATACATGTTAGCGAGATGAGGGAGAGGAAAGATGGCGGACTTGTGTAAAATTTTATTTGACGATTGACGATGAAATAAATTGGAAATTTTAAACCATTATGAAGTTCCGCATAAAAATTATATGGTAGTATGACGTAGAGTTAGCTGAGTAAGAATGTACTTTAAATAATATGATAGTCCCAGAATTAGATAAGTTATTGAAGAAATACTAATATCTAAGGACACTCGACCAGACAGACTGGCGTTCCTGCTCATGTTTTTTTTGGTAACGTTAGGGGGACGCGAGCTTGGGAGAGGCAGGGAGGTACATTCAAATTCGCTTGGGTAAACAGAGTATAAATTGGAAAGGGGAGCGGTAGGAAAAATGTAATCCTAAACGTAATATCTTTTTGTATTGGGCATGACTAAAGCAGACTGGCCAATCGACCACCAGACGCAGAAATTATTCGAAATTATTTTGGTTTTTCATTCAAACTGCATTTGAATTCAAGTAGTCGGAACGTTTCGATTGGCCAGTGCTAGTAAATATTAGCAAAAGGCTTTGACTATTCATTGCCAGTTGAACTAAAAATTTATTCAGATACGCTGAGAAACAGCTGTGTTAATTCTAAACTTAAATAAAGAATAAATTCACAGTCTGTGCAGTTCGGAGGAAGCTGAGGCCATTTCTTCACACAGTCAGCGTCATTTGTTTATATATTTCTTGATTGTGGTAAGGATATTTTATGAAATTTAATATGTTTGGTCCAACTACAAAGTTAGATACTGCTATTGGGAAAAAAGTGAAGGACATGTCGGGAGCAGACATTGTTGAGTCCTCACAGTAAACGGTATCTAACTGATGTATGTTGTTATTATGTTGTCATATTATTGTATTAGAATAGATTAGTAAGCCTCTGTGTTCAATGAACACTGTTTACATGCCTGAAGCAAATATAATTGAAAAGAAAAAAAGAGAATATAATATCAAAGGAAATGTGGTTACGCCACATTATTGTATTGATGAAAAGTATGAAAACGTACAGTGGCGTATCTACTATAAGGACCTGAGATGTGGTCACAACAAGGTGGGAGTCCTGTAAAATTCGGGGCGAGTGCACTTGTAAGGCACGCGAGGCTGACCCCATACCCACGTAGGAAATTAAGTGTTAGAATAAGTGACCAGATGTAAAAGGCCAGGGTGTCCTTTTGTTGCAGAGGGTCTATGTTCCTGTTGCCGGCTGGTGACAGGAAACCTGCTGAGTACTAATAAACGCCAACCAGACTTATATGCTGTCGAATATCCAGTAGGAGCTTTGGCGAGTGGTGAAATTGAAACTTTCTGCAACTACACATTGAAATATCTTACAACAACGACTCCCAGGTGATGAGTTAGACATCTGGGGCATCTCTGACAGTATCTTGTGTTTCAAAATATTACACAGGACGTTTATGGGGGTAGGATGAACTACAGCCCTCATATACAGTGACTCTCCCTTTAGATAAATAAAGTGAACTCTTTTAATATTTCCTACAGGAAAGACATATATAAATACATAGTAACTTTTTAGTTATTGGGCAAATTGTCCCAAAATTTTAATTGTTCTTTTCTGTAAACTATCTTGTCCTTATTTTCAAAGACCTGTCCACAAGCTATGAATTGACAGGCAAAATAAATTGTAAAGATTTGTTCAAAGAAAAACTTAACTGCTGGTTTTATTATCTTCTTTATAGAAATGTAAAGTGTTTGACTGTTGTGTACCATCATTTCATTTCTCCCCTAGACACTAGGTACACCATACACCATACACTAGAGCCAGAGTAGTGACCGTGTGAGACCTAGGGAGGTAGCGTTAGGTTCTCTGCACATAATTCATCATCATCATTTATAGAGTCAGAGACCTACATGTGCTTGACCTCACACGGTTAAAGCAGACACCTTTTCATTCTTTTAGGATACCATCATAACCTCCCCAGCAAAATCAACTTTGCTACATAAGTACGCAATGGGAGAAGATCAGCTACCACGACAAGCATGGGAAACAAAGAGCCAGAGATCTAGACCCCCAGAACGACCCCGAGTCCGTTAGGAGGACAACATTAGACAATCTTTGAAGGACCGAGGACTAGAATGGAACCAGGCCAGGAGGAAGACAGCCGATAGGATAGTCTGGCGCACTCTCTTCCAAACCTCTACACCTCACGGTAGAAGGGGAACGACTAAGTAAGTAAGTACGCAAAGTGAACGGTAGCAAAAATAGTGAAATTTCGCAGTTTAAAAAAAATGTTTAAAAAGAATATATATCGTATCCCTATTTCAGGCACAACCTCATATTCTGGCAAGTTCACTTCTCCCCGTTCCGAAAGGATCACATAATTTATTGCCACTATCACCACCACCACGATCACTACCCTTTCTCACTCCAGCAGCTACTAATCTACGGGCTGCTTAACAGTTTCGTACTGACTTTCTTTCCATGCCATACAGATAGACCGTCTAATGTAGGTGTGGCAAACCTCGGGCACGCGTGCCCAAGGTGGCACGAGATCATTTTTTTGGCACGCAGCATGTAGGGATGCCCCAATATTCTTCATATATTACCCATGATAAGTAAATATTTAATAATTATCATAACTGCAAATGAAGCAGCAAATTCGTTTTATAATAATAATAATAATAATAATAATAATAATAATAATAATAATAATAATAATAATAATAATAATAGCCCCTTCAGTCATAACTGACTATTGGAATGCGCCCCTGAGGTGGCAGCCCTCAGCTGCTTATTTTCCTGGTGCTCCTTTCGACGTTTTCTCCTCACCTCTGCTTCTTGTGTGAGCCTCTCTTCGCCCAATCTGAGGTGGTGCCGTAAATAGCATCGCCACTTAGTGCGATCGGCAGCTTCATCCTCCCATGTTGCTGGATCCATGTCCAATTCGTTTTATTAACCAGGATTAGTTAGGTTTTTATTAAGACGTTTTAAGCTGGCTAGTCCCCAGCCTGGTGGTTGCGTTAACATTTGACGTCAGATGTTTGTTTATTTATTTACTGTTTACAGGCCTCGGGTTTCCCTCCTTATATGTTTATGTGTTTATAAAAATACCAAGAAACCTACATTCTATACTTTACATATTCTCATTCTTCTATCATTTGCTGGACACAGTGTTAAGGCCTTTGTCATGTGTAATCTGACCTATACTGTTGTATAGTGGAACTGTAGAAGTGATTGCATCTATAATTAGTCTGAGTCGTCCTATGGTACATATCTGGGTCACGTGGTGTTCGAGCTAGGCCTCTGTCAGTGAAACATTATTTTTGTAATGCGGAGCTGGCAGAGTGGATAGTGGCGATTCACTCCCGTGGCTCGGCGGTGGGTGCCGTTCGGAAGGTCCTGGTTCGATCCCGGTAAGCCTATCACTTCTGTTTTTTTCTGTTGTCTGGTCTTCTACTTCTTTATTTCTCACAGAATGCCTGATAACTACCTTTGTGTGTTGTTTGTTTATTTATTTACCGATATATCGTACTTCCTTCCAGACCCATTTGACCCAATAAACATTAAATCGGCTTTCATATCTTTTGCTCTTTTCTAGGGCTGTTTTCTAATTTTAACAACCCAAAACGTCATTTCTGACAGGAAGTACTTTCATTTTAAATATCTCGTATTTATGCATATGAACATTAAAAAATGTTTTTTTCCAAACAACAACAATAAAAAAGCACTGGGGTGGCCATTTTTGTTTGCGCCAAACCCAGCTATTTGCTTGGGACTGAAAGAGTTAAGTAGGTAGGTACGCTTAAATATTTAAAAATTCGTTGCAGTCATAAAACAACGCTCCCTATTTTTTTCTAGATGGATTAGCGCATAATGATAACAGCTTATTATTTGTAAACTTGTACGCGTGAGATTCTTTCGTAATATTTTCCCTTAACGTATAATTGTGTATACCATCATTTGGTGTATTCTGCCCGCCGTCACATACACCAGGCAGACATCCGCGACACACTGGTCGCGAAGCACTACCAAAGCAGATACTGCTGTAAATGGCTGAAGTGTTAGAGACTTTAATATACAAATTCCAGCTTTTATAATGTGGGATGACCGGTTCCCTTCCTCGTTACCTTCACCTTCCATAACTTAATAACAGAGTCTGGTACCCATTTACAACTGGGTAGACTGAACCGTGACGCTACCAGGTTTCGATCCGGGAATACGTTAACTGTGCCGCGAGAGGAAAGCGCTCTAACCTCCGAGCCATATTTCATCAACTGGTTTCCAGTTTATTCGCTTTGCCTACTGACCACGCCTGGGCATAGCTTAAAGTCGGTATGAGGGTTGTACTGATGATTTGATGCCCTGCTTCCATTAAGTCGTTTTCATATTTCATAAGTGCTATCAACTGGTGGTTAACATAAAATAAGTTTGACGTTTGCCCATGCTGCTAGTCTGTCGGCATTAATTCTCACAAATCATCCAAACCTTTCTTCTTCTTCTTCTTCTTCTTCTTCTTCTGCTTCTTCCTCGTTGTCGTGAGGTCTGATTCACAGCACGTCATTCTTACCTAAACGGTACGGCATTCTTTATTAATAAAGGATGCTAGACCAACCAATGAAATCGCACCTTTATGCAGTGATTACGAAAGCCTTAGACAGTCAAAATGGCCAGTCCAAATCTGTGTAAACCAGTTGGCTATGGAATGAAACTACAGCATTAGAAGCAAAGTACCACCTGGAGGAGGTCAGTAATTTTACAATAGGAATGTTGCTGTACAGGTCGGTGCAAAGATTTCAACGAGAAGTGATATAGTAATGGAGAAATCTCGAGTGAAATGCGTCGAGACAGACAAGTCCAAAATGTTGCTGTTTAGGCTACGCATAGTATAAAAAAGGTATGTAATAAAAAGACAATTATCTAGATAGATGAAGACTAATCCAGGGCGTATTTTAAGCCTAAGATGAAGGAAATCGCTCCAGGAATAATGAAGATAATTAAAATCTTAGTTTTCCATATTTGTACATCTAGACAGATTATGCATACATTTTGGGTACGCAAACACACACTTCAGCAGCTGCTTTCAGTGTCGCCGGATATGACCTATTTAAGACATCATTCTTGCGAAACGGGGCCATTCAATTTTGAAAAATGCAGCGAGCGCCAGTTATATTAATGAAGATTGCCTTTGCCTTCTGTATCTGAGAGCAGACTAATATATAACCATTAACAGCTCGATTGTATGTACTTGAGGGTAAGAAAGAATGTGTGTGTGTGTGTGTGTGTGTGAGTGTGTGTGTGTGTGTGTATTTCTATTAATTAATTAGATTGTGCGTTAGGAAGTGTGTGGATGTGTTTTGAACTAATGTGTAAATTATGGAGGCAAACCCAAGCCAGTATATTCAAATAATTTGAGAATGGTAGCGAAAGTGTTTCTATAGTTTTAGAAAAGTATTTAAAGAGTTATTTCTTGAAGGAATGGACCACCCACCAGGAACATAGGGAAGGATGAAAGGAATTGTTTTACGGTATTGATTAAGATATAACTTTGTGTTTCACACAAGACCTAATAAATGTATGGAGGCGAATCATGGACAGATAGCTATAACCAAGGAACTGGAGAAATATATATTCACAGTAAACTGGATTGTGTTATTGCTGATTTGATATGACCTCTGCGTCTATCTGCGCTCTGTCTTCTGAAACTATCTCTCATCTCCTACTTCTGTGATAAAGGGATAGAGATAGGCAACATAGTGGTGAAATTTAATATATTTCAGGTTGTATCCTGTAACTGACATCCACCTTAAGGAGCCTGACTCTACTATGGGAGCTATTGGTGCGAGTGCCCTTTGATTTTTAGAGGGACAGTTACCCAAATCCTAATGCCTGGAGGAGACACAGTTTATTGCCAGAACAGAGGTGGAACAGACTACAAAACCAAGACTTCAAGCTAAGTAGCCACACAAGGCTGCTGTTCAGTTTATTCCAGCATCACCACAAAATAAATAGTTATAATGATGATCTAGCAGAGCTTAACATTATAAACAGAGGAGGATCTGGAAAGGAGCATTTAGGGACCTAGGATAAATTACTATCCTCATACATAGGAACTTGTCATAAAGTGCATTGATACATCGATAAAATCATTAATTAAAGGTAAAAGTCAAAATAATATGAGTAGAAATGGAAATAGTAAAGTTGTAACGCGTCTTCTTTCCCCGCGCCAGTCATAAAATGGAGATAAGAACGTAGTGTGAAACCTTATTGCCGCGCTAGTGGTATTGGATTTTATAACTCGCCCGTCAAGGGTTAACGGTAAAAATGTTGAAAAAAGGACAAGCTTAGTTGTTCCAAGAAAGACAGTAAGAATAAAACAGGGGAGGCATAAACGAACGCATAAAAGTGAGAGAGAGAGAGAGAGAGAGAGAGAGAGAGAGAGAGCGAACACCTGCTACCAATTGTCAAGCGTTAGATTCTTGGACTAGCTACCCAAGACGACAGTGCGAGACGATACAGTTAGCCTGTGTTCGGTAACGTGGCGCAAGCTTTGTAGAATTTAAAAATACCCCGCAAAACCCACTACTTTTTCGGACTATAGGCACACTGAGGAAATATATAAACACACAGACAGCGCTTTCGCTGCAAAAGAGTCCATTTTATTACGTAACAGACCAGTAGTTTCAGTTTTGGACAACGCGGGAGAGGAGAAAAGATGGCGTAATTTATATGATAGTGGAAATTGAAACTAACTCTGGAAAATATATGGACTTCTTTATTAATAGGTTTAGGATCATAAAACCTAGTTAGTTTGATGGCTTATCTTCTCCTGATAAATAATATGTTTAAAAATAAAAATTCCCCAGTAGATAAGAAAGTTATTGACAAAAGACTGTATTTGTTCGTGCAGACAAACGGACAGACTGGCGGTTTTGCATTCATTTTGCATTCACTAACGATTACAATTTTGAACGCGTTGTTGGAAATGAGACAAACAAGCATGTATTCTGTTGGAGGAGGGGTAGACAAGGGGAGAGAAATTATGGGATGGCTTAACACAAAATATATTTTAGCAGTAGAAATCTAAGAATGAGTGAGGAGAAAACTTGTTAGGTCCAAAAATCAAGTCTGTTTTTGCTTTTATTTTCAAAATTCAAATTGAAAAGCTTAGTCTTCCGATCTGATTGGCCAAAGCATTTTATATTATGGAAAACTTAGTTAGGTTTTTGCCATTTTGTAGAAAGCTGTCCCTGAAGCAGGTCGATGTGATCCTAGAAGTTTGACTTTTATTTGTAACTAAAACTAAAAAGTATTTGTCATAGTCTAGCCAGCGTCAAAGCTGAATTTGTGCCATCCATCGCACCTGTGCTTATTTCATTGAATTCTGGTAAGAAGAATATCAATATTATTATGTAATATGTGCAAAGGCAAAAAGTGGGAAAGTATATGGCATGCCTAAAGAGACAGTTTGGGTATACATATTTGATTTATGTTTGAATATTGCATTGTTGTAATTAAAAATTATTGTAAGACTAAAGTAGAATAGCATGCCTCTGTGTTCGCTGAACACTATTGATTGCCTGGAGCGTTTATATTTTGTAATAGAAAAAAAAATCACATATGCATATAAGGAGATGTACATACTCCTAATAAATTGTGTTGAAGAAGACTATGTAAAATGACAGTGGCGTATCTGCCATATGGACCCGAGGTGTGGTCACAATATGATGTGAGTTCAAAAAAACTTAGGGGCTGGTGCACTTGTAATGCACACGAGGCTGAACCCCATCATGTCATGTAGAGAGTTGAGGGAAAAATATAACAGATATGAAAAGGCCAGGGTGTCTTTTATGTTGCAGGGTTTTATTTCCTGTTACCAGCCGGTGACAGGAAAGCTGGAGTACCAGTGAAGACAGTAATGTCTCCAGTACAGCGTATTCTGTATAATAATTGTCAAGTGGAGCTCTGAGAGCTGATGTTCTTTACAGAGCCATATCAACGATTGAATCTTCACGAAGGAAATTTTAGGTTATGTGCCACAATCTAGGCAATCTGACACTTTATCTGGAGAAAACTATTTCCCTACCCATTAACAGAAACTCTCGGGGAAATGATGACATAAACAGTCTCTCCAATAACTGACTCACATTATTAATTATTACTTAACAGGCTGTGAAACTCCTTACGGAACATTTTAATATTAATATTATTATTGTTGGACCAAGAGTCCTTATTTTCAGTTCACTTTTCAGTGTAACATACATTTTCTTCAGTTTTTAAAAGACCTGTCCAAAAGAGATTGCAGGACAGGCACAATAAATTGTACAAAAAATATTTCCAATTTGAAAACTAAACAACAGAGTTATTAAAATTCTATTAGAGAGTTATACTGTGTTGTTTTGATGTACCATCATTTCATTGCATCCCCTAGACACTAGCCACATCAAACACCATACATTAGAAGTAATTTACAGCACCGTGTGAGATCTTGAGAGGTAGCGTTAGGTCCCTTGAGAATTCATCTTCTTCAACCACTAGACTCAAGGTCTTACATAGCTTGACCTCACACGGTTAACACATCTAACTCTATCATTCTTATCTTTTACCATCATAACCTCTCCAGCAAATTAAACTTTGCTACAGAACTTATACAGCTTAATCCTACCTTTGATGTCCATACACCCTTACTCTTTTCAGAGAAGGGGTATTGCTTATAAGACTAGACTATTATCTGGCACTATCTTTGTATCACCTGATACAACTTTGTGTCCAGGATACTTTATAAATTCTATAACAACATCTACCCTCTCGTGACACTCGTTCGCCCTGAAAAGAACGTTGGTTGCGTTGTGTCGCCGTTAATAGCGAAGCTGCGATATTTGCGCCTTTCGGCCCGACACATCCGACTTCCGCCCAGCATTTTTTGAGACCGGGTTCGCCTTCCCTCTTCGATCCCTACTTTATCGGCCAGATTGCAGTGATGCAGCCTGTTTCCAGGACCACCACTTGGAGGTGGATTAGGGTCTTGGTCAGCTCTGATTCGCTGACCCTGACGCAAGCAGTCAAGCTATGAGTCGGTTACTGCCTTCATCTCGTTAGCTGCGGCTTCGGTCCCATCCAAACCTATATATTCTTTCTTTCTGAATATATTACTTAATATATTAACTAGTTGCTAGTTCAGTACTGAGCCTGATTGTTTCCTTTCTAACTAGATCGTTTTTTTAATTAGCTAATTTTTTCAGATATCTAAAACACCGACCAGGCCAGGGGGTGCTGAGCTCAAGCAGAAACTATGAGGCTGCCGCGCTGACAGGGAAAAGACTGGACCGATATCGTCCTGGCGACAGGCTTGCAGATTTAGCATGACTACAAACTGAACGCAGAAGAAGAAGATAATATCTAAATTACAAGTGAAGATTTGTTCTTCTTAATCTTTCTTAGTGTCCAAATTTTACATTAATGTCACTGTGATGGGAATCATACTATAGACATCAGAATTATCTCGTCTCCTCACGTCTTGTTCCATTGATGTTTGTCTGGTTCTGATCATTAGTTCCACTCTGACGATCCTATCAGGCCATTTCAACTTTTCTATTCTACACGTTTATGAAAGTCTTAACTTCATTTTTGTTGTTTTTTTTTTGTTCTTCAAGTTTTAGAGCCATACACACTGATTACCGTATCATCTGAGCTGAAGAAACTTATTTTTGCTGTTACATTTCAATCCGCTTGATTCCCATATATGTATATATGTGTTTCCAAAAGCAATGATGTTCTCTTGCCATTTGTGTTTTTATTTTGATATCACTGTATGTTCCTCCAATTTGTCTATATTGCTGCCGATATATATATATATATATATATATATATATTATATATATATATATATATATATATATATATATATATATATATTATATATATATATATATATATATATATATATATATATATATATATATATATATATATATATATATATATATATATATATATATATATATATATATATATATATATATATATATATATATATATATATATATATATATATATATATATACACACTTCTTGAAGTGCATGCATCTTCTTTGTCCACATTGCTGCAAAGAAGTAAGTGAGAGTCCACGTCTTGGAAGGATATATACCCAAGAGCTTTGAGAGTATTATATGCTGCATTTATTCTCATAATATTTGTTTTTTTTTTCACTCTCTGTTTTTTCCGACCCCATTGCTGTGAACTCCCCTCGACTACTTTCATTTAGTCATGAATCTAGTTTCGGTTATAAAACAGAGGAGTTATTCATGTTGGTGATCACATTTTTGGCTTGACGTTTCTCCTGGATGGGTTAGCCGCCCTTATTGCCAACCATCCTTAGTTTCCTTCTAGGTTTGTCTGGTAGGAAAAAATGTCTGTATTCCAAGCTCCTCTTTCTAGTTTCGGTAAGTAACGGGCGATATTTGTGTTTATTTATTATTATTATTTTTAATGTTTAAAGACCTGCTCGATGGCGAATAGAACATTGAGGAAGAACTCAGCCAGTATCAGAAAGCAGTTTTCACATAATCATTCGACAAAACAATCAAAGAGATGAAAAGGCGACTTGAGAAACAATCAAGAAAGCTGGGCAAGAATGTAAACATAATGCCTTGAACAGGAACGCTTGGAAATATTTCATCGAAAATATTTGCTCTTCATTGCTCTGAATGGAGAAGTAGAAGAATCCTTCATTTTTCAGAACACAATATTCATGTTAGCGCAGGCTATGAAAAGCGGAAGAGCTTCTTCTCCTGCACGTTGTCTTCACACCCAAAGACATTGCTGTGACCTGCGGGACTGTAAAAAACGCTTCCTCAGTATTTCTGCATCACGATCAACAATCCAGACTAAAAATGAAGCATCTTAGCTTTTTTTTTTTTTTTTTTTTTTTTTTTTTTAATTTACTTCTAGGGTACAGACGTTACTGGCATCGTAAATCTTATAGGGAAGATTTCTTAAAAATTAACTTGCCCTTTCTTTAGGTAATTTGGTATATTGTAAATACGCAATGTACGCGTGAAGCGGGAGGGGGTAGGGGTATGTTAACTTTTTAAAAATGGTATAACGACGTATGAAATTTCTAACAGAGGAGTCGGTAAGACGGTCAACTTGCAATTATTTTGGGATTTGCAACCGCAATGACAATTTTTAAGATCAAAATTTGACAATGAAACTATTTTAGTCAAAGTTTATTGAACAAAATGTGAACACTATGTGAAATTCAAGAAAGAAAACAAGTTTTAGGAATCCCCTTTTTCTTGTTTATTTGTTGTTACTAAATGCATTGAAATTGTCCATACAATGTATTCTATCAATCAATACCCTTTCCCTCCCCTAGGCGCAAAGGCCTTCAACAAATAAATACCAAGTTTTCCTGTCACGTGCCATCAGCTCAAGTTCCTTCCGTGCCTTCCTCATCATTTTTATTTCTGTCTCCAGTTCTCTTCTCCATGTGTTCCTTGGTCTCCCTCTGTCTATCTTACCCAGGGGATTCCAGGACATAGACCGCCTTGTAATGCTGTCAACAGGTATCCTCATTGTCACAGATTACTATGGCTACGCATCTCCTTCTTCTCAAAGACATACATGCATGTATACGTTACACACATACCTATACACATAAGTATATATGTGCATCACATGAATACATAATACATACATACATAAACAATATATACATTACATAATACTTACATACATCCGTGCAAGCATGCATAATACATGCATTCGCACATACATATCAGAATCTGTATTCTCCTTTAAATACATCGACATGTACTGACATGATGTAATAAATACAACATACCAAATTGCAGAATCATTAGATAGAATTTACAACATTGAAGAATGCGTCTCATGTAGTTCAATATTTATGTTGTGTGTTCCTATTTTTTATACCGGTTTTTAAGGCATGCTTCTTTAGAGATGTTAACCTAGAAACGAATCCAGTACGTTGTAAATTCATAACAAACGTTTTCGACAGTTGTAACGATGGACGCAGTCTCCAATAAAGCGATACTAGAAGCGCAGCATAAAAGTGCTGCCTACCATGCCGCCATCTTGGACACATATATACATGCATATCAGAATTTTTATTGTACTTTAAATACATTGACAAGTACTGATATGATATCATAAAGTTAAACATACCAAATAGGAGAGCGATTAGAATTCACAACAGTGTCTCATTTAGTTCAATATTGATGTTGCGTGTGTGTTTTACATTTAATATGTTCTGATCTTATATATAAATACCATCTTATTTATTCTTCGTAAAAATTATTGACGTGTACTAGTGTGGTACATTAGATACTACATACATTAATACCTACATTATATAATGCATTCCATACATAAATTACATTACATTTTACATACGTACATTACACTTCATTACATTACATAATACAAATTGAATGTCACGCCTACAGCTAGTATTGTTCTTGTATTTAATGTAATATGTTATTCTAGAGACGGCATAACGTGTGTCGACAGAAATCCTTATTGTGGTAGAGCAACTTTAACTGACAAATTACCCAAATTGTTAGTTTCGCACAAAATGGCTGTATATTTTAGACATCCGTTATTCAAGTAGGAAAAAAAAGGGTTCAGGGCACCCAGTGCAGATAATTATACGAGTAGATTCACAATCTAATTGGGCTGTCTGTGGCTTTAGGCGAAAACAGAGCAGAAAAAAGAAAGACGTAAAAGGTCTTAGGGGTAAATTATTGCTTCAAATTATTTCACGCAAGATTTCCATACATGCGCAGAACAGTCTCACTCTGACTTGTATCATCATGACCAAGTGCCATGCTGGGTGGCGTTGTTTTTTTTTGTCTCAACAACTTCTGCCTGTAGTCTTAGTTATGAGTTTTGTTGGTGACTCCCCCTTCCTCTCCTCGATGCCATATTGTCAATCCAGCGAGTATTTCACGTGTCTCTTTCGCTGTCTCTTATTTCCTCAATCGTTTCCGTTGTTATTATGTGTTATTTTGTTATCATATCAGCACATGCCCAATGGATAGTGCATGACTACTTCATAATTATGACTACAGTTTTTGTGGCTTATGTTTTTGAGGAACGGTGCTTCCGGCCATGTCCAACGCGTCATAGTCGCCGTCTACGACATGCGTGGTCTTACAATTCTACATAGGGTGTTACTAGGCAACGCACTACTATTATTTGCATCCATTTCGGTCCACAGTAAAATACGTGCTCGAAACTGATGGAAACAACCAAATAAATGCCAGTGGAGCGAAATTTGGTTAAAGACGTGGCTTGGGGTAGGACACACATCAAAGAGAGTAACTGACAGCATTAAAAAGCAGCTCTTGTTTTTGAATCGCATGAGTAAAATACAAAAAAACACGGGAAAGGGAATTAGGGACAGTTTTAAAAAGAATAAGTAAGGCATGGAAGGAACTTGAGCGAACAGCCACTTTTAATGTATAGAGCCCATCACACAGAATAACGCCTGGAAATCTTCCCAGTGCCGCACTAATGTCAAACTAAGAATATATTAGACTTGGATACTTTCTATATTTCTTTATGGTGCGGGATGCCGGAGAGCAGCAGAAAAGGAAATGTACAAAGTGTCATATTATCACTCAACCTTCCTAGTGTACATTTTTCGCCAAAGCCCATCAGCAACCATGAGGGGTTTACTTGGAGCAAACCAAGAAGATATCCGCACCATCATAGCAGGTAGACACTGAAACTGGGTTAACCATGTCCTCAGAAGAGACCCCGACATCATTACCAGAATTGCTATATAGTACTATGGACCATAGAAGGAAGGCGAACCAAAACCAACTTGACGAATACCTATAGAGGCCAAGATGAGATGCACGAACTTCAACTAGGACACAGAAAGAAGGATGGCCACAGACCGAGCATAGCGGAGAGAGTTTTTTGCTGTCGTGCAAGACGCTACTAGGCGTGATGGTCACCGATTGTATTGTCAGGTCAGAGGCCAAAGGTCAATGATCCACGAACGATCACCCTAAGGCTATTTGGGACATTTGACAGAACCGTGTCGTGCGCACGTCCAAGAACACTCTCTCCATTAAATTACAAGATGATTGAAACGTCACTTCCTATTTTTAAGTTTTTAGATCCTCACTTGCAAACATTGGATATACATGAAACAAATGTCAAAACAAGAAGTAATCGAAGTTTTTTTATTTTTTTATTTTTTTTTATTTATTCTCAGACACAAACATTAAAGAAAACAATTAAATTTAAAGTGGCCAGTAAACTGAAAAAAATTGCTGCTCACTATGGAATCATTGGTTGAACAGACAGAATCTCACACTGGATTGTAATGTTTATGTGACATAGCTTTTTGCGTAACTAAATGACAGTAAATTGTCTTTGTTTCGACGTTTATTTCATAGAAATGGTTGGATTAGCAGTGAAGAATAAATAAAGAATGGGAAGTGGCTTTTGTATCACCCTGTATATTTAACAGCTGGTAGATGTTAACATGTAAATTATTCCTTCATAGCTACAGGGATTCTGTTACACTCACGTGACCTAGGCGAAACATATGTTAATGTAGTTTTAATAATTAAGTCTAACGTCTGCCACACACACTTAAGACGAAGCGATTATTTACGCTTATCAAACTTTGGGCTCAATCAATTGGTAACCCAATTATCATTTACCTGGTCAGGTTACCCCTAGTCCAGAAAGTACTTTTGTAATGCCGGAAACGTGACTCCAAAAATAGAAAGTTTGGGTTTAAAACTAACCTGTTATTGGAAGGTATTTTAAACTAAGAACTGTTTCTTATTTTAACTCGCTGAGCCCTCATTATGTCACACTAAATCCACGGCTATTCGTTTCTTATTGTGACACTGACGAGGAAAAACAAAAAAATCAGTAATGTATAACTTTTCCTCTGGTGGCACAAGGAAGTAATAATTTATAAATGTTCTTCTAAGAAGGAAGGATGTCGTCATCTGTGAATTCTGTAATCATCATCATCATAATCATCATCATACTTACTTACTTACTTCTTAGGTACTCTTCTACTGTGAGGTGTAGAGGTTTGGAAGAGAGAGCGCCATACTATCCTATCGGCTGCCTTCCTCCTGGCCTGGTTCCATTCTTGTCCTCTTTCCTTCAGAGATTGCCTAATGTTATCCTCCCAGTGGACTCTGGGTCGTCCTGGAGGTCTGGATCCCTGGCCCTTAGTTTCCCGTACTTGTGGTAGCCGATCTTCTCCCATTCTGAAGACATGGCCAAACCGTCGTAGCTGGGACATCACAATCTTTATCATCATCATCATTATTATCATAATTTTCTTTTGTACTCCTTATGGAGCATGGAGTCACCATTGTAGCTGGAACCTTGCAGGAAGCCTGTGTCGTGAAACATTCTAAATCCACATATATAAATTAAAAGGTAAATGTAAAGCCTAACACATAAATCCAATAAAAGGAAAGAAGAATGGTAAAGAACAGTGCTGTCACAATGACTGTACTCGAGATCCCCCTTTTTCTACTTCGTCTGCATATTGTAACGCTTTCACGTTGATAGTAAAGCCTACTGCATCAATACACGCTTTCTACAATAAAACGTGTACTGCATTTCTAAGAAAACCTTGAGATACGCAAGCTGATTAATGACCTAAATTAATACTAGCATTAATTTCACTGCGTAATGAAAAGACAGATGGAATTAGCATAGAGAGAGGGAGGTCTGAAAGCCGGAACGCATGCAACACTAACACGCGTTTCGCGATACAAAATTAATGCCATCACGCACGTAAGGCCAGAAGCACTAACTTTTTTCAAATATACAGTGATAAAAAACACTACCCATACGAGAGTTAGGTTTAAAAACCTGAAAAACGCTTACTAGGAAACATGACACAATACTGGTTTACGTCTGAAATCCTGACAGAACAGTTAAAAAGGATGCGGACAGTGGAAGTTAAAAATAAACAACTGAGATCGATAAAAGACAGGAATTTTAAATGGGCCATTTGTTCTCATGATAATCATATAATTGGGTACCTTAAGACTAGTGGACTTGGAATATATAATAAATTATCACAATGGTCCATTAGATACTAAAATATTGGTATAAAACGTATGGAAACTGGCATGGTCTGGTCATATCTGTTAGATAAAAATGGCATGATGTTTTTGAAAACACGTAGAGGAACGAAAGCTGAAATAGTACAGAGTAAAAGATTGGCTAGAATTTAAAGCAAGCCGAGGTGTGATTGGCTTAACTATATATACGAATCTAGTTGTTGATAGTAACGCGTAGTAAATGTGATAATTTTTTTTTTAAATTCATTCAAAAGATAGTTAGGCTTTGAGCGATTGGTCGAAGCATTTGAATTGAACGAAATAGTACGCTGCTCGTTGCCAGTTTCAAAAGATTTTCATAAGAGCAGGAGCGATGTCAGACTTGTGCTGAGGTTTATAAATTATATCGACCGAAAGCAGTCTGAAACAGTGGGCAAATCTAGATATGTGCCATTCTCTAGTGCCTTATTCGTCGTAACCTGTGTTATTTCCTTTCTATGTGGGGTTTCCTGCTGGTACTTGGCTGATGCTGTCAGAAATATTCAGCACTAGATCAAGTCATCTCTGACAACAGCTGTTAAGAGAGAGATTGTAGACCAGAGGGCCTGAAGCGTGTGGCCAAATAGACTGCAATCATTATGAATCCCAGGCACAGATAAGTGATATATCTGGCCTGGAGCAACTTATCATTACTGCATATTTTCTAGGACAATCTCCTCAAGTGAATAAACTTTTCCTCCAAAACTAAAAACAGTACAACAGAGTCCATAAGAGTGATAAAGAGAACAATTGGGATGATGTATATCCCTTACC
The DNA here is from genome assembly GCA_024509875.1 of Oreohelix idahoensis. NCBI lineage: Eukaryota > Metazoa > Mollusca > Gastropoda > Stylommatophora > Oreohelicidae > Oreohelix > Oreohelix idahoensis. The sequence goes on from JAMPIV010017350.1 coordinate 214,438, forward strand.
AGCTTCAAGGAACAAGTAATTAGATAGAGAAAAAAATACCCAGTTGAAGATTGATTTCATGCATTATGGACACATGGTCTATTGCTTGTAAATAATTGCATATACATATTTGTAAATATATAAGATTCCATCAAACTGATTATCAATGACTAAGGTCCTGGCCAAAAGAACATTTAGGCTCAGGACCAATAAAGTTTAACAGAAAATTTTTCATTATAAAACTTAACCGCTGGAGTTAGTTGATTTTATCTTAGAAGTTAATATTTGTTGGTATATGTTTTGTATTGAGGTTATTCCACACACTCACTTTTGCATTACCCTAGACACTTAACGAAGCCAACATTCATATTGATTAAGAATTAGTCTGACTGAGATATAAATGTGGCAGCAAGTAAAGTCATCTGAATTACACACCAAACCTATTAACTTCAGATACATTCACAGCTGATCTCAGTCAGTACACTAAGTACTTTATACTATATTTAAGTCCCAACTCATCACATTAATTGGTAGGCTTGTCCGGGATTTGTAGTTGATATATATAGGAATCTCATACAGCATATATTAACTAACTCCAGAAATAAAAATTAGCAGTAGGATATAAATTCAAGATTGTATTACTGGTCTTAATTGAGGTTAGGAACATCACTTAAGAGAGTATCAATAAGTAAGAGGAGATTTTGCAGTGATAAGTTGTTCCACCAGTAATAATTAGTTAATAATTACTTTAATTAAAGTAGAATTGTCTTAGAACCTTAGTAGATCTACTTGAGTTAGAATGGCTGACTTGGCCAAATTTAGATCTGCCGCTGTACAGACTGCTAAAGAGTTAGGAATGGACGGGCAAGTTATGATTTCCTATGTCACTACGGAATGTGACAAATATATTGAACGGGAAGAAAGAAGATTAGAAAAAGAGGCCGAAAGAAAGTTAGAGGCTGAAAAGGAAATTAAAAGGTTACAATTTGAGGCTGAGGCTAAGAAATTGGAGGCAGAAAGAGAAGAGAAGAAATTGGCTACAGAAAGAGAAGACAAGAGATTAGCTGCAGAGAGGGAAGCAGAAAGAGAGGAAAGAAGATTGACTGCAGAGAGGGAAGCAGAAAAGGAGGAGAAGAGATTACAAAGGGAACATGAGTTACGACTAAGGGAGTTTGAGTTTCAAGGCCGTGCTCCTGAAAATGGTGCCAGTCCCTTTACCTCTGATGCCATTGCTAGTCAGGGAGCCTCAACCTCAGCTATGAACTTTCATTTAGATCATTTTGTTGAGAAAGACGATGATATTGAGAGCTATCTAAATAGACATGAACTATTAGCTACCACGTATGGGTTAGAGAGAGAAAGGTGGAGCTTAAAGTTATCTCAAGCACTTCGTGGTGCAGCTTATGAAGTTTTTGCCAAAATGAGCAGAGGTGATCAAGAAAATTATGACATGCTAAAGCAGGCTCTTTTGTTAAGATATGAAAAGAACGCAGAATTTTATAGAAAAAAATTTAGGAATGCTAAACTACTGTCAGGTGAAACCTATCACCAGTTCTCTGCACGGTTAGAGACATACTTGGAGAAATGGACTTCTCTGGGGAAAACCCAAGATCTTAAGGAAATGGTCCTTATAGAACAACTAAGAGAGTCCATGGCTCCAGACCTGAGAAAGTTTCTCATGGAACAGGGTGCAGAGAGACTGGGGGAGTTACTAAATGTTGCAGAAAGGTATCAAGCGGCTCAGGCAGAGGTATCAGGTAACAAAAGGAAACAGGTAGATAATTTTAAGGCACCACAGAACTTTAATAAATTTGATCCTAGAGATCAAAACAAAGGTAAGCACCAGTTTGATAGGCCACGGTATGACAATAAAAATAAAACCCCACAATTCGATGAAAGGAAATATGATGAAAGAAAATCTTTCAACCAAGGAAGGAGGTGGTGTAAAAATTGTAAGATGAACAATCATGACACTGACCATTGTAGAAGGAATCCTATAGTAATGGCCACCCTTCAGGTCAGGTCGACCTCAAGAAATGAGGAGGATATTATGTTAAATACCACTCCAGAAGAGTTGAGGAAGGCACAGGCTGGGGATAAGACCCTCAAGCCTTGTTTTAGGAAATTGTCAACTTGTCATACAACTCCAGGCAAGGGAGATTTTTACATGAAAAACAAGTTGATGTATAGGAAGGCCGGAACTGGATCCAAGGGTCACGGACAGTTGGTTCTTCCAAAGACATATAGGGCAGACTTAATAAGGAGCCTACATGTGAAACAAGATGGAGACCATGAGAAAATTGGTACCATCATCCAAAAGGTGGCTCACAATTATTATTGGCCCAAGGCAATGATTGACATTGTGAATTTTGTAGAGAGGTGTAGCATAGCACATGAGGGAACACCCACAAGTGGGAACATTGATCAGGACCTGGACACGCCACGGGGCAAACGTAGGCCTGACAATAGGAAGAAAAATAAATTTGATAAAGTGGACCAAATGGAATGGGAAGCCCCTTTTCACGGATAAGCTTCGATTAACTGTTTTACAATGGCCACTATGCAGCGAGTGCAAAAAGATGTCTTACCCCAGGATAAGCCGAAAATCCCTCAATCGGACTTATGTAAACTGGAGGAAGAGGATGTAGAGAGGAAATCTCTCATCAAGAATTCTACGTGGGGAGAAAGCCCCAAGAAAAGAATTGGTAGCGGTCGTTTTGTGCATGATAATTCTGGGAAGAAAAATCATCACTATAGAGCTTCGAGTGGAAGAGACCATACCGGTGCATGGACAAATAGGTCCACACAATTACAGGTCCATATGAAGTGCTGTTAAGAACGTGGACTGATGAAAAAAGGCAGAGGAAAATATTACATCCTCATACCAATATGTGAATGAGCTGACCACTCGTTTAAAAACTGGCTGGAAACTTGCCAATGAAAATTTGAGACAAGCCAGGAAGAAACATGCTGCCTATTTCAACAGGAAGGCTAAAGACAGAGATTTGGCTGTGTGAGAGAAGGTACTGCTTCTTCTCGCCGGTAGTCAGAATAAGTTACAAATTGGATGGCAAGGTCCATATACAGTTCTAGAGAAGGTGTCTAGAACAAATTATAAGATAGATAAGAAGGGGAAAGAAAAAATCTATCATGTGAATCTCCTGAAGAAATATCTGGAAAGAGAAAATCAGGAAGAGACACACTTGTTGACCTTATCCATTGCTATGGAGATGAAAAAGGAACCACTTTCATCATTTGAATATCCATTACATCCCTGTGAGACAGCGGCACAGGTGAAAATCAGTACACATTTAACGAAAAATCAGAAGGAGAGAGTGCAACAGGTTCTAGATAATCATACAGAGGTGTTAACAGACCGACCGGGGCATACAAACTTATTGGAATATGATATGAAACTGATAGATCCCACACCTGTCTGTATGAAACCCTATTCGATTCCTTTTGCTAAGGAGAAAGCTTTGAAGGAAGAGATAGACTATTTGTTGAAGGAAGGAATTATTTCACACAGTGAATCTTCGTATAGTTCCAGTGTGGTGTTCTTAAGGAAACCCTCTGGAGAACATAGACTCTGTATAGATTACAGGAGACTGAATGCTATCACAGAAGGACAGGTGGATCCATTGCCGGATACAAATCAGTTGTTTGCCAGACTAAATAAAGCTAAATATTTCTCAAAAGTGGATCTGAGTAAAGGATACTATCAGATTCCAGTAAAGCCTGAGGTTAGACCATACCTAGCGTTTAGTACCTCAGAGGGACACTATGAGTTTAACAGATTGCCATTTGGATTGAAGAATGCACCTAGTGTCTTCTCTAGAATGATGAGAAAATTATTGGACCCTCTGAATAATCCATGCATCACAAATTTCATGGATGATATCCTTATAGCAACAGAAACATTTGAGGAACACATTGACTCTCTGAATATGCTGTTTAATCGACTTAGAGAAGCGAATTTAACAGCCCGACCAACCAAATGTTGCGTTGGATTTAAAGAATTAGAATTCTTGGGACACACAGTCTATCAGGGAAACATGACCCCTGACCCCAAGAATTTAGAGAAACTAAAGAAAGCCCCGAGACCACAAACCAAGAAAGACGTGAGATCCTTTGTCTCATTATGTGGTTTCTACCAAAAGTATATAAAAAACTTTAATTCCATATGTGCACCGTTAATGATTTAACACGTAAAGGAAATCCAGATCGAATTACATGGACACCACAATGTGAATTGGCTTACCAGGAATTGAAGGAAAAGCTCACAAGCAAACCTATTTTGAAATTACCTGACTTAAGTCAAGAATTCATTGTAAGAACGGATGCCAGTAATATCGGGCTAGGTGCGACACTGCTACAGAAATCAGATGCATTGGATGGGGAATTAAGCCCAGTGGCATATGCTAGCAGAAAGTTGAATAAAGCTGAAACCAACTACTCAACTAGCGAAAAAGAATGTCTTGCAGTAATATGGGCGATAAAGAAATTCAATATTTATCTGTATGGGAAGGCATTTAAGTTGCAAACGGATCACAAACCCTTGTCGTTTCTAGCGCAGGCTAGGCATGAAAATTCTCGGTTACTCAGATGGTCATTACTGATGCAGCCATTTGAGTTTAGCATAGAGCATATATCTGGAAAAACAAATCTGGGAGCGGATTTTTTAAGCCGCCATCCGTGTGATGAGAATCACCGTAAGCCCCAGAAATAATAATAAATTTCTCTATCTGTATATAGAATTATAGACTGACGTATAACGTCTGTTTTAAGAGGGGAGAATTTGTCGTGAAACATTCTAAATCCACATATATAAATTAAAAGGTAAATGTAAAGCCTAACACATAAATCCAATAAAAGAAAAGAAGAATGGTAAAGAACAGTGCTGTCACAATGACTGTACTCGAGTTCCCCCTTTTTCTACTTCGTCTGCATATTGTAACGCTTTCACGTTGATAGTAAATCCTACTGCATCAATACACGCTTTCTACAATAAAACGTGTACTGCATTTCTAAGAAAACCTTGAGATACGCAAGCTGATTAATGACCTAAATTAATACTAGCATTAATTTCACTGCGTTATGAAAAGACAGATGGAATTAGCATAGAGAGAGGGAGGGCTGAAAGCCGGAACGCATGCAACACTAACACGCGTTTCGCGATACAAAATTAATGTCATCACGCGCGTAAGGCCAGAAGCACTAACTTTTTTCAAATAGACAGTGATAAAAAACACTACCCATACGAGAGTTAGGTTTAAAAACCTGAAAAACGCTTACTAGGAAACATGACACAATACTGGTTTACGTCTGAAATCCTGACAGAACAGTTAAAAAGGATGCGGACAGTGGAAGTTAAAAATAAACAACTGAGATCGATAAAAGACAGGAATTTTAAATGGGCCATTTGTTCTCATGATAATCATATAATTGGGTACCTTAAGACTAGTGGACTTGGAATATATAATAAATTATCACAATGGTCCATTAGATACTAAAATATTGGTATAAAACATATGGAAACTGGCATGGTCTGGTCATATCTGTTAGATAAAATGGCATGATGTTTTTGAAAACACGTAGAGGAACGAAAGCTGAAATAGTACGGAGTAAAAGATTGGCTAGAATTTAAAGCAAGCCGAGGTGTGATTGGCTAAACTATATATACGAATCTAGTTGTTGATAGTAACGCGTAGTAAATGGGATAATTTTTTTTTTTTAAATTCATTCAAAAGATAGTTAGGCTTTGAGCGATTGGTCGAAGCATTTGAATTGAACGAAATAGTACGCTGCTCGTTGCCAGTTTCAAAAGATTTTCATAAGAGCAGGAGCGATGTCAGACTTGTGCTGTGGTTTATAAATTATATCGACCGAAAGCAGTCTGAAACAGTGGGCAAATCTAGATATGTGCCATTCTCTAGTGCCTTATTCGTCGTAACCTGTGTTATTTCCTTTCTATGTGGGGTTTCCTGCTGGTACTTGGCTGATGCTGTCAGAAATATTCAGCACTAGATCAAGTCATCTCTGACAACAGCTGTTAAGAGAGAGATTGTAGACCAGAGGGCCTGAAGCGTGTGGCCAAATAGACTGCAATCATTATGAATCCCAGGCACAGATAAGTGATATATCTGGCCTGGAGCAACTTATCATTACTGCATATTTTCTAGGACAATCTCCTCAAGTGAATAAACTTTTCCTCCAAAACTAAAAACAGTACAACAGAGTCCATAAGAGTGATAAAGAGAACAATTGGGATGATGTATATCCCTTACCAGCTTCAAGGAACAAGTAATTAGATAGAGAAAAAAATACCCAGTTGAAGATTGATTTCATGCATTATGGACACATGGTCTATTGCTTGTAAATAATTGCATATACATATTTGTAAATATATAAGATTCCATCAAACTGATTATCAATGACTAAGGTCCTGGCCAAAAGAACATTTAGGCTCAGGACCAATAAAGTTTAACAGAAAATTTTTCATTATAAAACTTAACCGCTGGAGTTAGTTGATTTTATCTTAGAAGTTAATATTTGTTGGTATATGTTTTGTATTGAGGTTATTCCACACACTCACTTTTGCATTACCCTAGACACTTAACGAAGCCAACATTCATATTGATTAAGAATTAGTCTGATTGAGATATAAATGTGGCAGCAAGTAAGGTCATCTGAATTACACACCAAACCTATTAACTTCAGATACCTTCACAGCTGATCTCAGTCAGTACACTAAGTACTTTATACTATATTTAAGTCCCAACTCACCACAGCCTGCATCATGCATTCACAAGCTTCTGCAGCGATGGTTTATATGACAATTGTTTTAGACTATGAGGTCGCTAGACCCATTCACAACACCTCATATTAGTCACATTTACTATATATGTCTACAGGTGCAGTAATCCCAATATTTATTTGTCTATTTAGGAAGTTGTGAAATAATATATAAAATATGACGCCAAAGTAAAACTAACATTTAAATAGCACTTATAATCTGAAATCTGAAGTAGTAATATATACATTCTGATAACAGTCAAAGAGGAAAGCAGCAACACTGATATAAGAAATTAAGCGCCAATGTTTTAATCTGGCAACAAAACGATCAGACGCGGACATTGCATATGTTAATTCTTTTTATTCGTGTCAGACTTCGATTTCAAATTTTTTTTTTAAAGGAGTGGTTAGTCGGAAGTTGTTGAATATCTCCATATGCCATTATTTGGGCTGATGCTACAGGCCCGTATCATTGTATCCGAATCTTCGGGGACAACTGTGTTTAGGAAACTGGATTATTGTCGGTTTCCAAATGTCGCCAGAATCGTGTTAGAAAAGTCGTCCAAAGTCGCCCAGTTGTGATACAAGAGTAGCCCAAAGCCGCCCAAAGAAACTTTCGATTTTAAGCATATTTCGATTTTCAGAATATTTCAGTTTTCGGGCATTCAGATCAAAGTATACGGACATATAGCCGTCTTAACATGCGCTGTAGCAGCTATTCGTCTGTGGAACACTTCTGCAGCAGATGTTGAGCAATCATGTCATCTTTGTCACAGATATAAAATATGTGTCACCTGTTCTGCCGAGTGTAGTTCTATATAGAGATAACGAAAGAATAGACTACACCCTCAGGCATGTCGTACAAGCCGACTAATACGTGGTCGAGTGTAGGGCCGACAATCTCATCAAGTAAAAATACATTGCTACCCAAACTACTGCTTCAAGAGCACGTGGATTTGTTGTTGCAGAATTCCAAAAGGAAACAAGCGGCAGTGGTGGCCCATGCTCCATAAGGCGCGAAGGGGGAAAAGGATGCAGCAGTCAGTAAAAATATATCTACGCAGTTTCAGAATCGGATAACTGAAAAAAACCCACTGATTTGGAAGTATCCGACGATTTACACTGATCATGGTGAAATAGAGGTTTGGCGGAGAGGGGTTTAGTACTTTGATTATGTTGCTGTCATTGAAGATTCCACGACTATTTAAAGATAAAATAGTTGTTGATAAATTCGTTGATTTGTCTTTTGCACACTATAGGAAATAACTACAGGCAGCAAGCACATTTGACTGCAAATTAGACACATTAGAACAGCCTTTCTCAAAATTTTTTACCTAGAGTGTCAAGTAGACAGATAATGTATTTTACCATCTTGTCCATAATTTGATTACTCTTTTAATGCCATGGTTTCCTTGACATTTTGTATTTCTTTTCTACCTTCGTGGCCCATTTTTTACACCTTCTCAAACCCCACCCGAGGTTTGGTTACGTTCCGGCCTGTAGCCGTCAGCGAACGATAATATTATCTAAGCCGCACCTGGTCTGACCAGGGGAATATCTCTTACGTTTAAACGTTTGATCACGAGCGGCTAGTACTCTTTGAGGCCTGGGTAACGAGTTTGATCTGTTCCATGGGGAGATAACAATCGCTGCTAGTAGTGGGTTGTTTGCCCTTAGATGAGCAAAGAGCATAATATTATGATTGTCTCTCTGGGGGAATTTTCGCAAAGTTGTTGCTTCTGAAACCGTGGTCTTACCCGGTATTACGATTACGCCGATACCTCTGAAGAAATATGCAGGCTAGGTGTCCGGGGGGAGCGTCCTTTGTGATCTATAAGAGTAGACTGGTTTTAATAGACAAAGACATTCGTGAATATTTCCTGGCCCGTAGATGACCATCATGAGATAAGGCAAACTTTAACACAGTACTAGAA
>JAMPIV010017351.1:0-72928 GCA_024509875.1 Oreohelix idahoensis
GTTGTGGGAAGTGGATTAGTATTGGTTAATGGTTGATATTGATTGGGTTTGGTATTGGGTGGTATTTGGGTGGGTTGGTTGTGGGGGGTATGTGTGGTGGTATTTGGGGAGTGGGGGGGATGGGGGGGTGGTGGTTTTGGTGGTTGTAGGGGGGGGGGGGGATTGAGAGGGGGGTGGGGGATGATGGTAGGATTGTTGGGGGAGGGTGGTATTATGGTGGGTGTGGGGATATGGGAAGTTATTGGGGTTGTATGGTTTGGAAAAGAGGTTGGGGTTGGGTTTTTATGGAATGGGATGTGTAATAGATGGGACATGTTGTTGAGATGCTTGGAACTGGGGGTTTTAGATTTTGGGAGTGATTTGGCGGAAGGAAAGGAATAATCTGCTAGTTTCTCCTCTGGGATCAATTGGTAGTTAAGTAAATGTCAATGATTTAGCTTAAAGGGAGGACCAAGGAGTATGCTGTCCGACTCTGGATTCAGCAAATTCCTCTGACGCAGATGCTAGCTCAGTACCATCAAGATCCACTGTCCCCACAATTCATACGAATAAACACAGATACGTTTGAATTAGCAATGAATTCTGGCACAAACTGGCACAAACTTCCATCTGCCTATGTTTCCAGGCTTTTATTGAGCCAAATATATGCCTGGCTTCAACGCCCTGATGCTTTATCAAGTGTATTAAACAAGTGGTTTCGAACTAACGCTCCCAAGTGTGTATATCAGCGAGACTGGCCAATGAGCCACGTTTCGACAAGTGTTTGAAAAAATGTTATCTTTTCCCGTCTCCCCTAACAACCAAGATAGTATTTATAGCCCGACCAATCGTGGTTAGGCTTTCATTTGTTGCGCTCCAATCAATTTGAAGTTTACATGGTAGGCTATTTCTGTAACGTAAATTTTTTTCAAACACGTTAAAAAAAAATCTTATGAGCAGAAATGATTTTATGCTGTCAGGCACCCCCAATATTTTATTTTGGGTATAATTTATTAATTCCTGGACTATTTGCGTAACGTTTTACATATTATTTGTCAGCAAGCCCTAAGGAACCCAATTTTCCCACTTTAAAAGAGCTACGTGGCTGCGTTCAAAATATGTATTTTCTACCTCCTGTTTCGAAGATATGCTGTCTGGGTACTGTTATGTGTTCAAACGTAAACCCATCTATTGTTATCTTTTCTAATAAGATTCTGTTATGATTTATAAACCTAACTCTGGGAAAGGGTAGTGTATTTTATCACTGTCCGTCTGAAAAAGTTAGTGCTTGTAGACTTACACGCGTGATGCCAGCATTTGTATATCGCGCGTCGCGTGTTGCATGCGTTCCTGATTTCCAGCCCTCCCCTCTCGCCATCCTTTTGTCCATCTGTTCGTTCGTTTTGGTAACGTAATATAATTAATGTTAGGATTAATTTAGGTCATTACGCAGTACGTCTCAATGTTTTTCTTAGAAATGCAGCACACGTTTCATTGAAGAAGGCGGGTAATAATACAGTAAGCTTTTACTATCAACGTGAAAGCGTTACAATTTGCAGACGAAGCAGAAAACAAGGGGGATTTCGAGTACATTCTTTGTGACAGCACTGTCATTTTCCCATTGCTCTTCTCTTTATTAATTTTATTTGTTAGGCTTTATATTTACCTAATAATTTATATATGTGGATTAGAATATTTCATGACAAGTACCACGACAATCACATACGAACTACACTTTAAAAGACTATCTTTAGTAAGTCAGTGGTTGAAAGTTTGGTAAAGTTAATGTTTTCAATTTATTATCCTGAATCTGATTTATTTGGAATCAGGACTGACAATCAAAGTGAAATCATAGAAATTAATTACATCAATCAATTTACACAATGGGTCTTCTGACCATAATACACATATTATTATATAAGGGTGTAGTTGTATTGTCTAACTGAGGTGACTTCTAGTATACACTGGTTGATTGTTTACTATCATCATCTCTGCATGTTGTTTGTAAGTTTTTATGGACACTGATGGAATGTTTATATCACTATTCCCAGTCTCTTTTCTAATATAATGTTAGTTGGGCGATCAGGCGCCGAAACATGCACCTATCTTTGTAATATGATGTAGGACTCTTCCTACACTTCGCTGATCGACAACCTTCAGCTCCCACTTCTTCAAGAATGATGGTGGTTTACAGTTGTCTCCGAAAAAGGCAAGACTGTGGCATGAATATATCGGCCCACTGTAGTCTGGCACCAGTTATTGACAGCAACCAAAACCCTCTGAAATCAGAAGGATATGCCTCCTTCGTAATCAACAGCCTACACTAATATTCAACAACCAGTACAGGCACATTACAAACAAATATGCAAGATCAGCTCTTTACGACAATCCCTTTCACCAGTTTCTTTTGATGTGACCAGGCACACCAGTATTCCTCTCCCCTAATAGTTACAACGCCTCTGCAATTCCAGCAATAATCTGTTGTCCATACAATAGGATAGGTATTATGCTCCTGATGATAATCCTATATAATTTAGTTGGTCTATATCTCTCTGATAGTCTTTCATATGCTGGATCAATCTCTAGACTCTGTTTTGAGTCTGCCATAGACTCACTTACTTACAGTCGTATGTTAGTATTTCACATTCAAATTTTATTTTAAATAAAATGTTAAGAAAATCAATCTTACCACAGATGCAAGGAAATAACACAAGTTAAACGATGACTAGGCAATAGCATGTGGCACATTTTTGATTTGCCCTATGTCCAGGCTTTTCCTATGTTAGAAAATTCTCCGCCTGCTCTCATCGATCTTGCTTTGCACAAAATTTACTTGAAATGGCAGTGAACAGTCCCCGTTTCGTACCAGTATCTACCGCTTTGTCCAATGGGACCATGTTTACATTTATTTTTGAATCTATCGTTTCAAATACAACTCCCAATATGTTTCCAAGGCAAATATATTTTTAGTTTTAGGTCAACCAATCATACTTCGCCTTCCTTCAAAATCCACCCAATCAAATATCCCGTACCTTTTAACCTCATTTACCCAAAGTCGTTTTTTCAAAACATGCCATACAAAATTATAAGCAGGCATGATCTTTACTTGACAGTCTGGTCGGGTCCACTATAGTATTATGGCTATAATTAGTATTTTATAATTAACTAATTAATGGACTATTTGCGTAACTATTACCATATTCTTTGTCAGCAAGTCCTAAGGTACACGAATATACAATTTATATGGGACTAGTTGGCTTGGTTCAGAAGTACTCAGTTTTTTTTTCTATGTTAGTGTTTTTATTTTTAGTCTACTACACGTTCAATTCTTTTCCATGTGCTGTCTTCTCTATTTACGTGATAACTACGTCCTTTGAAATAAGAGCTAAGGTTGTTTTTGTGACACGAGTTGTCTGCATGTTCTAACTTTTTCCTCGTATTTTGGGGAAACCCCTAAGGCAAGGCTTGCCCCTGTATTGGTATTGGCTTTTAGTTTAAAATCAATGCGAAACGAATTAGCATTTCATCTATCTTTTCCCCTCCTCGTTCCACAATGCATTTTTAGGCACAATTTTCTTAGAACTAGGAAAAGTGATTATGTCAAGGACGAATTTGAAAAATTTGGGTACCGTTTTGTTCGGCTATTCGTTAGCAAATATTAATCTGAAGGCGTAGGCGATACCAACAGTTCTAGCAGAAAATTCTTTTATACTTTCTTATTTTGCCTTTATGCCCCATATTGTTATATATTAAATTAGATATTGTATTTAGAAATTCACTACAGTCCTTCAAAGATTGCCTAATGTTGTCCACCCATGACTCTGGGTCGTCCTGGCGGTCTGGATCCCTGGCTTTTTGTTTCCCATGCTTCTCGATTTATGGCCTGAAAAAGTCTCCCAGCTGCTGCTTTTCGAGTGGACAACTCTTCTTTGATGCCTCCCTTTCGGTCTGTAATAGCTCCGAGATATTTAAAGTGGTCGACCTGCTCCAGGACCTGTTCTCCCAGCTTAATCTGATGTCTTCTGTCTTCTCGTGATATCACCATGGATTTTGTTTGAGAGCTTCTTATGACCATCCCTCTCTTCGGCAGCTATTCTATCAAGACTTGCCGGTTGGATTGGAGATGTGCCTCAGATTTACCAATCAGGGCAACATCATCACCAAATGCCAGCTCTGAAATACAGACCTATCTCATCTTCCAGTACCCCACTGAATACTTTCTTCTTCTCTCCTTACATGCCTTGATCACATCGTCCATGAGGAGTATGAAAAGATAAGGTGACAGGATATCACCTTGTCTTACACCAGTGGTGGTCCTGAATTCTTCTGACTTATGGTTTGCTGTCCTCACATAATTTCCGCAAGACTTTTAGAAGCTCTGTAAATCATGAATCAGAGGTGCTGGAATGTTCTTCCTTGCCAAACAGTCCCAAAGTTTGCTCCAGGAAACCCTGTGAAACGACTTTTCCAGATCTATGAAACAAAGATGGATCTCACTCTTATACTCAAGGGCCTTTTGACTCAGCTGTCTGAGTGTGAAGATTAGGTCGTGAGTACTTAGGTTTGCTCGGAATCTGCACTGAACCTCATCCTTTTGTGGCTCAGCCAGGCGTCGGAGCCTCTGCTCTAGGATTCTAGAGTATATTTTACAAGGTACATTGAGAAGGGATATACCTATATTGTTTCTACATTGTCGATTTTCACCTCGTTTGAAAATTGGTGTTATGATGGCAATTTCCCAATCATTTGGCATGGTCTTGTTGCACCATGCTGCCTGTAGGACCCTTAAGAGTAATAGGTCGCCTGATGCTCCCATGTACTTAACCATTTCCTAAGTAATGTTTTCATGCCATTTTCTTCTCTTTTATTTTCTCTTTGACTTCCTCTGTCCACCAAGGTGTCCCCTTTCTCTTGTTCCCAAGTCGGACTTCACCAAATGCTTCTGCAGCAGCTGTCTGTATGATGTCCTTGAATTTAAGCCAGAGGGTGTCCACGTCATCAGGTTGTTCTTCTGTGTTGCTCACCGCTGTAGAAATAAGCCCCTAATATCTGGGTTTAATTTATGGCTCTCTCAGCATGTAGGTCTTAATTCTCAATTCTCCCGTTCGTTTACTTGATTTCTTGCGTGACGTTGGGCAGTTCCTAGGCTGAGCAATTCTTTCAGTTGTTATTTTTATTGCAAGCAGGTAGTGATCACTTCCAATCTCTGGCCCCTCCAGATTTTAGCATCCCGGACATATTTGAATGAGCTTGTCCTAACAATGGCATAGTCGATCACTGACTTCAGAATGTTCAACTCAAATGTTAAGTCAGTCCTGTCATACGACTGTGAACATAGAGAAAAACAAAAACAACAATCAGAATGTTCAACTCAAACGTCAAGTCAGTCCTATTGTACGGCTGTGAACATAGAGAACAACAAAAAACAATAATCAGAAAGTCTCAGGCTTTCATAAATTGGTAGTCTCATAGCAGATACTGCCGTATGGGAGTGAGGTGTTAAAGACTTCACAATACTAAGTTTAGCTTCGAGATGTAGGGTAACCAGTTCTTCTCCTCTCTGCCTTTATCTTTCCTAATCCAAGAGCAGAGTCATGCAACCATTTACACCTGGGTAGACTGTAGCGCGACTCCCCAGTGTTTCCAAACCGCTACCATTGTCGCGAGACACCTGCCCTCTAATCACAAACACTCATAAATGTATGCTTGCCTAAAATAAAAGGGTGGTATTGGTATGACAAGATCAGTAATGTGAAACTGTTGACACGAACCAGACAAGTGGTACGAGGGAAGGTCAAAAAGTAATGCCTTCTATTTTTTATGTATGTAAATACTGCATCGGTGTGCAATTTGTAAATTTAGAAGGATTCCTCAAACACTCTTCTGCACTGTATAGCATAACCAACCTGTTTCAGTAACAGGTGGCACCACTGTAACAGTTTAAAAATGGCTGCCAAAGACGTTCGGTTAAAACAACGTTATGTCATAGAATTCCTCAATGCTGAAGGCGAGATCCTAATTCGCATCAACGAACGTTTGAAGAATGTTTATGGAGATTCAACAGTGGATGTTAGCACTGTCCGACGTTGGGTACATCGCTGTGACGAAGCTGAAGTAGGTCAATCTTCAATGGCCGACGCAAAGCGGACTGGCCGTCCGTCTACCGCAGTGACTCCACACAACATTCATCGAGTTGATGGCATCATTCGTGGTGACCGTCGGGTAACACTGGATGAACTTTCTTCCATGTTGTCCATTGGTAAAGGCAGTGTCCAGAACATCATTAAAGACCTGGGTTATTCGAAAGTTTGTGCACGGTGGGTACCCAGAATTTTGACAGACAGACATAAAGAAAAAAGGAAAACCATAGCCATCAACCTCCTGCGCCGTTACGAAACTGAAGGAGAAGAGTTTTTATCGAATATTGGGACAGGTGATGAGACTTGTGTTCATTTTTTTTAACCAGAATCCAAGAGGCAGTCAATGGAATGGCATCATACAACATCGCCGACAAGAAAGAAGTTCAAAAGTTCACCATCTGTAGGGAAAGTTATGGCCTCCGTGTTTTGGAATGAGAAGGGTGTGAGTCTTCTCGACTTCTTGGACCAGGGAAACACGGTGAATGCAGACCGTTACATTAAAACTTTGAAGAAGCTCAGAGGTCGTCTTCGGTGACTTTACCCATTAAAAGATCAGTGCCAAGTTAATAGAGGGGTTTTATGTCAATTTATCTTGTGTAAAGGTAATATAGGGTTTTATGTCAATTTTCTTGTGTAAAGGTAATAGAAGGGTTTTATGTCAACTTAACTTGTGTAAAGGTAATAGATGGGTTTTATGTCAACTTATCTTGTGCCAAGGAAAAAGAGGGGTTTTATGTTACCTTATCTTGTGTCAAGGAAATAAAGGGGTGTTATGTCAACTTATCTTGTATAAAGGTAACAGAGGGCTTTTATGTCAACTTATCTTGTGTCAAGGTAATAGAGGGGTTTTATGTCAACTTATCTTGTGTCAAGGTAATAGAGGGGTTTTATGTCAACTTATCTTGTGTCAAGGTAATAGAGGGGTTTTATGTCAACTTATCTTGTGTCAAAATAATAGAGGGTTGTTATGTCAACTTATCTTGTGTCAAAGTAATAGGGGGTTTTATGTCAACTTATCTTGTGTCAAGGTAATAGGGGGGTTTTATGTCAACTTATCTTGTGTCAAGTTAATAGAGGGGTTATATGTCAACTTATCTTATGCAAAGGTAATTGAGGGGTTTTATGTCAACTTATCTTGTGTAAAGGTAATAGAGGCAGACTCCCCACGCCCTCCCCCCACTCCCCACCCCAAATAAAATAAAAAATAGATAGACTCATTGTTAATGTGTGTTTTCGTTGTAGTTCACTTATGTCACTGGCGACCACTTCTGTTAAAGCGGGCTGTTTGTTTAACTTTAAACTGTACCAACATCAGCAGGCCCATATGTTACGGGATAGATTTCGTAAGCATCCTACTGTATAATATTTGGTGTATAAGTTTGACTGACACTCACGACAGTACGTACACAAATAAATAACCTGACAGAAGTCTGGGTCACAGTTTCATAATATAATATTGACAGCTTAGTCCTGGACATCAGTAACAATAGTACAAAATACTTGCATAATTAGAATATGTAGTACAGTCATCATTACGTACTGGTAACAATGTAAGTGCGGCATTCACTCCTCGCACATCTATCTCTATGGTCTGTATTCAATGTAAGAGCGGCATTCACTCCTCGCACATATATCTCTACCTCTGGTCTAATCACCAGGTATCCTCCTGAACTTTACAGCGCGGGAAAACCACAACGCGCTTATAGTGTCGATACACATCAAAAAAATAACATATAATGGTCTTACCATTGACCTCCTTCTGACACGAGAAAACGACGTGCCTTTTAATCTATCAACTTCCAAGCGCGAGACAGAACACAATGCGCTTGTAAATAATAATATATAAAGGCCTTGTAAATACAACTTACGCGGAACATCATCGCGTCACATCCAATATTTCATAATCAAAATCACAAACACTATTCACATACTCTAGAAAACACCGAACCGTCTCCCACGACGGATGGCCACAGACTCTCCTTAACAACTCAGTATACTTCTCTGACACGTATGCTAACTACATTCACTTCGCACGCTTTTTTCATGAGCCATAAGCCTCGATTCACACATGAACGCCAATGAGTAATCTTCAACCAGTGCTTCTAAACAGTGAACTTTTAAATGTAACATTCCAAGCTTGCATACTTCAATAATAATACATTCTAAACAGAGTTACAGCCTTCTCTACCCACACACATGTATACACGTCATGTATCTCATGACATTAACCTACTTACCAACAAACACCAGCCCCGTACACAAAAATCCTTAACACCTAACTCTAACTTAGAATATGACTTAACACTCATAAATTAAACAAATAAAAAAACAGAGAGAGAGGCTCAAAAACTAGAGGCACATCCAAAATTAGAGGCAGACAAAAACATTTGTAGAAGAGAACTTGAGATATATACAAGAAAGATGAAGGAAACATGAGACGAATTGTAACAGCTGACGTATAAGGCTGTAAGACGAAGAAGACGATAAGTGACAGTGGAATTCTAACCCTCATGGTTTATATTTTTGATGACGCCGTCATTCATATACCGTCTGTCACGTGATATATTCCAAGTGTTTTATGATCTGCAGCCTTTAACTTCTGTGATCAATCAGCTCTGGTGATCTGGAAACTGTAACACGTTTATGGCGCCTGATACAGGGTGTACCTCCCCTCCCACAAATCTTCTCCTATTCATCAAATACTGAAGACCACAACTGCAAATAAAAGCAAAGTACTCCTTTATTCTTCATCATCATCATCATCTTCAGTTCTTAGAGTTGTATAAACCTTCAACAAATTCTTGTCAAACCTTCACTGGTCTTTCCATGTCTCATTTTTTCTTTTACATCTCTCTCTCTCTCTCTCTCTCTCTCTCTCTCTCTCTCTCTCTCTCTCGTTTCTTTCTTCGTATATTCTTCGGTGTCCTTGTACCTGTCTTACCCAGGATTCTAGAACAAGAACTACCATGTAAGACTATCATCAAAATGTTTTCTTAATGTTGACCTTACTGTTGCCTATCAAATGTTGACTACCATTTTGTTGAACGTCATAATGTTGAATGGCGTTGAAGACGTAGTATGGTGTCTGTAGTCTGGTTTGTGTAAGATGCAGATGTGTATTCAAACAGTTATTATCACAAACAGGGCAATCCACACCAGGACGTCACATTAACTCACGCTGGGTAAAGTCAATGAGATTAGCAACAGCTAGTGACGTTTTCTTGTATAATTTATTGTGGACGCCACAGGACAAAATGTATACGCGAAGGTAGGTACATCATAGATACAATCAAACAGTCATTGTTACAGCAACATAGTCAGTACAGCAATGGACGGTAGACAGCATCATAGTAAAGATGAATCACATGCATATCAGTACATCATAGAGCTGTAAATGTATTCAGGCGGAAATCTCCATCCCTTTCTATAACAGCTGGAAGATATCAATATGATAGGAGATCAAATCCTCTCTCCTAAATCTAACCTCAGCAAGACAGGGACGTCTTCTGAAGTGTATCAATAATGTCCTCAAAAAATCCTCCAAATTTCTTTAGTTATCCAAGATATCAAATCTGGAAACAAGCAGTAAAGTTTAGCAGGCAGATAGCTCTTAGGACATGCATCCATCGATGCAGTAACAGCGAACATGATTCGTGAGCTGACGAAAAACTTCTCATAGCGTAGACCCTCCTATAATCGGGCTACAAACAAAATGTCAATCTCGAAAGATATCGATAAATGTCAAAAATGTCATTACCTTTACTTCAGGAAATAAACATATAACTCATTGGCTTCCAAGCCCTAAGTATCACCACAGATATATCATCTCCGAAGGAACAATATGAATAGGACATTATTTCCTGAACAGTTTAAGCACAGACGCTGGCAAACCAAACGCGTCTTGCTTATCACGCATCTGCCACACTCTCTGAATGTCGGGGCGGAACTCGTGCAAAAAAGCGATCAAGACCAGACATGCGCAGACAAGCGCGACTCGAACCGTGTTCAGCCAACTTACGAACCAAAGAATATTCTGGAGAACAATCGTACAGATTCGAACCTAATAAGGAAATGAATCTTGAAACATTGCGATTGTCAACTGTTTATAAGAACTGACGACCTGAGCGCTCCGTATATGGAGATGACTCAAAATCGTTCACACAAACTATCGGCAACTATCGTCACACGATTAGACAACTAGTAGAAATAAAAAGTGACTACAATTACATGAGTTATTTCCCATGCATTACAAAATTAAATATATAGTCAGTATAAGTTGCGACAAGTTTAGCGCAACATTACCGCAACCTCCCGATAAAAAAAAATGTGCAACATTTTTATTTTTATTTTTAAATATCCAAGGGTAAAACCAAAAGCGGTTTAACAACGCACGAATTATGAGAGGATAAATAATTGCACTGCCTAATATGAGGCTAAATTGACACATAAAGTGTCTAGTGAGAATATTTCTCAACATATAAAAAATCTGATTCACAAAATATATCGGGGAGGTGCCACCTACACACACTACGCTTGTACGAAAATACAATATAAATATGCAAGTTCATATCATTATAATCAAATAGCGGTGTCATACTCTAATACCGCTTAGAATGGATGTACACCTCTGATATTGAATGTTAAATAGTACATTATCTAAATGTTTAATAATATCATTACATAATGAAATTAAACATAAATGACGATCCAGGACACATCTCCTGTAGTTCCAAGGGTAAATACACAATGTGGAACTCTCCATGTTTGACAACAGAAAGGTAGCTTCTCAGATCATCAATGACATGCTGAGAAAAAAACAACCAATATAATTCTATTTAATAGCCATTATGTTTCATACTATACAATACATTATTATGAACAATTGTGGCCGAGTAAACTTTCGGCCCTTATATTAACTACTCAGTCTTCTTCTTATATTAAAGATGGGAACAGAAGAAGATGATAACAAAGCACAATAGTATGTGTTCACCTAAAGTGAGGACAGATGTGCTAATGTATAGTAGTAATATAGGTGCGTTATGACTCTGTAATATATATAGGAATATAGGACAGAAGTATTAGTTAGGAATCATGTGGGGGGTGTATCATCACAACGAGATCTATCAAAATTCTTATCACTGTTGAGCCCATTGCTCTTATTTGACCTCCATTTAGCATAGTGATAAATCATAAAAAAACTCTTATTAGAAAAGATAACATTAGATGGGTTTACGGTTGAAAACATAACAGTACCCAGACAGCACATCTTCGAAACAGGAGGTAGAAGAAATTGCATATTTTGAATGCAGCCACGTAGCTCCTTTAAATTTGTATTTTTGGGTTCCTTAGGGCTTGCTGACAAATAATATGTAAAACGTTACGCAAATAGTCCAGGAATTAATAAATTATACCCAGAATAAAATATTGGGGGTGCCTGACAGCATAAAATCATTTCTGCTCATAAGATTTTTTTTATAACGTGTTTGAAAAAAATTTACGTTACAGAAATAGCCTACCATGTAAACTCCAAATTGATTGGAGCGCAACAAATGAAAGCCTAACCACGATTGGTCGGGCTATAAATACTATCTTGGTTGTTAGGGGAAACGGGGAAAGGTAACATTTTTTTCAAACACTTGTCGAAACGGGGCTCATTGGTCAGACTCGCTGATATACACACTTGGGAGCGTTAGTTCGAAACCACTTGTTTAAATAAGATTGATAAAGCATCAGTGCGTTGAAGCCAGCTTATATTTGGCTAAATAAAAGCCTGGAAGATAAGCAGATGGGAATTTGTGCCAGTTTGTGCCAGAATTCATTGCTAATCAACGTATCTGTGTTTATTCGTATGAATTGTGGTAAGCTTGAACCATTCAATATCTTTTAATGAAAATTGAATGTGAATTGTTGATTTATGCCTGTATATATATGTGTAGTTCAGTGGCCAACGTGAGGTAAAGCCTGTAATGCTCCAGCCTGAACAGAGGGTGTCGGAGAGAAGTAAAACGGCATGGAATGGCCAAACAGTACACTGACACCTGGATGATTGAATAGAAAGAAATAATGCTGGAATTGCAGAGGCGTAGTAACCATTAAGAAGGGTAATACTGGAATAAAGTATTTCAAATGAAGCTGACAGTTGGCCTAATGCTCTGAACTCAATGTTTGTGCTGTGTTGTGATCAGTGTAACAGGAGAGTTTAAGTTAGTTATGAAGTAGAAGGTACATCCTTCTTGATTTCAGGGACAGTGGTCTTGATGGTACTGAGCAGCACCTGGTCAGAGCTTTGCTGAATCCAGTGTCGGACAGCATACTCCTTGGTCCTTTTAGCTATCAGTGAGGTGTCTCCAGAGCCCAGAGGAGAATTCGAGCAGAGGAGTCCTTTCCTGCCGCCATCACGCCAGATAAGCTAACTTGGCCAGCTGAGCTCAACATTATGTCCCCTCATCTTGAACTGACTTTTTAAAATTAACATTAAGAGGGGAATTTACTTGTCTTAAAATCAGGAACTGTGAACCTCTCCAATACTGGTCCCTAAAGCCAAACTATTGAAGTCATGATGACAAATACCAACAGAGCTTGAACAAAACAAAACCAGTATTACCTCATTTTACTACTACACAACTGACACACATAGAACATTTGTAATAATATATGTCACTACAATATTCATATTAAATACATTCTGTACATAACTTGTAATTTAAATTGATTGTGATTCCTGGTTCCCTTGTAGTTGAATCAGGACACATATTCATTCATGCCAGTAATGAATACATATTGTTATTTGAAAAGTTACGAGTGACTTCTTTAAGATATTCTCATAGAGTGTTATATGTATGTGAGTGTCACAGTGTTGTTAAGAGTAGTGGATTAAATTAAATTGTTTATCTGTCTGTTGTTGTGACTTACACTTCATCATACACATACCCTAGACACATAACGTAGCATCACACTATTCCAGAATAATTCTGACTGAGATATAGAGATATGTGGTAGCAAGTAAGGTTATCTATAATACACTACTCTTAATAGATATAGATACCTTCACAGCTGATCTCAGTCAGTACACTAAGTCCCCTATAAATATTTATAACATCCCACTTCACCACATATATTGGGGTCTCGCTCTTGGGATTTTGAATCTTTCACTATTAAAAATATTGGGGGTAATTCACTTCAGGGAAGATAAGAATTAAAAAGGTATCCTTGGGTGGAATTAAATAAGGTTGAGCTCACGGTGCCTGTGTTGTCCATTAGAGATTGAATTGTTGGTTAGACATTGTATAAATTTACATAATAGACAATGGCGGACCTGGCCAAATTTCGATCTGCTGCGGTTCAGACTGCAAAAGAGTTAGGATTAGATGGGCAAGTTATGGTTGCCTATGTCACGACGGAATGTGACAAATTTATTGAACGTGAAGAAAGAAGATTAGAAAAAGAGGCCGAAAGAAAGTTAGAGGCTGAGACTAAGAGGTTGCAAGCTGAGGCTGAGACTAAGAGGTTGCAGATTGAGGCTGAGGCTAAGAAATTGGAGGCAGAAAGAGAAGACAAAAGATTAGCTGCAGAAAGGGAAGAGAGGAAATTAGCTGCAGAAAGGGAAGCAGAAGAAAAAAGATTACAAAGGGAACATGAGTTACGACTAAGGGAGTTTGAGTTTCAAGGCCATGCTCCTGAAAATGGTGCCAGTCCCTTTGCCTCTGATGCTACGGTTACTCAGGGAGCCTCAACCTCAGCTATGAATTTTCATTTAGATCATTTTGTTGAGAAAGACGATGATATTGAGAGCTACCTAAATAGGTATGAACTATTAGCTACCACGTATGGGTTAGAGAGAGAAAGGTGGAGCTTAAAGTTATCTCAGGGACTTCGTGGGGCAGCTTATGAAGTTTTTGCAAAAATGAGCAGAGGTGATCAGGAAAATTATGACATGCTAAAGCAGGCTCTTTTGTTAAGGTATGAAAAGAATGCAGAGTTTTACAGGAAAAAATTTAGGAATGCTAAACTACTGTCAGGTGAAACCTATCACCAGTTCTCTGCACGAATAGAGACATACTTGGAGAAATGGACTTCTCTGGGGAAAACCCAAGATCTTAAGGAAATGGTCCTTATAGAGCAATTAAGAGAGTCCATGGCTCCAGACCTGAGAAAGTTTCTCATGGAACAAGGTGCAGAGAGGCTGGATGAGTTGCTAAATGTTTCTGAAAGGTATCAAGCAGCTCAAGCAGAGGTAACAGGTAATAAAAAGAAACAGGTGGACAACTTTAGGGCACCACAGAACTTTAATAAATTTGATCCTAAGGATCAAAATAAAGGTAAGCACCAATTTGATAGGCCACGGTATGAAAATAAAAATAAATTCCCACAATTCGATGAAAGGAAATATGATGAAAGAAAATCTTTCAACCAAGGAAAAAGGTGGTGTAAAAAATTGTAAGATGAACAATCATGACACTGACCATTGTAGAAGGAAACCTCCTCATTTTGCTGCTATGACATCGGGGAAAAAGGAAAAAGAAGGGCAAACCTGAAGAATTACAGGAACCATACCACCCCCCAGTGTGTGAAGATGTCATCTGTAATGGTGTCACTATAAGATGTTTATATGATACCGGTTTAGATTACGATTCCGTTGTGAGTTCTCACCTGGTGCAGGCCGATCAATACACCACAGAAACAGTGGAGATTCAAACTGCAACCAAGGATGTAGCTACCATGACACTTCCCGTCGCCAGAATAAAAGTGAAAACGCGATATGTGGAAGGAATCATAAAAGCAGCAGTGATAAATGAGCCAATCTACCCTCTAATATTGGGGTGTAGATATGTCTTCTTGGGGAATCCCAAGAGACCTGTGATATTGGCAACAGTGCAGACCAGATCACAGACAAAGAAGGAGGAGGATAATCCCATAAATACTCACCCAGATGAGATGAGGAAGGCACAGGCTGAGGACAAAACACTCAAGCCATGTTTCAAGAAGTTGCCCAAATCTCATACACCTCCAGGCAAGGGAGAGTTTTATATGAAGAACAAATTGATATATAGGAAGGCTGGATCTGAATCCAATGGTCACGGACAGCTGGTCCTTCCCACTTCATATAGGACTAAAGTGTTGGAACTAGGGCATGCGATTCCCTTCAGTGGTCATATGGGAATCAGCGCAACAGGACAGCGAATAGCTTGTCACTATTTCTGGCCAGGAATAACTGAAGATATCAAACGATATGTAAAATCCTGTCCAGAGTGCCAACGAGTAGCACCTAAACATTGGACTGCACCAGCAACTCTGGGGGAAATGCCCATAGTGGGAACACCCTTTGAGAGAGTTGCCGTGGATCTTGTGGGACCTCTCACCCGAACCAAGAGAAGGAACAGCTACATTCTGACTCTGGTGGACACTTGTTCTATGTGGGGAGAGGCAGTAGCCCTGTCATCGATTGATTCTAAACATGTGGCAGAGGCATTGCTCACAATTTTCACAAGGTTAGGCTTTCCCAATCAAATCTTGACTGATAATGGCTCTCAGTTCAAGGGGAAACTAACTGAAGAAGTTTTCAGGATCTCCCAGGCCAAACACTTCCATTGTAGTGTGTATCATCCCCAAGGGAACGGCCAAGTGGAAAGATTTAACGGCACATTGATGTCGATCCTGAGAAAGTTGGCACACGAAAAACCAGATACATGGGACCAGTACCTGCACGCCGCCCTCTTTGCTTATCGAGAGGTACCCCATAGTTCAACCGGTATGGCCCCGGCAACATTATTGTTTGGAAGGCCAATAAAAGGTCCACTTGAAGCTTTGTTAAGAACGTGGACTGATGAAAAGGCAGAGGAAAACATTACATCTTCATACCAATATGTGAATGAGCTGACCACTCGGTTGAAAACTGGCTGGAAACTTGCCAATGAAAATTTGAAACAAGCCAGGAAGAAACATGCTGCCTATTATAACAGGAAGGCGAAAGACAGAAATTTGGCTGTGGGAGAGAAGGTACTGCTTCTTTTGCCCGGGAGTCAGAATAAGTTACAAATTGGATGGCAGGGTCCATATACAGTTTTAGAGAAGGTGTCTAGAACAAATTATAAGATAGATAAGAAGGGGAAAAAAAAATCTATCATGTGAATCTCCTGAAGAAATATTTGGAAAGAGAACATCAGGAAGAGACACACTTGTTGACCTTGTCCATCGCCATGGAGATGAAAAAGGAACCACTTTCATCATTTGAATATCCATTACACCCCTGTGAGACAGCAGCACAGGTGAAAATCAGTACACATTTAACGAAAACTCAGAAAGAGAGAGTGCAACAGGTTCTAAATAATCATGCAGAGGTGTTAACAGACCGACCAGGGCATACAAACCTATTGGAATATGATATGAAACTGATAGACCCCACACCTGTCTGTATGAAACCATATTCGATTCCGTTTGCTAAGGAGAAAGCTTTGAAGGAAGAGATAGACTATCTGTTGAAGGAAGGAATTATTTCGCACAGTGAGTCTTCGTATAGTTCCGGTGTTGTACTCTTAAGGAAGCCCTCTGGAGAACATAGACTCTGTATAGATTACAGGAGACTGAATGCTATTACAGAAGGACAGGTGGATCCATTGCCGGATACAAATCAGCTGTTTGCCAGACTAAATAAAGCTAAATATTTCTCAAAAGTGGATCTGAGTAAAGGATACTATCAGATTCCAGTAAAGCCTGAGGTTAGACCATACCTAGCTTTTAGTACCTCAGAAGGACACTATGAGTTTAATAGATTGCCATTTGGATTGAAGAATGCGCCTAGTGTCTTCTCTAGAATGATGAGAAAATTATTGGATCCTCTGAATAATCCCTGTATAACAAATTTTATGGATGATATCCTTATAGCAACAGAAACATTTGAGGAACACATTGACTCTCTGAACATGCTGTTTGATCGACTTAGGGAGGCAAATTTAACAGCCCGACCAACCAAATGTTGCGTTGGATGTAAAGAATTGGAATTTTTGGGACACACAGTTTATCAGGGAAATATGACCCCTGACCCAAAGAATTTAGAAAAACTACAGAAAGCCCCGAGACCACAAACCAAGAAGGACGTGAGATCCTTTGTCTCATTATGTGGTTTCTACCAGAAGTATATCAAGAACTTTAATTCCATATGTGCACCGTTAACTGAATTGACACGTAAAGGACTTCCAGATCGCATTACATGGACACCCCAATGTGAAATGACTTACCAAGAATTGAAGGAAAAGCTCACAAGTAAACCCATTTTGAAATTACCTGACTTAAGTCAAGAATTCATAGTAAGGACGGATGCAAGTAATATTGGGTTAGGTGCAACTCTACTACAGAAATCAGATGCATTGGATGGGGAATTAAGCCCAGTGGCATATGCTAGCAGAAAGTTGAATAAAGCTGAAATCAACTACTCAACTAGCGAAAAAGAATGTCTTGCAGTAATATGGGCGATAAAGAAATTCAATATTTATCTATATGGGAAGGCATTTAAGTTGCAAACAGATCACAAACCTTTATCGTTTTTAGCAAAGGCTAAGCATGAGAACTCTAGGTTACTCCGATGGTCTTTGCTTCTGGCTCCATATAATTTTAGCATTGAGTATATATCTGGAAAAACCAATTTGGGAGCGGATTTTTTAAGCCGCCATCCGTGTGATGAGAATCACCGTAAACACCAGCAATAATAATAAATTTCTCTATGTGTATATAGAATAAAGGACTGACATATAATGTCTGTTTTAAGAGGGGACGTGTCATGAAATATTCTAATCCACATATATAAATTATTAGGTAAATATGAAGCCTAACAAATAAAATTAATAAAGAAAAGAGCAATGGAAAAATAACAGTGCTGTCACAAAGAATGTACTCGAAATCCCCCTTGTTTTCTGCTACGTCTGCAAATTGTAATGCTTTCACGTTGATATAAAAGCTTACTGTATTATTACCCGCTTTCTTCAATGAAACGTGTGCTGTATTTCTTGGAAAAGCATTGAGAGGCCCTGCGTAATGACCTAAATTAATCCTAACATTAATTATATTACGTTACCAAAACGAACGAACAGATGGACAAAAGGATAAAGAGAGAGGGGAGGGCTGAAAATCAGGAACGCATGCAACATGCGTCGCGCGATACACAAATGCTGCCATCACGCGTGTAAGTCTACAAGCACTAACTTTTTTTCAGACGGACAGTGATAAAATACACTACCCTTTCCCAGAGTTAGGTTTATAAATCATAAAAAACTCTTATTAGAAAAGATAACATTAGATGGGTTTACGGTTGAAAACATAACAGTACCCAGACAGCACATCTTCGAAACAGGAGGTAGAAGAAATTGCATATTTTGAATGCAGCCACGTAGCTCCTTTAAATTTGTATTTTTGGGTTCCTTAGGGCTTGCTGACAAATAATATGTAAAACGTTACGCAAATAGTCCAGGAATTAATAAATTATACCCAGAATAAAATATTGGGGGTGCCTGACAGCATAAAATCATTTCTGCTCATAAGATTTTTTTTATAACGTGTTTGAAAAAAAATTTACGTTACAGAAATAGCCTACCATGTAAACTCCAAATTGATTGGAGCGCAACAAATGAAAGCCTAACCACGATTGGTCGGGCTATAAATACTATCTTGGTTGTTAGGGGAAACGGGGAAAGGTAACATTTTTTCAAACACTTGTCGAAACGGGGCTCATTGGTCAGACTCGCTGATATACACACTTGGGAGCGTTAGTTCGAAACCACTTGTTTAAATAAGATTGATAAAGCATCAGTGCGTTGAAGCCAGCTTATATTTGGCTAAATAAAAGCCTGGAAGATAAGCAGATGGGAATTTGTGCCAGTTTGTGCCAGAATTCATTGCTAATCAACGTATCTGTGTTTATTCGTATGAATTGTGGTAAGCTTGAACCATTCAATATCTTTTAATGAAAATTGAATGTGAATTGTTGATTTATGCCTGTATATATATGTGTAGTTCAGTGGCCAACGTGAGGTAAAGCCTGTAATGCTCCAGCCTGAACAGAGGGTGTCGGAGAGAAGTAAAACGGCATGGAATGGCCAAACAGTACACTGACACCTGGATGATTGAATAGAAAGAAATAATGCTGGAATTGCAGAGGCGTAGTAACCATTAAGAAGGGTAATACTGGAATAAAGTATTTCAAATGAAGCTGACAGTTGGCCTAATGCTCTGAACTCAATGTTTGTGCTGTGTTGTGATCAGTGTAACAGGAGAGTTTAAGTTAGTTATGAAGTAGAAGGTACATCCTTCTTGATTTCAGGGACAGTGGTCTTGATGGTACTGAGCAGCACCTGGTCAGAGCTTTGCTGAATCCAGTGTCGGACAGCATACTCCTTGGTCCTTTTAGCTATCAGTGAGGTGTCTCCTGAGCCCAGAGGAGAATTCGAGCAGAGGAGTCCTTTCCTGCCGCCATCACGCCAGATAAGCTAACTTGGCCAGCTGAGCTCAACATTATGTCCCCTCATCTTGAACTGACTTTATAAAATTAACATTAAGAGGGGAATTTACTTGTCTTAAAATCAGGAACTGTGAACCTCTCCAATACTGGTCCCTAAAGCCAAACTATTGAAGTCATGATGACAAATACCAACAGAGCTTGAACAAAACAAAACCAGTATTACCTCATTTTACTACTACACAACTGACACACATAGAACATTTGTAATAATATATGTCACTACAATATTCATATTAAATACATTCTGTACATAACTTGTAATTTAAATTGATTGTGATTCCTGGTTCCCTTGTAGTTGAATCAGGACACATATTCATTCATGCCAGTAATGAATACATATTGTTATTTGAAAAGTTACGAGTGACTTCTTTAAGATATTCTCATAGAGTGTTATATGTATGTGAGTGTCACAGTGTTGTTAAGAGTAGTGGATTAAATTAAATTGTTTATCTGTCTGTTGTTGTGACTTACACTTCATCATACACATACCCTAGACACATAACGTAGCATCACACTATTCCAGAATAATTCTGACTGAGATATAGAGATATGTGGTAGCAAGTAAGGTTATCTATAATACACTACTCTTAATAGATATAGATACCTTCACAGCTGATCTCAGTCAGTACACTAAGTCCCCTATAAATATTTATAACATCCCACTTCACCACACATAGTTGCGATTGTTATTTTCTCTTTGGTCCAAATATCTTTGTGATGGATTTTGTCTCCAGAAAAAATTACCTCTATTGGAGTCACCTTTTCCAAAGTTCCTATAAATATTAGAACCAAAATTCTGAGGACTTTTAAATTGTCTCCAATTACTTGAAGAAGGAAAATTACCACGTGATGAACGCTCTTGGCGCTGCTCATAATCACGATTATCTTTCCTAGCAAAATTGTTATTATTTTTGCCTGTGGCAATGTGCTTAACAGATTGATCATACTGCTTGGGCTGAGTATGACAAGTTACCGGAATGGTAGAATTTTTTTTGTTTAGCACAAAATGATTATCATTCTGGGAATGAGTACTAATAGGTTTGTTTTCTGATGCCACCTTATCAGGACTGACCCTTACAGTCGGATTAATTTTGTTGGCTTGACGCCAACTCCCATTAGAGGCAGTATCGCTATTTCGTGGGAAACAATATTTGCCACGAAAAGATTTATTCACCTACTTGTTTATGTCTACGCATTTTCGTCAACGTGGCGTCTTCATTAAATAATATAAACGTCACAAGGATTTTACAACATTCATTGACTCCATACGTCGTGATTTGGTGTGGCGTTCCTGTTGGAACTGTACCTGTATGACTGTGCAACTATTTTACACATGTACACCAGTCCTAAGTCTACACCATACTTTAAGTGCCAGCACTACCTGCCCTTGGCAACAGAAGTTATATCATCACACAGCATTCGGACCTTCTACATATTTGGAATGAGTACTAATAGGTTTGTTTTCTGATGCCACCTTATCAGGACTGACCTTTACAGTCGGATTAATTTTGTTGGCTTGACGCCAACTCCCATTAGAGGCAGTATCGCTATTTCGTGGGAAACAATATTTGCCACGAAAAGATTTATTCACCTACTTGTTTATGTCTACGCATTTTCGTCAACGTGGCGTCTTCATTAAATAATATAAACGTCACAAGGATTTTACAACATTCATTGACTCCATACGTCGTGATTTGGTGTGGCGTTCCTGTTGGAACTGTACCTGTATGACTGTGCAACTATTTTACACATGTACACCAGTCCTAAGTCTACACCATACTTTAAGTGCCAGCACTACCTGCCCTTGGCAACAGAAGTTATATCATCACACAGCAATCGGACCTTCTACATATTTGGAATGAGTACTAATAGGTTTGTTTTCTGATGCCACCTTATCAGGACTGACCCTTACAATCGGATTAATTTTGTTGGCTTGACGCCAAATCCCATTAGAGGCAGTATCGCTATTTCGTGGGAAACAATATTTGCCACGAAAAGATTTATTCACATATTGTTTATTATTACTTTGAGCATTGAGTGCATGTGGCTGGCTCTTTGCATTCGTAACATAATGACCATCAGGTTTATATTTAAATCTATCCTCCATATTAACGGATAACATCCTGTTGTTTAAGACAACATCTAATAATCCATTAACTCTTTTTTGAAGTTTTGTAACTTCTGCTTCTGCAATAGTTTTCTCTCTAGCAACAGCTTTGTATACTCTCTCGTTGGTTTTAACTTTCCTGTTATAATCCAACCTTATGTCATGTAGCTGGGAAGTAAGAGTCTTTTCTCTAGTGATCCTATCTCTAAGATCTATTTTCAATTGATCATTTTGAGATGTAGTTTCTAAAACTGTAGCTCTTTCCTGAATCAATTCAAGTTTAAGTGCTTCAATAGCACTATGCTGGCTAGTTACAAATTCATCAATCTTTTCAGGAACAACTATATCCTTCTCATTCACTACCTTTGTTTCTTTCAGTTCCATAGATGACATCTTCTCCTCATGCAAGTTCATAATTTCTTCAGTTTGCATGTGCATCTGCAATTTTTTCTCTTTAACTCCAAGTTTCTGATGCTCAATTTCTATTTTCTGTTTTTCAATCTCAAACTCCAAATCTATATAATTTGACTTCCACTTCTCATTGTTTATTTTGACTTGTTCTAGCTCTCTAATAAGAGCCTGTTCCTTACATAGATATTTGTCTTTAATTGAGTTCATCTCATCTTCCAACTCTTTTTTCTCCTTTTCCAGTTGAAAATGTCTTAACTCATTCTCATGAGGAAGAGCTAATGTTTCTATTATCTTCCACAGTAGTTTTAAATCAAGCGTGGAGGAGTTCATCTGCTCCATCTGGTTATTCAACAACTGTTTTAATGAGATTACTTCATCATCTAACTGTTTCTTCTGACTAAGAGAAGAGTCATAGCATTTCTTATTATCTTCTATCAACATTGTCACTTTACCCTTTAACACAGTATTTTCAGAATTCATTGCTGATAACTTATCAGTAAGAGCTTTCTTTTCATTCTGAAGCTCATTTATTGTTTCCTTTAATGAATCCAACTCCAAACTACTGCTCCTCTGAGTATTTGGTTTTCCCTCATCATAAAAAATTGTAGATATCAACTTGGAAAGTCTCAATGCTTTCTCTTTTGAATAGCCGTATCCAAACTTACACAAGGCATATTGTTTTAGATCCTGACTACTTGAAGTAGGAGCTGTTCTGTGGCATATTCTTCACAGCTTGACCCAAATAAACGTAATTTTCTATCTCCCTCACGGAGAAAATAATCCAACATATCCATTATGTCTAATAATATGAGTCCAAAACCTGAAATAATTAATTACCTTATTTCAAACTTAATAATACAAGTCTTGAATCAGCACTTGTTTACTCACAACACCATATTATCATCCCAATCTATGTGGGAAACAAGTCTTAAATCAAAGAACTTGTGTATAGACCTTGTTGAAATATCATCAATCAACTCTTGATCATAGGTGCACTTCCCATTCAATAGTGCACAATACTGTTCATCATTTATTTATCATCAGTGTAGTAGTAGTGCATCAGCATAATCCATTATTCAATTACCATTAGTGTAACCAATGACTATGTAAATACAACTACAATGTAAACATCAACCATGTAAACACTAACAATGTAAACATTAACAATGTAAACAATACCAATGTAAACATTAACAATGTAAACAATGCAATGTAAACATTAACAATGTAAACAATACGAAAACATTCGCAGAAATCAACAAAAAATAAAGCGAAAAGTAAAGAAATATCACAAAAATGTGATGATATCTGCGAGAAGATATTACAAATACAAGACACAACAGTGTATAAACAAAAATGGTGTATGAAACTAAACAATAGGAAAGAGTAGGCTAGCAAATACAAAAAATCAAAACAAAACTAAAGAGTGCGAAAAATAACGAAAACAATACTAATACATGTCATCACAACTAACAAAAAATAGCAACAGAAGTCGCTTTGCAAATTCCAGTATCGGAAATTTGCACACCCTACAGAAAACGCTCACGATAGACGACCTCTATGACGTGGTGTGATCTAAGGGAGACACCACTGTTACGTGCAGTCTTTGATATCTTACAATATTATACATTGGTATACTTATTATGTTCGCAAATATTTTGTAAACAAAATAGATATTTTTTAGTGCTTAAGGGAAAGTCATTATTGAGTTACTTCCCTTGAAAGTTGTGCCGTCTCTTTCGATCGAACTCCGCGGATGAATCCAATTTTACTGCGATTTATTCTTTGTTTGGGTAGTAATAGATTGTTCTTGCTTCAGAATATCTATGGCCTGAATTTATGTGTATTGTTTGTCTGTGTAGGACGAATCTGTCTTATATCTGTATATCTTTACATATCTAAGTCGAACTATATGTTCTGTTGTCTCTAGAGAGGTCAAAGGCTGTTCGGCGGATGTGTCGCGAGAGAGGTGTTTTTTGGCTTCGCCCTGATGATGGGCTGTGTTTTTCTATGTCGGCTTGACGCCGGGGAAAAAAGTGATCTCAGTGGTTTTTGGGGAAAGTGATAGTCGTCTAGACCTATCGTGTATGCTTTACCCCAGTGTTCATTCTTATTGCCAAGGAATGGCAAAATCATATTTCTGAAAACCAAGGTAATAAAGATACTCTTTTGAACTCTCGTACGAAGCCACCGTTTTTCGATAGGGATGATTTGTACGTCTGAGAGGATACATCTAACTAGATGAAAAAAAAACGATTCTGATTCCTAGCAGCACTATATCCTGTAGAATGCAGTCAATTGTTCATGATCAAATCTACAGAGCAATGAAATGTTTAATGAATGACTAACTTTAGGACAGATTCATTATCTGTATCCAAACGTGAGTGACAGCTCACGAGTGAAGCCATCTTGGAACCAAACATGTAGTGACTTTCAAGAAGAGAAAAGGGATGCCCGTATTATCGCTTGATTAGTCCAGAGATCACTGCTACACATGAGAACCCATTGCTAGCGGTTCAATATAATTATATGGAAAAATCTGTGCTGGACATTATGTTAAGGAATCTTCGCTAGACGAGATTAGGTCTAGAAGCCATCTTGGATATTGTTTATAATCTGACGTGCTTTGTCAGTAAACTCAGTTGATATATATATATGGGCAATACTGAGTGCTTGGCTACTGACAGTCCATTATACTATTATTCTACATGAGTGCCCATGTAACATAACATTGCAAGACCATTTATCCACTGTACCATGATGTATTATGCCAACCTGTGATTTGTCACTATCTGTGCTGTCGAGTGTGTACGTCCAATTAAACTTTAGTAAAGGTACACAGTCGTTGGTGTCGATGACTTCCAGCCATACATGAGTGTGAGAAAAGAACATTTGTCAACACCACGAACTCTTCCTATCATTCGCACATTATACACTCGATCTATGTCTACACACCACTGCGTAGGTCAAGTTGACATTCCATACTCGAACCACGAGCAACACAACAACACAGTATTTAACTCTGGTGATGTTCGAGCGAGCTTCAGATTTCTCAGCATGTCTCTTGCTCAGGGCAAGGGTCTTGTATTAAGAGTTTATCAACTGATGATGATGATGTCTGCTTCCATCCACTTATATTTATCATTTGGTGGACATCATTAATAAGAAAAAAGATTCTTATCAACTGGTGGACCAGCTTTCTGGGTTTGACCTCGCAGAAATTCAGAAGTCAACAGATTACCGATACCAGACCGTTTCCTGTGGCTGATACGACACACTTGCAGTATTGGTTTGCTCTTTGTCAACACTTCGTCACGTGACCTGTCAAGTGAATGCAGTATGTAGGTCAGCGTTGTTGACATTTTTTACATTAGACATTACAGAGTTTCACAGAACAGTTGGATCAATTCTTGTCAATGTTAACAGGAAGACAGTATTATTGAACTAAGAAGTCCTATTTTCATCGATGGATCTTCTTGTTTTCTATATATGAACTTTAATATTTAAGGCCAGAATATATATTTCAATAAAGTGGCAGTTTATTTATTTTACAAGAATAACTTTGCCATTACTGTAAAACTGAGCCTATTTTGCAACACATTACACACATGATATATGTATTTATGATATGTTACATGTTATTTGTTTGTATAGTATGTTAGTTTATATGTCAGCGGGTTGTGTTTAAGGTTGGGCGGCGTCCTCACAACAGAATATCCCACGTCATAGAGGGTCCGTTGTGGGCGTTTTCTATAGGTGCAATTTTCTTGATTGAAAATTTGCTTGCGACAACTGTTGCTTTTGTGTTAGCTGTGAAGTCTGTAATTATTGTTATTTTTGTAATATTTCTTTGTTCTTTAGTTTTGTTTTGAATTGTTTGTAATTTGTTGGTCTACCCTTTTCTATCTTTCAGTTCTATTCACAATTTATATTCATATACTGTGACGTCATTTGTGTTGTTATTCTTTGCAGATTCAGTGATTATTTTCATTGATTTCCCTATTTGATTTATTTTGATTTCTGCAAACGTTTTCGTATTGTCAGTCCTATTTGTACTTTATGTATTCTGTTGGTTGACATATGTTTTATATAGGTATATTTCATAAGACACTATTGCCTGTGCACTGCACTTGGATTATGGTATAAACCAGTACTTGATTATTATTACTGTTATACAAGACCTTATTAAGGCTTGTGACCCACAGATATTGGGATAGTGTACTGATTAATCAAGTCATTAAGAACTTGTGGTATTATTATTGTTTCAAGTGATTAGTATTATTGTTAGACATCATGTCTACATTAGAATACTTCATTACACAAGGGAAATCCCTTGATAAAACTGGTCAACAATTAGAAGAATGGGCTGTTGCTCAATATGACAAAGCATTAGCTGCTGAAGAGAGAAAAGCTGCTGCAGAAGAGAGAAAAGCTCTGGCTGAAGAGAAAAGATTAGAAAGAGAAGCTGAGGCTGCTGCTGAACAAAAGAAATTGCAGATGCAGGTGGAGCAAAGGAGATTTGAAGCTGAACAAAAGAAATTAGAAAGAGAAGCTGCTGCTGAACAAAAAAGATTAGACAGTGAAGCTGAACAAAAGAAATTAGAAAGAGAAGCTGCTGCTGAACAAAAAAGATTAGACAGGGAAGCTGAACAAAAAAGATTAGACAGAGAAACTGAAGAAAAAAAAGCAATAAGAGAACATGAATTTGAGTTGGAGAAATTGAGATTGACAAGTATGATTAATGTTAATCAGGCATCTAGTGGTAATGGTAAACCTTCTACTTACAAGGTTAAGGTTCCACCGTTCAATCAGTCCAGTGACGATATTACATTCTGGCTGGATAGATTTGAACGTTCTTGTCGTACACATAATGTGGATAAATCACAATACGCTAATCAATTAGCAGAAAACTTGAAAGGTGAATCTTTGACTAGATTATGCCTTGTAGGAGAAGCAGATAAGGATAATTATGATGTCATTAGGGCGGCTTTGATAAAAAAATACCAGCTAAGTGAGGAAGGCTATCGCCTTTTGTTTAAGACGATGGTGCCTGAGACAGGTGTAGAATTCTCAGAATTCACTGCAAAGGCACGTCTCACAGTTGATCGTTGGATTGAGCTTTCCAAAACAGAAAAAACGTATGAAGGACTTATGGATTTGTTGCTCAGAGATAAGATTATGTCATGTGTTAACAAACCATTCCTTGAATTTATACATGAGCGTAAACCCAAATCTCTAAAGGAAATGGAAGAATATTGTTCCCAATATGTCACTGCACACCCCGACGTGACTTTTGGCAACACTAAGATTAAGGAGGGTATGCCAGTTGCTTCAGCAACACCATACAATCCCAATTATTCACACAGATTTCAGGGACCTCAAAACAGATTTGATAAAAAAGGTAACCATAATAGTTATCAAAACCAAGGTAACCAATCATTTCAGGGTTCTTCTTCAAAGAACTGGAGACGAGCTGATAGCTCTCGACACAGGGGTGGTCATAATTATAGGAATTTCCGTAGAGGAAGTAATTATAGAAACTATCAGGGTTATCCGTCTTGGAGTCAACAAGATCATAATTACAGAGATACTCATTATAATGAATATGATAATGGTAACCAAGGGAACTATGACTCAAACCCAAATAGGGGTTACAATAGAGGTAACAATAACTACAGAGGTGATAATAACCGAGGTAGATCTCAAAACAAAAGACATAAACCACATTTTCAGGCAAACTCTGCACAACAAGAGTCCCATGAAGCCTATAAACAGAGTAAAGATAATAATGATGCTAGTAATATGGCATGTGCCGCTTTTGATTTTGGGAGAGCATCTCAGTGCCCCCAATGCAAAACGTTATTTGAGCCAACCACAGTGTCTACTTTAAGCTGTGGCCATCCTCTTCCTGCTCTTCCGGCATCAGTCGCGCATGATGGAAGAGGTTCTCTTGTCTTACATAAGGGTTTAGTGAATAACAATCCAGTCTCTGTGCTATTTGATTCTGGATGCACCACAATTGGTGTTAGGCAGTCACTCGTAGATCCTTCCCGTGCCACTGGACAAGTAGTCAAATGTGTAACATTTGGCGGCACATTAGAGAAATACTCTACTGCTATCATTAGGATTGCTACTCCTTTCTTTACAGGAGATGTACACGCATGTCTTCTCCCGAATCCGATCGCTGACCTCATCATCGGTCGCATTCATGGAGTCAAAGAATGCACTCCGCAACAAATTTCCGCGTGGGAAAGGCAAAACATGCAGATTGCTAACGCTGTAGTCACTAGAGCTCAGGCTCTTAATATGCCTCAAACTTCATCTACTGAAGATAATGAAGTGCATAACCAAGATGATCCCTTGGTAATTTCTCGTGACTCGTTTATAAAACAGCAAGAAGATGATCCCACTCTGAAGAAATTCTTCATTCTTGCAACTAAAGGTGATCCGAATAAAGACACAAGTCGTAAATCGTGGATTACAAAGAAGAATGGCGTACTTGTACGTATGGTTCAAGACTCCATTACGTCAAGTCATTCTCAAATCCTGGTTCCCAAGAATTTGAGAGTTAAAATTTTGCAGCACGCTCACGACTCTCAGTGTGCTGGACACATGGGTTTTTCCCGTACTAAGTCAAGAGTCCTTGCGGCTTTCTTTTGGCCATTGGTAAACAAGGACATACGGATTTATTGTCGATCTTGTAAAGTATGTCAGAAAGTTAAATCCAAAGGTCCACGGCATGCTGCACCCATTCAGGCGGCGGACATTCCTATTCGGCCGTTTCAAAAAATGGCCATAGACATTATTGGTCCATTTAAGATCAAGTCTGCCAGAGGACATCAGTTTATCTTGACATGTGTTGATATGTGCACACGTTGGCCAGAGGCTATTCCTCTGAAGAGCATTACTACTGCTGATATTGCAGATGCTCTTTGGCTTATATTTTCTCGTTTGGGTTTCCCCGGAGAGATATTGTCAGACCATGGCACCCAACTAATATCAGATACCATGTCTCAAGTAATGTCTACTCTGCAGATAGATAGATCTTTAAGTAGTATCTACCATCCAATGTCTAATGGTATGGTCGAACGCCTTAATAGAACACTTAAAAACTTACTAGGGAAGATAACTGAGGATCATCCTCAAGACTGGGACAGAGTTTTACCTGCGGCCCTCTTCGCTTACAGAGAGGTACCCAATGAACATACAGGATTTTCTCCCTTTGAACTCGTCTTTGGCGCGCGTCCGCGTGGCCCTATGTCGTTGCTTCACGATCTCATAACATCTGACAATATTGACGATGACACAAAGTCATCCTACGAATATGTCATCGCGTTGAGACAAAAGATTATCGAAGCATGCAAATTAGCAACTTCTTCTTCTGAATTTGCGAAACAGAAGGCAAGGCAATTTGCCAATAAGAAGAGATGCTTACGACAACTTTGTCCTGGTGACAAAGCATTTGTATTACTACCTTGTAGGGAAAACAGATTACTTATTTCTTGGAAAGGTCCGTACGATATAATATCGAAAATTTCCGATGTCGACTATATTGTCGATATTGATGGGAAGCATAAAACCTTCCACATCAATATGCTACTGAATTCCATGAACGTCCGGATTATTTGCAACCCATTTTCCAAGCAACGGACAATTCTCCAGTACAACATGGTCATTACTCATCACTGTCCGTGATACAGGATGAGGAAACAAGTTTTTCAGATGTAAATCTTCCTCTTCCAATGATCCCACTTCATTCTAGTGAATCATGGAAGAACGTTACTGTCTCTCCTGATTTGTCTCTAGGAGAACAGCGACAAGTTTCAACTATGTTGCAAACATTTCAGGATGTACTCACTGACATCCCTGGACAAACGAATGTCATTGAACATGACATTGTTCTAACTGACCATACTCCTATTAGGGTTAGACCTTATCCTATACCTATACATTTTCAAGCACAGGTCGAGAAAGAGTTGGATGAGATGATAGATTTGAAAATAATCGAACCATCCACCTCTGCATATTCTTCGCCGATGGTTATTGTTCGTAAAAAAGACAATAACATACGTCTTTGCGTTGACTATCGAAAATTGAATCAAGTAACGAAGTTCGATGCTGAACCTATGCCTTTACTGGAAGAACTACTTACTCGACTCTCCAAATCTCATTTTTTCACTAAACTTGATTTGTCTAAAGGATATTGGCAAGTTCCTTTATCTGAACGCGCCAAACCTCTCACGGCTTTTTCAACACCTAGAGGTTTGTTCCAATGGAATTTTATGCCTTTCGGTCTTATGAACGCACCAGCTACATTCGTACGCATGATGCGCCGAATCCTATCTTATCGGTCAGATGTCATTGCATATCTTGACGACATCTGTCTTTTCAGCGATACTTGGGAAGATCACTATTCAGGGTTAGATGAATTGCTGTCTACTTTGCGCGAGCACAACCTGACAGCGAAACCCTCTAAAGCCTATATTGGTTTTAGCGAAATTTCTTTCCTAGGCCACCGAGTTGGTCATGGTTTCCTAAAGACAGAGGACCATAATACTAGTAAGATACTTAACATCTCAATCCCTAAGACTAAAAAACAGGTGAGAAGTCTGTTAGGTCTTATTCAATTTTATGGCAGATTCATTCAGAATCTATCCTCTATCATGGCACCTCTTTCAACACTTCTAAAGAAAGGTTCGCCTAATGTGGTCCACTGGTCTCAGGAATGCCAATGCTCTCTGGATAAGATTAAAACATTGTTTTCAACACCACCTATTTTAGTGCTACCCACTAAAGATAAAACATTCGTTCTTCGTAGTGACGCTTCATCCACTGGGATTGGAGCGGCACTAATGCAAGAGTACTCTGGAACTCTGCATCCTGTAATGTATATTTCCAGAAAACTTAATGCGGCAGAAAGGAATTATTCGGTTTTAGACCGTGAGCTATTAGCTATGGTTTGGTCGATCCTCAAACTACAGAGATTCCTTCTGGGCGCACATTTCATAGTAGAAACCGACCAAAAAGCTCTTACTGCTATACAGAGTAAGAATTTGAAGAGCTCGAGGTCTACTCGATATGCAATTGCTCTTCAACCTTTTCATTTCTCTGTGCGAGCTATTCGTGGATCAGATAATGTGATGGCAGACATTCTGTCAAGATGCCCACATGATTCCACATAACTATTAGGGCTTAGACTTCTTGATATGTCTAGTTCTATAGTAGTTCCTTTTCTATATCATGATAGATACAAATTTGTAATTTAATAATATAATGATTGTATCACTACATAGCGGTTCATTGATGTTTATTCACCGCTGTGCTTTGATGATTTTTTCTTCATAAATCATAAATGTAAGATATCTAATACGAAATGATGGTATGAATTTTTTAGGCATCGTGTAATTGCCAGAATTGTATTATACTTTGATGACACCTTCCTGGAAAAATATACTTATAGAGAAATAATTTCTCTCAGTTTATGAGACACATTCTCACCAGTCGCTCCATAAGTCGACTTAGCCTCATATTAGGCGTTATATGTATTCCTGATATTTTCATCTGCGCATTATTCATGCGTTGTGAGCCTATTGTACGTTGCTCCTAGATGTATTTCAAAAAGAAAAAAAAATGTTCCATTTTTTTTTCCCGGGAGGTGTGGTAAGACTGTTACGTGCAGTCTTTGATATCTTACAATATTATACATTGGTATACTTGTTATGTTCGCAAATATTTTGTAAACAAAATAGATATTTTTTAGTGCTTAAGGGAAAGTCATTATTGAGTTACTTCCCTTGAAAGTTGTGCCGTCTCTTTCGATCGAACTCCGCGGATGAATCCAGTTTTACTGCGATTTATTCTTTGTTTGGGTAGTAATAGATTGTTCTTGCTTCAGAATATCTATGGCCTGAATTTATGTGTATTGTTTGTCTGTGTAGGACGAATCTGTCTTATATCTGTATATCTTTACATATCTAAGTCGAACTATATGTTCTGTTGTCTCTAGAGAGGTCAAAGGCTGTTCGGCGGATGTGTCGCGAGAGAGGTGTGTTTTGGCTTCGCCCTGATGATGGGCTGTGTTTTTCTATGTCGGCTTGACGCCGGGGAAAAAAGTGATCTCAGTGGTTTTTGGGGAAAGTGATAGTCGTCTAGACCTATCGTGTATGCTTTACCCCAGTGTTCATTCTTATTGCCAAGGAATGGCAAAATCATATTTCTGAAAAACCAAGGTAATAAAGATACTCTTTTGAACTCTCGTACGAAGCCACCGTTTTTCGATAGGGATGATTTGTACGTCTGAGAGGATACATCTAACTAGATGAAAAAAACGATTCTGATTCCTAGCAGCACTATATCCTGTAGAATGCAGTCAATTGTTCATGATCAAATCTACAGAGCAATGAAATGTTTAATGAATGACTAACTTTAGGACAGATTCATTATCTGTATCCAAACGTGAGTGACAGCTCACGAGTGAAGCCATCTTGGAACCAAACATGTAGTGACTTTCAAGAAGAGAAAAGGGATGCCCGTATTATCGCTTGATTAGTCCAGAGATCACTGCTACACATGAGAACCCATTGCTAGCGGTTCAATATAATTATATGGAAAAATCTGTGCTGGACATTATGTTAAGGAATCTTCGCTAGACGAGATTAGGTCTAGAAGCCATCTTGGATATTGTTTATAATCTGACGTGCTTTGTCAGTAAACTCAGTTTATATATATATATATATATGGGCAATACTGAGTGCTTGGCTACTGACAGTCCATTATACTATTATTCTACATGAGTGCCCATGTAACATAACATTGCAAGACCATTTATCCACTGTACCATGATGTATTATGCCAACCTGTGATTTGTCACTATCTGTGCTGTCGAGTGTGTACGTCCAATTAAACTTTAGTAAAGGTACACAGTCGTTGGTGTCGATGACTTCCAGCCATACATGAGTGTGAGAAAAGAACATTTGTCAACACCACGAACTCTTCCTATCATTCGCACATTATACACTCCATCTATGTCTACACACACCACTGCGTAGGTCAAGTTGACATTCCATACTCGAACCACGAGCAACACAACAACACAGTATTTAACTCTGGTGATGTTCGAGCGAGCTTCAGATTTCTCAGCATGTCTCTTGCTCAGGGCAAGGGTCTTGTATTAAGAGTTTATCAACTGATGATGATGATGTCTGCTTCCATCCACTTATATTTATCATTTGGTGGACATCATTAATAAACTGTCAAGACGATGGTACTTGAGCTTCTAGACTGATTAAGTAGTGTTGTTTTGGCACTTGACCTTCTGAATCCTATAGTAAATATGTTTGAATTCGGTACGCCTTCTGAAAACGAACTCGAAACAACCGGCACTTGACCTTCATACAACGACAGCAACTTGGCACCTTGACAGCAGCGACTGGCTTCACTTGAGTTAAAGACAGCAACAGTCTGTGATATCCGGCAATATGTAACAACGCCGGGTACTGTCAAATTTCTTGCTTATGGCCAAAAGATGTAATTCCACATTTACCGGGCAACGCCGAGTAGTTTCAAAATTCTTTCTTGATGTCTTGTAGTTTGTTGACTTGTAGTGTTGAATGTAGTGGGTAAGGGACCCCGAATATGCTCACCAAATCAATGTTGAGATGTGGTGGGCTTATGGAATGCCTTTGGACTGGCCACCAAATGTGTAGCGTACCATTTTACCAAATATGTAGAGTGCCTATTTAGAGGTGTGTAACAGTACTCTACTGGACATGTTGATGTGGTGCTATAATGGCCATCAAATGTTGCCTATCAAATGTTGACTACCATTTTGTTGAACGTCATAATGTTGAATGGCGTTGAAGACGTAGTATGGTGTCTGTAGTCTGGTTTGTGTAAGATGCAGATGTGTATTCAAACAGTTATTATCACAAACAGGGCAATCCACACCAGGACGTCACATTAACTCACGATGGGTAAAGTCAATGAGATTAGCAACAGCTAGTGACGTTTTCTTGTATAATTTATTGTGGACGCTACAGGACAAAATGTATACGCAAAGGTAGGTACATCATAGGTACAATCAAACAGTCATTGTTACAGCAACATAGTCAGTACAGCAATGGACGGTAGACAGCATCATAGTAAAGATGAATCACATGCATATCAGTACATCATAGAGCTGTAAATGTATTCAGGCGGAAATCTCCATCCCTTTCTATAACAGCTGGAAGATATCAATATGATAGGAGATCAAATCCTCTCTCCTAAATCTAACCTCAGCAAGACAGGGACGTCTTCTGAAGTGTATCAATAATGTCCTCAAAAAATCCTCCAAATTCCTTTAGTTATCCAAGATATCAAATCTGGAAACAAGCAGTAAAGTTTAGCAGGCAGATAGCTCTTAGGACATTGCATCCATCGATACAGTAACAGCGAACATGATTCGTGAGCTGACGAAAAACTTCTCATAGCGTAGACCCTCCTATAATCGGGCTACAAACAAAATGTCAATCTCGAAAGATATCGATAAATGACAAAAATGTCATTACCTTTACTTCAGGAAATAAACATATAACTCATTGGCTTCCAAGCCCTAAGAATCACCACAGATATATCATCTCCGAAGGAACAATATGAATAGGACATTATTTCCTGAACAGTTTAAGCACAGACGCTGGCAAACCAAACGCGTCTTGCTTATCACGCATCTGCCACACTCTCTGAATGTCGGGGCGGAACTCGTGCAAAAAAGCGATCAAGACCAGACATGCGCAGACCAGCGCGACTCGAACCGTGTTCAGCCAACTTACGAACCAAAGAATAATCTGGAGAACAATCGTACAGATTCGAACCTAATAAGGAAATGAATCTTGAAACATTGCGATTGTCAACTGTTTATAAGAACTGACGACTTGAGCGCTCCGTATATGGAGATGACTCAAAATCGTTCACACAAACTATCGGCAACTATCGTCACACGATTAGACAACTAGTAGAAATAAAAAGTGACAACAATTACATGAGTTATTTCCCATGCATTACAAAATTAAATATATAGTCAGTATAAGTTGCTACAAGTTTAGCGCAACACTTACCCAACTCTAGTGTTTCCTGATATCTTGTTCCACTGGCAGTTCTCTAGTTCTTGTCATCAGTTCCACATTGGTGACCTTTTCATAACATTTCAATTCCTTAGTTCTACTCAAACACCCATTTATGACAGTGTAACGTCTTGGTTGTATTTTGTTGTGTTCTCCATTTACATTTAAATAATTCCCATATAAATAAAGAACCCACTATTGAAGTCAAAAATTACTTGCAATTTAATCGAAATTAAAAATGAACGGGTCAACAGAAAGTTGTGGCATGATTATGAGGCGATGTAATTTATTGGTAGAATAGAAATTATGTGTTTTTAAGGTCAATAACATTTACTCACGCCTATATCAGCCAGCTTGTAGAGTTGCTTCGAGCACGCCAACAACTAAAGCTAGTCAGCAACTGTTTTCAGCTTTAACGTTAGTGTTAAATGATTTTCGCCAGGATATGAAAGACTATTTGATGCAGCAATAATTTTTAGAGAATTAATTATGGATATAAGAACCGACCTGCTTCTTTAGATAGTATTCTTTCTCGCTGTGAGCATTGCTCCAGACACAAAGAGTTATCGTCATAAATGCTAACCATTGGTCAGTAAGCACAAGTAAGTTATATATCTCAACCTTTGTTTATTATACACTAAAGAAAATGTCTTAACTGAAGGCTAAAACATTGACCACGAAAGTACAATTTTTCGTTGGCTCTAACCTCTCT
Source organism: Oreohelix idahoensis (assembly GCA_024509875.1). Classification (NCBI taxonomy): domain Eukaryota; kingdom Metazoa; phylum Mollusca; class Gastropoda; order Stylommatophora; family Oreohelicidae; genus Oreohelix; species Oreohelix idahoensis. The sequence goes on from JAMPIV010017351.1 coordinate 35,957, forward strand.
GCTGTTCTTAGTACTTATTGTAGTCGCCCCGGTGACCCCAGCCTAAGGCCTGTCTTCCAAGTACATCACCACATCAATTCTGGCGGCACTTTATGCCGGTCACAAATACCAAAATGAATTAAATATAAATTATATTAAGAGACACACAAGCAAATTAATCTTTTGGGTAAAGCAATACAAATTAGTGTAGGCAAATTTAATTAAAAAGAATGTAAGTAAAATTTAACAGTAACTTTAAAATATGACATTCCATTATTGGCAAATACGTGGCGGTCTCTTGTAAATTCAGGGCTATATAAGTTATAACTCTCTATTGCGTTGACAGACACGGACATAGATAAATAGAGAGAAACATAGGTACACAGACGTGTATAAATATACATACATTGACTGATGCACAAATAGGGAGGTAGGTTAGCAGTTAGGTAGGCACATTGCCAAATAGGTAGGCTGATCTGTAATCAACAAAGGATTCCCCGAAGGTTCAACGAAAGATTGTATAAACTAGTTGTTAATATGCCAATACTTGTACCTTGTGGAAAAAAAGAAGTGAGTAAAGTCCTCTTGAATAATATTTAATATTAGTATTACATTTTGTTGTACTATTGAGAGGTAATAATAGTTTGAAGTACAAAATAACAAAAACATCTTGCATACAGCATTATACTGCAATTTAATGGCAATGTGTTGTGTTAAATTTTAATACAGAAACTTAATTATGTAACAATAATGGTAAGGGAAATAATTAGATGATAGAGTTTAGAGGAAGGGAGTAACGTATTAAAATAAACATGTCAGACACGGTAGATACTTGCGGGCCTGCGTAGTTCCTGGTGGTCTCTAAACAGGCAAAGAAAGAATAGGACCACTGTCAACATTTAGACATGTCGTATACAAGATTAATAATGAGCTTGTGCTGGAGGTTGGCTATCTTCTCATACAAAATACGTTTTCACATAAATCTCTGCTACGGGAACATGTCAATGATTGGTCTAGACTTCCTCAAGTGTACCGTCTGTAGTTGTGGGAACATGTCAATGATTGGTCTAGACTTCCTCAAGTGTACCGTCTGTAGTTGTGGGAACATGTCAATGATTGGTTTAGACTTCCTCAAGTGTACCATCTGTAGTTGTGGGAACATGTCAATGATTGGTTTAGACTTCCTCAAGTGTACCATCTGTAGTTGTGGGAACATGTCAATGATTGGTTTAGACTTCCTCAAGTGTACCATCTGTAGTTGTGGGAACATGTCAATGATTGGTTTAGACTTCCTCAAGTGTACCATCTGTAGTTGTGGGAACATGTCAATGATTGGTCTAGACTTCCTCAAGTGTACCATCTGTAGTTGTGGGAACATGTCAATGATTGGTCTACACTTCCTCAAGTGTACCATCTGTAGTTGTGGGAACATGTCAATGATTGGTCTAGACTTCCTCAAGTGTACCATCTGTAGTTGTGGGAACATGTCAATGATTGGTCTAGACTTCCTCAAGTGTACCATCTGTAGTTGTGGGAACATGTCAATGATTGGTTTAGACTTCCTCAAGTGTACCATCTGTAGTTGTGGGAACATGTCAATGATTGGTCTAGACTTCCTCAAGTGTACCATCTGGAGTTGTAGGAACATGTCAATGATTGGTTTAGACTTCCTCAAGTGTACCATCTGTAGTTGTGGGAACATGTCAATGATTGGTTTAGACTTCCTCAAGTGTACCATCTGCAGTTGTGGGAACATGTCAATGATTGGTTTAGACTTCCTCAAGTGTACCATCTGTAGTTGTTGGAACATGTCAATGATTGGTCTAGACTTCCTCAAGTGTACCATCTGTAGTTGTGGGAACATGTCAATGATTGGTTTAGACTTCCTCAAGTGTACCATCTTTAGTTGTGGGAACATGTCCATGATTGGTCTAGACTTCCTCAAGAGTACCATCTGTAGTTGTGGGAGCATGTCAATGATTGGTCTAGACATCCTCAAGTGTATTATCTGTAGTTGTGGGAACATGTCCATGATTGGTCTTGACTTCCTCAAGAGTACCAACTGTAGTTGTGGGAACATGTCAATGATTGGTCTAGACTTCCTCAAGTGTACCATCTGTAGTTGTGGGAACATGTCAATGATTGGCCTAGACTTCCTCAAGCGTACCATCTGTAGTTGTGGGAATATGTCAATGATTGGTCTAGACTTCCTCAAGTGTTTCATCTGTAGTTGTGGGAACATGTCAATGATTTGCCTAGACTTCCTCAAGCGTACCAACTGTAGTTGTGGGAACATGTCAATGATTGGTCTAGACTTCCTCAAGTGTACCAACTGTAGTTGTGTGTCCTTGCACCTCAACGAGACCAACGTTATATTGTGTGCTTCAAAATACAAACATTTTTAGATATCCTTGGACACATCACAGTTATGGACAAGTAAGTACATAAATGTTTCACGAGTGTGTGAATATTTTCGGCGCGTAAATCTCCACTGTACTAAAAAATGTGTCAGTTGTATAGACATAATTAGAGGAACCGAAATTAATTTTGACTATCAAACTACAATAAAATCTTGTCAGTTGTATAGACATAATTAAAGGAACAGAAAATGATAATAAAATAAGAGAATATAAGACACGAGAAGCTGCCATGTCGTGATTCTCTTATTTTTTAACACGTGACATTCATTATTTAAGTCTGACATTCACAAATAGGTTTAAAATGGATTCTTTTGGCTTGCCAGTCTTCGGTATTGCATCAAGGCATCTGGTTCACTTTATTAGTTGTGTAAATGGACTTTTCTGGAATGTTGTTTTCTGGTTTTGTGGTTATTGATCTGCTTCTTAAAGTTGACAAGCTTTTGTTGCTGGCTACTGTGTGTCTTGATCTGGCGTCTCGGCTTGATTGAACCATCGTATGTGTTTATTTGCGTTGTGGATCTTCGGAGACTCAGTACTAGTTAACTAAATGATACAGAGCTCTGCTGTCAACGGTACCTATGACACTGATGTCTGCTTAAAGTCGTCTCTACGCCAGTATAGCGCTGCCTTTGGTGCAGAGGAAATGCTTATAAAACGATCCCGCTGTAAAATCTAAAACGCTTTCCTAGTTTCGGTTTTGAGACTTACAATTAACGATCTGCCAGAACTGTGACACCAACCTACCGTCTGAATTAACGTACGATTTTAACTTTAACGCTCAAATTAGTAGTAACTCGGACATTTTCCAGTAGCAAGAACGAAACGATAGTAATAATTAACGCAAATACTACCAAAGCTTGGCAAATACCCCTCTTCGCTCTGCACGCGGGACTAATACTATAACCTCTCTGTTGGACAAATCAGAATATATAAACACGCAGACAGTTTTAAATTCTCGCCGAGTAGTGTATTTCTGACGTAACACAACTAGTTGGTTTAATTGAATGAAAAAATGATAGAAAGGAGGGGGAAAGATGGCCGACTTTTGGAAAAGTTGAAATTGACGATTAACAGTGACAAAACTGAAAATCTAAACGACAAATAATATAGCCATAAAAAGCATATATAAAGATAGCTTAAGGTCCCCTAAGCCATAATATGTTTTAATATATATGGTAGTATAATTTTTAGCCAAGATATTGAAATAATACTGTATGTCTACGAACACTAAGACGGACAGACTGGTGGTGTTGCTCATTTACCCATTACGTTAGTGGGGACGCTAGTTTAAAAAGAGGCATTAGATTGATTCAAATCCGATTGGTTGGTAGAAGAGTATAGGAAGGAGGGTATTGGTTAGGCAAAAAAGCTAACTATATTTTGCAGACTCACTCCTAGAAGTTTGGAGTTTGGCTTTTGTTTTTTAAATTTTGAATTGAAAAGCTAGACCCTCGCTGATTGGGCCGGTCTAATAATATTGGCAAAAGCAAGCAAAGGCTTGTCGCCAGTTGATACAGAAGTTTTTGAAAGCAAGCTGCGTTGAGAACAGCAGTGCCTAGAGTGAAATAATAATTCTTGGCAGTCTGGACCGGGGCAAAGCTGAACTTACATATTAATGCTAATGCCAGTCAACGTATGTTTGTGATATTTCTCTGAATTGTGGTAAGAATGAATTTATTAATCTTATTATTACAACCAAATTTGGTGTATGAGATACTGCTTGTTTGGGAAGGCTTTACGACTAAGTACAGCGGTCCCCAGCAGACTTATGCAGGGCCTGTGGTGTTGCACACAAGCAGTAAAAATTGACATGAGTTGTATAACTTAAAATCATTTCCACAGTTACCGGTGGGAAGGTTAACCCACAATATTCTATGGGAGAGAATCATTGTTGCAGTGTCAGAGGCGTTGTAGCCATTAGGGAAAAGAACAGGAGCACTGGTATGAGTTGTTATCTCAGAAGAAAATGGTTGAAATGAGGTGGTCAGAGAGATCTGACCCTTTTTTTTTTTGAATTATGCCATGTATTATTTGTGGAATGTTATTATAGACATGTTATAAAGAATCATAACCGTGTTTCAGAGTTTTTTGTTCTGGTGCTACGGTAGTACCAGGACCTTGGTGATTTTACTAGAGATAGAGAGAGAAGTGAAACTTTACTGGAGCAAGCGGTCTACTATACTATTCTACACCAGGGACTGTGTCAGTCTGGTCATTCGAGTGAACGAAAGGACATTGTTAGCATCATATCTACTATCAACCTACAGATAAGTGCCTATGTGTCGGCACTACAACGGTCATCCACTGACTTTATTAACAGAGACATAAAATCTTTGATTATTCAATAACTTTTTCCACAAGATACTAATATAAAGAAGGGGAATGATGCCAACACCCCACCCCACCATTAGTTACCAGTGTCACCCAGTGTAGAGAAATACCTAAATATCATTTGATTATAATAGTCCTTTGTATGGACAGAAGATCCATTGTGTTATAAATATTTATGTAAATAAAACCATAAATTTCATTTTGCTGTTGGTCCTGACTCAGAAAATTCTGAATCAGGGCAAATAAATTGTAATCTAGCATATTACATAATTTTCAGCCACAGACTTCTATAAGTTGTATAATAGAGTGTTAGTTTATTTGTGGGTGTGGTATTGACCCTGTCTTATATCTATATGTGATAGAATTTAAAGGTATTTGTAGTAATACTTACACTACATTACACACTTGCATAACCCTAGACATTATACGTAGCCATCATACATACTAGTCAAGAATAGGTCTGATTGAGGTCATAAGGTGGTAGCAGAAAGGTACTCTGATAACTCAACCCAAAATTTGTTATAATCAGGGACCTTCACAGCTGACCTCATTCAGTACACTAGAAACTTTGAAAGATAACATCTATTAACATCAAATCCACCACAATCATGCTGCTCATAAAACCTGGATAGGAATATTTGTCTATTAAATAACACCTAATTAGTTGTGATCTTCTTCTTTGTTGTTTGTATAAACATTTTTCGTATGTATGATCATTTTTTGACTGAAATGTATATTATATATATATTTACAGTCAAAGGGACAGAACCCGAAATATTGATACTGCTATTTTTTAGGAGTTTACCTCCTCTTGTATAGAGACACGTTCGGTCTATAATTTCTTGAACGAAGCGTGACCACATCTCCTTATTTGGTAGTACCAGTCAACTATGGTAGATGTCTGAAAACCTGTCTTAACGCTTCTTTTCATGACCATAAAAGGCGCGACTGTGTAAGACTTTTATCTCGAATGTTCTTAGAATCGTCTTATTGTGAACGGCGACTCAGAGATTGTCGTTCTGCGCATGTCTCGACTTGGTTTTCGTTTGTTGTTCCGGCCAGCTCGGGGAGTTTAGAAATGGTCTAAGTAGCGAGCAGACGCGACCTGCGTCTTGTGATTTTCTGAGGGAAATACATTGTCTTTGTGAGTTAGTTAGCTAACTAGACTATTTCCCAGTATTATTCAAGCCTGCCTGGAGGCATATGTTCATGGTTGATTTTCCGAAATAAGGTAATTCCTCTTGTATCGAACTTTATGCTATCATCTAGAGGTTCGTCATTTTGTCGCCTTTTTGCTCGCCTGTGTGATTCAAAATGGAGAGGTACTTTGACTAGGATTAAGTCACCGGTATCTTTATACCTGAACTAGTTATATATATATATGGGTCGCTCTAGACCAACAAGACTATTGTCTGTGTTCCAGGATTCGTTATATCAGAGATCACGTCCAAGTCAGATGGTTAGACTTAGAAACATTATAAAGGTCGAGCTGACCTGTAATCCATGTATGCTATTCACGTGCAGACAGTAAACGGACTGATTGTATACATCTGATCTGCTAGCATCAGAAAGGGAATATTTATTATTGTCTATGAACAGTGATGATCTGCAGCTGACACTGTTGCAGAATTTATATATATTATTTATACAGCTTCACGAACTAGAACTCTATGATTTTGAATGCTGAACTCGTTGAACTATGTTGATGATATAAATATCCTGACTGTTTTGTGGCGTGCAATAAATGGAAAAAATTATACAACGAAGTTACCATTTCTATGACTCTACACATCATGTTGCCTGTGTTATACCCTGTGAACTGTTCTACTACCACATACACAGCAACATCCTAAAATCAGAGAAGACACCTACATCTTGCACTTTAATACCAGGTGTCGATAGGGGTGGCAAGTGGTCGTCAATCTTATACGGAGCTAACGTACCTGGCATTGTGGCGCACCATTATCATTTAGCCTAAATCCACCCTTATCATTTTTGGTGGCCATAGGTTGGTTTACTCTGATACCAGCTATCAAGGGGGTCAACAAACCCAGACATCATCATCAAGCTTTCAAAATTACAGTTCAACTCACTTCCTTCAAGAAAAGCTACTTTTGATGAAAGATTTTGAAAGTACCCGGCATTACTGACAGTTGTTGATATTTTGAAACTACCCGGCGCTGCTCGGCAGTATTGAAGTTTGTCTACAACTAGAAGGACAAGTACCGAGCGAATGGATTTCCTGATCTGTTAAGAAGAAGGACAAGTGCCGTAACAACTGTTCCGGTCTCAGAGGTACTGTTGCAGATTCAGAAGGTCAAGTGCTCCAGTCAATTTGTAGAATTCAGAAGGTCAAGTTCAGAAGCTGTTTCCTGTTAGAAGCTCATTTCCTTCGTCATGGCAGTTTACGAGAGCAGATATGGATCAACGTTGGATCATTGTCCTAAGAATGCTGATCACATCCTGTTCTGAACTGTGCTGACGTTGTGGATACATAGAAGTTAAGTGGCCTGTTTTGTTTGTGAACTGTGCCCTTATGTTCTAGCTGAGCCTTCTAAATTCTTTCACATTTTTTGCTATTTGTTACATGTTATATGTTATTTGTATTTGTATATTTATATGTTTATATTCTGCGGGTTTTCTCGGTTGGGCGGTGTCTTTCAGTAGAAGATACCACGTCACAGAGGTTCTACTGTTAGCGTTTTCGTTAGGGACTGTGCGAATTTCCTACTGTGAAATTTGCTAGCGACAATCGTTGCTATATCTGTTTAGTTGTGACGAGTTGTGCTTTATTTTTGTTTCTTGTATATTTTTTTTTTCTTTTTCTTTTCTCTCTTTCTTTCTGTTTTTTAGTTTCGATTTCGATGGTTTGTATTTGTAGGTCTCCCCTTTTCTATTATTCAGTTCTTTACGTATATTTTTGTGTATACACTGTAGCGTCATTTGTTTGTCATATCTTCGCATTTTGTCATCACATTTCTTTTTAGTTTCGCTGTTTATTTATTTGACTTATGCGAATGTTTTCGTATTGTTTGATCTTTGTTGTTGTTTACATTGACTCTGATCTTTGTTATTGTTTACATTGACTCTGATCTTTGTTATTGTTTACATTGACTTTGATCTTTGTTGTTGTTTACATTGACTTTGATCTTTGTTATTGTTTACATTGTTGGTGACCTTTGTTATTGTTTACATTGTCTTGTTATTGTTTGCATAGTTCTTGCATAGTTAGCTTTCACTATTGTTACATATATGCTCATGCACTATTGGTCTATAGTGCACTTATCATAACTAACTGGTGGGTTTTTTTTGCTTATGCACTATTGTAGTGCAGTTATGATAAATAACTGATGGTTATGCACTGATTTGGGTAGTGCACTGATGATTAAGAAGTGACTTGTGATATTATTATACATTTGATAATACAAGTTGGTGTCAAGTCTTGTTTCCCACAGAGATTGGGTTAAACATAGTGATTATACAAGCACTTTATTAAGTCTTGTTGCTATTAAGATTGAATAAGATAATTAATTATTTCAGGTTCTGTACTCACATTTTAGACATCATGTCTACATTTGAGTACTTTATTGAGCAGGGTAAAGCCCTTGGGAAGACAGGTGATAAATTAGAAGAATTTGCGACTGTTCAATATGCCAAGGCATTGAAGTCGGAAGAAAAGAAAATGAAAGAACAAACTGAACAAAAGAGAATAGATGCTGAAAATTTAAAACTGCAGATGCAGGTAGATGAAAAAAGATTACAAATGGAAATGGAAAAACAAAAAAGAGAAGCAGAATCTCAGGAGAAGAGACTTCAGGCTGAGGCTGAAAATAAGAGACTTGAAAAAGAGGCTGAAAATAAGAGACTTGAAATAGAGGCTGAAAATAAAAGATTAGAAAAACAAGCTCAGGTTGAAGAAAGAAAATTGCAGGCACAGGCTGAGGCTGAAGAAAGAAGGTTACAAAGAGAGTCTGATGACAGAAAAGCAAAAATGGAGCATGAAGAAAAACTCATAGCTTTAGAGTTAGAGAAGTTAAAGTTATTGAACGCTGGTAATGCTAATGATGCAAATAAGGTGTCAGATAAGACTAATGCTAAGGATTTCAAGCTTAATCTACCAGCATTTAATCCCTCAATCGATGATATAACATTTTATCTAGATAGATTTGAAAGTGCATGTAATGTGCATAATATAAATAAAACATTATATGTTTATCATCTGTCCAAGATACTTAGAGGTGATGCTTTGACTTTGTTGAGTATGGTAGATGTGCCTGACAAAAACAACTATGAGGTTGTCAGAGCGGCATTGTTAAAGAAGTACCAACTTAACGAGGACGGATATCGTCTTAAATTTAAAAACATGTTACCAGAAACTGGAGTTGAATTCTCTGAATTCATCTCAGGCATCCGTCTTACTTTTTTACGATGGGTTGAGTTGTCTAAGACAGAGAGTACATTTGAAGCTCTTACGGACTTACTACTTAGAGACAAGGTTATGTCTTCTGTTAATGAATCCTTTCTTTCTTTTCTTCATGAGCGTAAGCCTAAAAACATAAAAGAAATGGAAGAATACTGTAGCCAGTATGTTACTGCGCATCCTCACATAACCATTAGCAACTCTAAAGTAAAAGAAGGTCTGCCAGTTGCTTCGGCAGCACCTTATGGCCCAAATTTTATGCGTAAATTTCAGGGTAGCCAGCAAAATTTCAATAAAAAGAGTAACCGTAATTATGCCCAGAATCATAGTAATCAATTCCAGGGTGATTCTTCTTCCCAGAACTGGAGACATCCTAATACTACACGTTATTCTACTCCGGTTAACTTTAGAAATTTTCACAAAGGTAATCGGTATAGAGGAAAATATTTTTCTCAGAGACCTCAATACCAGGATAATAGAGGTTCTCAACAGTATAGAGATGGTAATGACAGTTATGGAAACTGGAACTCAAACCAGGATAAAAATTACAGTAGGGACTTTAATGATAATTGCAGAGGCAATAATGGTCGCGGTAGATCGCAACATAAGAGAAAAAAATATCAACAGACAAACTCTGTTCAACAAGAATCTCAGGGAGTAGATAAACAGGTTAATGATAATAAAGACCATAATGCTATCGGATGCTCATCTTTTGATTTTGGTAGAGCAAATAAATGTATCCAATGCAGTACTTTATTTGACCCAAAGACCGTTAGTACTTTAAGCTGTGGTCATCCTTTGCCCGCTCTTCCTGCTAATGTTGCTCATGATGGGAGAGGTTCTCTTATATTACATAAGGGGCTTGTAAATAGTAATCCAGTCTCAGTGTTGTTTGACTCTGGATGTACTACTGTCGGGGTTAGGCAATCTCTTGTAGATCCATCCTGTGCTACAGGAAAGGTCATCAAATGTGTCACATTTGGTGGCACGTTGGAAAAGTATCCTACTGCTATAATACACATTGCTACTCCTTTCTTCACGGGAGAGGTCCACGCGTGTCTACTTCCAAACCCTATTGCGGACCTTATTATTGGTCGTATTCACGGAGTTAGGGAATGTACCCCACAGCAGATTGCTGTTTGGGAAGAGCAAAACATTGAAGCTACCAATGCGGTGGTCACAAGAGCACATGCTCTGGATCCACCTCAAACTTCATTAACTAATAATGATGAAGTAAATGACCAAGATAGTCACTTGACTATTACACGTGACTCATTTATCAAATTGCAAGAAGAAGATCCTTCTTTACAAAAATTCTTCATTCTAGCAAAAAAAGGTGATCCTAATCAAAATACTAATAGAAAATCTTGGATTTCTATGAAGAACGGCGTACTTGTACGTATGGTACAAGACTCGACTACGTCCACTCATTCACAAATTCTTGTGCCCAAGAGCATGAGATTGCAAATATTGCAACATGCTCATGACTCGCAATGTGCTGGACATATGGGTTTTTCCCGTACAAAGTCGAGGGTTCTTGCGGCTTTCTTTTGGCCATTTGTGAGCAAGGACATACGAATGTACTGTCGCTCTTGCAAAGTATGTCAGGAGGTCAAATCTAAAGGACCACGACATGCTGCGCCTATCCAGGCTGCTGACATTCCTATTCGCCCTTTTCAAAAAATGGCAATAGATATTATCGGTCCTTTTAGAATTAAGTCGGCTAGAGGACATCAATTTATTCTTACATGTGTCGATATGTGCACACGTTGGCCAGAGGCAATACCTCTCAAGAGCATCTCAACTGCTGATATCGCAGACGCTCTTTGGCTGATATTTTCTCGCTTGGGTTTTCCCGGAGAAATATTGTCAGACCATGGCACTCAACTTATATCAGACACTATGTCACAGGTAATGTCTATGCTACACATTAAAAGGTCTCTCAGCAGTATCTATCACCCAATGTCTAATGGGTTGGTCGAACGTTTAAATAGGACTCTGAAAACTTTACTTGGTAAAATAACTGAGGATCATCCTCAGGATTGGGACAGGGTCTTACCCGCGGCTCTCTTTGCGTACAGAGAGGTCCCCAATGAACATACGGGGTTTTCCCCTTTTGAACTTGTCTTTGGCGCGCAACCGCGCGGCCCTATGTCTTTACTTCACGATCTAATCACTGCCGATAATATTAGCGATGAGACTCAATCTTCTTATGAGTACGTCATTGCTCTTAGGCAAAAGATCATCGAGGCATGCAAACTAGCAACTTCGTCTTCCGAATTTGCTAAAGAAAAGGCAAGGCAGTTTGCAAATAAGAATAGATGTCTACGACAACTTTGTCCAGGTGACAAAGCTCTCGTTCTACTTCCTTCAAGGGAGAACAGACTTCTAATTGCATGGAAAGGTCCATATGCAATAGTCTCCAAAATTTCTGATGTCGACTATGTTGTCGATATTGATGGAAAGCATAAAACTTTCCACATAAATATGCTCACGGAATTTTATGAAAGACCTGACTATTTGCAGCCTATTTTCCAGGCTACGGACAATTCTCAAGCAACTCATGGTCAGTACTCATCTCTGTCAGTTATACAGGATGAGGAAACTGCTTTTTCTGATGTCAATCTTCCTCTTTCTATGGTCCCACTTTATTCTACGGAATCTTGGAAAAACGTGACCGTTTCTCCAAATCTTTCCGCTGAGGAACATCGACAAGTTTCTTCGATGTTGCAAACATTTCAGGATGTTCTTACAGACATCCCGGGACACACACATGTCATTGAACATGACATTGTGCTTACTGATCATAATCCTATCAGAGTCAGACCTTATCCTATACCTATCCATTTCCAGTCTCAAGTCGAAAAAGAATTGGATGAAATGATACGTTTGGAAATCATTGAACCATCCACTTCAGCATACTCTTCGTCTATGGTTATTGTTCGAAAGAAGGATAATAACATTCGCATTTGCGTAGATTATCGCAAATTGAACCAAGTTACGAAGTTCGATGCTGAACCTATGCCTTCATTAGAAGAGCTACTCAATAAACTTTCTAATTCTAGATTCTTTACCAAACTAGATTTGTCTAAAGGTTATTGGCAAGTCCCGCTAACTGAACGTGCCAAACCTTTTACAGCTTTTTCTACACCTAGGGGTTTATTCCAATGGAATTTCATGCCTTTTGGTCTTATGAACGCCCCTGCTACATTCGTACGCATGATGCGGCGAATTCTCGCATATCGTACAGATGTCATAGCATACCTAGATGATATCTGTCTATTCAGTGATTCCTGGGAAGATCACTATTTGGGTTTATACGAATTACTGTCCACTCTTCGCGAGTATAACTTGACTGCAAAACCCTCTAAAGCCTTTATAGGATTTAGTGAGATTTCTTTCCTAGGTCATCGTGTTGGTCGTGGTCTTTTAAAGACAGAGGACCACAATGTTTCAAAAATACTTAACATTTCGGTCCCTAAGACGAAGAAACAAGTAAGGAGTCTATTAGGTTTGATCCAATTCTACGGACGATTCATTCCGAATCTGTCCTCCATTATGGCACCGCTTTCTACTTTATTGAAGAAAGGGTCGCCTAATCTGATCCGCTGGTCTAAAGAATGTCAATCCTCATTGGACCAGGTTAAAGCCCTATTTTCATCTCCACCTATTCTTAGGTTACCTACTATTGAGAAGACTTTTGTTCTTCGGAGTGACGCCTCGTCAACTGGGATTGGGGCAGCACTAATGCAGGAGTATTCTGATACTCTGCATCCGGTGATGTATATCTCTAGGAAATTAAATGCTGCAGAAAAGAATTACTCGGTTTTAGACCGTGAGTTATTGGCTATGGTATGGTCTATTCTGAAGTTACAAAGATTTCTTCTAGGCGCACATTTCATTGTGGAAACCGACCAGAAAGCGCTTACTGCTATTCAGAGCAAAAACTTGAAGAGCTCGAGGTCCACTCGTTATGCCATAGCTCTTCAACCATTTCATTTCTCGGTTCGAGCTATCCGTGGTTCGGATAATGTGATGGCAGACATTCTGTCCAGATGCCCACACGATTCCACATGATTCTTCTGTCATATATATATTTCCTGATATACAAGCCAATATTATAATGACATGTTAGTAGATTTTTTTTCTCACTTTTTTTGGGGGGGAATTTATAACATTGTACCATGTAATTATCTAAGAAGGCTTAGTTAGTGATATACGGGCCAAAAGATCACTCGGCCACATTTAAATAAATTATTTTCAGGATTGTATTAGGAGATTTACCAGTTGTCTTTAAGATTTGTGTTATTGATATTTTCGCAGCACATCATTGAAGTCTGCGAGTTTATGTCCATTGTGGAACTTTGAGGATATCAAGTCCTGTCCTAGATTGGGAGCGGATGATGTCCACATCTTCTTCTATTGAATGTTTTATGTCAACGAAGATCAACACATGTATTACTTATTAATTACTGTTGCTTTATATAATGTAATAATATAGTGCGGTATATTAGTAAATTACACCGCTATTTGCAACACATTGTATGATACCATAATAATATATTTAATTTCATATATTGGTATGAGAATAATTTGATTTTCATTATGATGTTGCCATCATTGTGGCGTGTGTTGGTGGCACCTTCCTGGAATATATAAGCGTATACTTAGATAAATTTTTTCTCTAAGGATCTGAGATATGATCTCAGTGTCGCTCCATGCGTTGAGCTAATTTGTTAGGTATATATCCGCGCATCATACGTGCGTTAGGAGCCTAGATTTTTTTTCCGGCTCCAGGATTTAAAAAAAAAAAAATGTTTCATTTTTTTTTTCCCGGGAGGGTGCGGTAATGTTACGCACGGATCATTATTATTTTTCGTTTGTATAAACATTTTTCGTATGTATGATCATTTTTTGACTGTAAATATATATAATATACATTTCAGTCAAAGGGACAGAACCCGAAATATTGATACTGCTATTTTTTAGGAGTTTACCTCCTCTTGTATAGAGACACGTTCGGTCTATAATTTCTTGAACGAAGCGTGACCACATCTCCTTATTTGGTAGTACCAGTCAACTATGGTAGATGTCTGAAAACCTGTCTTAACGCTTCTTTTCATGACCATAAAAGGCGCGACTGTGTAAGACTTTTATCTCGAATGTTCTTAGAATCGTCTTATTGTGAACGGCGACTCAGAGATTGTCGTTCTGCGCATGTCTCGACTTGGTTTTCGTTTGTTGTTCCGGCCAGCTCGGGGAGTTTAGAAATGGTCTAAGTAGCGAGCAGACGCGACCTGCGTCTTGTGATTTTCTGAGGGAAATACATTGTCTTTGTGAGTTAGTTAGCTAACTAGACTATTTCCCAGTATTATTCAAGCCTGCCTGGAGGCATATGTTCATGGTTGATTTTCCGAAATAAGGTAATTCCTCTTGTATCGAACTTTATGCTATCATCTAGAGGTTCGTCATTTTGTCGCCTTTTTGCTCGCCTGTGTGATTCAAAATGGAGAGGTACTTTGACTAGGATTAAGTCACCGGTATCTTTATACCTGAACTAGTTATATATATATATGGGTCGCTCTAGACCAACAAGACTATTGTCTGTGTTCCAGGATTCGTTATATCAGAGATCACGTCCAAGTCAGATGGTTAGACTTAGAAACATTATAAAGGTCGAGCTGACCTGTAATCCATGTATGCTATTCACGTGCAGACAGTAAACGGACTGATTGTATACATCTGATCTGCTAGCATCAGAAAGGGAATATTTATTATTGTCTATGAACAGTGATGATCTGCAGCTGACACTGTTGCAGAATTTATATGTATTATTTATACAGCTTCACGAACTAGAACTCTATGATTTTGAATGCTGAACTCGTTGAACTATGTTGATGATATAAATATCCTGACTGTTTTGTGGCGTGCAATAAATGGAGAAAAAAAAATTATACAACGAAGTTACCATTTCTATGACTCTACACATCATGTTGCCTGTGTTATACCCTGTGAACTGTTCTACTACCACATACACAGCAACATCCTAAAATCAGAGAAGACACCTACATCTTGCACTTTAATACCAGGTGTCGATAGGGGTGGCAAGTGGTCGTCAATCTTATACGGAGCTAACGTACCTGGCATTGTGGCGCACCATTATCATTTAGCCTAAATCCACCCTTATCACCAACCCAACTCCAGCGTCTGCCAGCAATGATGGTGTGCATGTTCTCTTGCTTGCCCCGAGTAAGCAGATCTTGGTTGGTGATGGCATTCGGCCAAAAGATTCGGATATTTTTTCTTAGGCAGGTTGTGTGAAAAGAGGACAGTTTCGAAACAAGGGATGGGAAGAAGACGTTGGCGAGAGACTGGCCACCCACTGGCTAAACACGTTGACATTATAACCGTACAGTCCTTGTTCTTGAATCCCCAAGGTCAGAGAAATAGAAGTAGACTGTTACGGTATTGCTATCAACTACAGTCTGAGCATTTAGCTTCCTATAGTCCACGCATAGACGAATGTTGTTGTCCTTCTTTCTGACAATAACTAGTTGTGAAGAAAATGGAGAGTTACCAGGTTCAATAATACCTAGAGACAACATCTGCTCAAGTTCTTGAGTTGTTTTACTAAGAAAATGTAGTTGGACAGAATAGGGATGTACACGGATTGTTGTATCATCATTAAGAATAATGTCGTGAGAGATCGCTGATGTGCGACCTGGTACGTCTGTCAGCACATCTGGGATTGATTGTAAGAGATCAACAATCTTCTGATGCTGTTGCGGTGTAACCGAAGAAGAGATGGTTACATCCCGCCAAGATTCAGTAGGTTGTACTATTGGTACAGGTAATGCCATCTGTACCTCAGGAAAAGAAGATTCTTCTTCCTGAATTACTGAAAGATTAGAATAGTGACATAGTAGACAAGATAACAAAAGTATCATCTAATAGAAGAGTCTATCTTAACTAATATATGTACGAATAGATTACTAGGAAAGAGAAAAAAAAATGATGATGATTGACTATACTGAGTCATCAACGATGTGACGAACAGTGTTAATGTAACCTGTTATCTGCGTGACGCAGTATCAGGTACTAATTGCAATCTCAAAGAACGGTGGTGAAAATAAACACCATTGTCAAGCTCGATAACCTTCCGAGCATCTCTATTGTTACGAAATGTAACCAGAGCTTCACCATACCTGTTAATGGAAGGTGGCAACAGACGAACGAACCTAACGTTTGCCGTGTAATTAAAGAAATTACTAAGTGCCTGCCATGTAACGTCGTGTGGCAGATTACGCACTAACACGGTGCGAGAATATGCACCCTTCTCATTACTCTTAACTCCACCTATATGTTTCAACATCTTACTCTTCTTAGTACAATCTTTTACACTGTTGACAATGTTAACAGTTTTATTACGATCAAGTATAATATGATCCTGTCGCCAACATTTATTTTCAGAATTGGCAGTAATATTCTGCCGAGGAAAAGTATAACTCCCTCGGAATGACCTTCTACCTGCCACTGGGTGTGTAGACACCTTAGTATCACTCGTTAATAGACGTGTTTTGACAGAATTATTTGAAGGTCGATGACTGGCGCTGCCATTCAGCTGAGTTCTTTATGTTGCTATGGTATGACGTCACCGGTGTACAAATAGAAAAAATGTCCATTTCGATTCTGCTTGAAGGGAATTCTTTCTTTCAATCTAGTGTGACTTAAAAGTCCACAGCCACATCAGGCCACCACTGTTGCGGGTCGGTTGTTGTGGGTCTTTCATTCTCTTTTATTTTTAGTTAAATATTTATGCTTGGCTTGTTTAACATTATCTCAGTTGAGGTCAACACAAAGGTTTTCGTTGATTAATGAGTGTCCAAGAAAACATTGGTTCCGTACGAACCTCATTATCATTAGTATAAACTTCTTATGAAAGAGAGTTCATCAGGTCAAACATCAATCAACAATGTAAGTTGAAGCAACAACCGCAGTCGAAGTAACGTGGGTAAGTCCTTGATTGAGTCCAATATTTATTGACGAAACAACGCATGAAGACATCACAAGCATTATTCATTATAAGCATACATCTACAATTGAGTACATTTGAATCCATATAATATTCTCAGTCCGTGTCCAGTAAATGAATTAATATAGCCAGAACAGCATAGCTATGTGCACGCGCGGTTGGGGATTCCAACGGCCGACAATGAGCGCATGAGTCTGATGAATATAATATTATGGACTGTAAATAATCTTTCCTTGAAGTCGGTTATATACTAACCTATTTATATTATTTGATTCATATAACTTTGGACTGACCCTGAGTCCCTACTTCGAAGTAATTATACAGATATGTGGCAATACAATGCCCAACACTGGACAAATATAGGACGCGTCTTCACAGCTTGACGGTCAACGTAAAAAGGGTCTCGTATCTAAGTCACGATGCGTGACCTATCAACGTTAACATGTCATAAATCGATCGTGTATATAGCGTTCAGTAGTCCGTGAATTCTTAACATCAAATTATATTAAACGCTGTGACCCTAGAAGTAGCACACTGCCAACCATAGCAGACGACTTCAATAAAATACCGTAACATAGATCTAAGAACAAATGGAGAAGACAACTGGTGACAGATCAACAAAGATAAAGTAGATGTGGAAAACCTTGAGCGGATGTCACGTGACAGGAGGACTTGGTATTTGTTTGTTGACAGGCTATGGCTCGTTGGAGAGTTGAAGAGTGTTGATAGAACTGACATTTTGTTTGTTGACGGGCTATGCTTGTTGGAGAGTTGAAGAGTGTTGATAGAACTGACATTTTGTTTGTTGACGGGCTATGCTCATTGGAGAGTTGAAGAGTGTTGATAGAACTGACATTTTGTTTGTTGACGGGCTATGGTCGTTGGAGAGTTGAAGAGTGTTGATAGAACTGTCATTTTGTTTGTTGACGGGCTATGGTCGTTGGAGAGTTGAAGAGTGTTGATAGAACTGTCATTTTGTTGAACAAGATTTTTTTTTTAAAAATGACCAGGATAGCGGTTAGGGATTGAGCGTTAGGATTTATGTAGTCTGTAACGTGACGCAGTAGAAGCCAATTTGGCGACTTATCAGTCGTCAGTTTTTCAAAGAGATTTCAACGTACGTTTAAAACAGGTTCAACCACTGCTTCTTTTACATTTTCGTTGTTCTCTATGTTTCAGAGCCATACACTGCGACTTAATATGTCAGTTGAAGATTATTTTTGTGTTCGACTCACTGTCTTTTAATTTCTATACAAGTCTCAATGTAATAAAAGCTCCTCTTAACTCGTCATATAATAATGTTTGGTGGAGGGGATGGTAGGAACTTAAGGTCATTGTCGGGGTCACTAGGGGGTCTTGTCGTACACGTACACCACATCTTTAGTTTAGGCAGCACTTTTTTTTTGGCCCTTGTGTGTCACCTTTTTTTTTTAAACTTTTATTTGTCTTTCTTTCCCCTTTACAAAAAAGGGTACATTTTGCATGAAATACAAAAGAAATACAAGAAAAATACATTGCTTATTACATATGAAACCTCTTGCGCACCCTCACTTCCATTGTGTACTTAAACAAGTTAAAAATAAAACAATAAAAGGAATAATTAAATAAACAAATATTTAGAAAAAAAATTAGATAATAAGTAATTTAGATTTTATATAGGTTTAAAGAGTAATAGTGGAATAAATAAAATTAATTTAATTTTAAAGAAGAATGAAAAATAGAATTAGGTTAGTGCTAAGTAAATTCCTATTAACGTTCATAGTATTTTACATATTAAAAAAAGACAAAAAAACTTACACTTGCTCATACTTCACATGTACATTTGAATTACTGCTTAGACACTCCGAAATGAGCTAAAGCATTTAAGAAGGAACACGAAGAAGAGAAAGAGCCTGGAATCTGCACCTATATACCGATATATACATATACGCACATATATACATCTGTTCCGTTTTTGATTCTTGATTTGTATTCCTTTTCCATTAACTAAAACCAGTAAAATATTATAGTACATATAACCACTCACGCGTACTCGCACTCACTGGCCCATTTAAAAGAAAGTTTTCATATAAACTCGTTCACACACACATTGGAAATTGCACCCATACCGCCAAACATGGCTATCATTATTTAAACATATGTAGTCAGTTCTGGGTTGAAATTAGTTTCCTTTTTTTTTTTAAACACGTACACTACTTATACATTTCTCTTAAAATAAAGTTGCAGTATATGCAAAAACTGTATGGTGCTTGTCTTTTTTGAAGATTACGTCAGCTGGGTTAAATGCTTTGTTTTCTGGGTGAAAATATGTAGAAAAAGTTTGGCATTAAAGACCATTTGCTCGTAGAGAGCTTTATTTCTACAAATCCATGCCAGGTGTCTATTCTGCTAAAAGCGTTTGTAAATGTAATTCAATGTGCAGAGTCATCTTTGGAAGGATACTAAGCATAACTGCTTTATACATATCTACTTCTGTTGTTGCATGTTTTTGTAATATCTGTTTCAAAGTGTTCAAAGTTTGCGTCACTGTATCACAACAAAAGAAAATTTGGTCCTCTGTCTCCATGACGTTTAATCTACAGAGTTTACATTTTATTCGTACTGTGATTTTTTTCTTTTCTCTATACATGATTGGTGTTGAATTAAATAATAATCTATAAGTTATTTCTTTTACCCTTGGTGATGTGTTTGTTTTTTGTAAATGCATGAACACCTGCGAGTAATCTGATATACCATATTTATATCATCCTTTTATTCTTTGGTAAAGCGGAGGTTCCTGTGCTAACACTAAATCTTGATATATCTTTTTGGTTGTTCGGTGTATTATTGTTTCTTTTCCTTGTATGCATGCAAAGCATTGTTTATAGAAATTAGGTAAGGCTCCGGTATGGTGTGGTGTTGTATTGTTAAATTTACGTAACTTTGCTAAAGGTAGTCCAACATAGTAGTGTGCTAAGGGATATCCCTGTAGTTCGTTTATTATACTACTTATAAATTTGATTCTCATAGCTTGAATTTTGGTAGATATATCTTGTAGGGATATTCCTCCTCTTGCTTTATCCTGTATTAATGTTTTGTGTTTTATGTTATGTATTGTGTGACGGAAGATGAAATGTCTGATTACAGAATTTATTTTTATTAGAGTTCTTTTTGGAGGGTTAAAAATATTGGATATATATAGTAGCTTAGGAATAACATACGTGTTTACTATGATGCCCCTGCCGAATATTGTAGCGTTTTTATATTTGTAGCATTCTAATTTCTTTTCAGTTTTTAAGATTACGTTTTTCCACATTTCTTTGTTTGTTTTATATGGTATAAACATGAAATTTACTCCATATACTTTCATATTATTAGTTTGTGTTAGCTGCAGGGGAAAGTCTGTTTTGTTAGCCCAATGTCCTATGCCCATTATTTGTGATTTTTTAATGTTGATTTTTGATCCGCTAGTTATGCTAAATTTATTGAAAGTATCTAAAATGTTTTTTATTGATAATCTGCTTGAGGGGAAGAAGATTGTGTCATCCGCGTAAGCTATTACTTTCTTTTCACCTATACCTGGCACATGGACGCCTTTAATACTTGTATTTTTCCTGATGTTCTCTAATAAGGGTTCCAACACAAGTACATATAGTAAAGGAGACATTGGGCAACCTTGTCTGACTGATCGAGTGAGAGGAATTGTTTCCGATATACTGTGATTTATCAGCAATCTGCTTTCCGGTGTTTTGTATATGATTTTTATCCAAGATCTGAAATATTGGCCGAAATTATTTTCTTGTAAAATTTTGTGCAAGAATGCATGTGAAACCCTATCAAAGGCTTTTTCTTGATCTATGGACATTATTGCTGCAGGTGTGTTTTTGTCATGCGTGTATTGAATGATATCCCGAATGAAATGTGTATGTTTGTTTACGTTTCTGTTTTTAACCCCACATTGTTGATCCTGATGGATGAGTTTATGCATAAAGGGTTGTAGTTTTAATGTTAAGGCCTTGGCAAGAATTTTGTAATCTGTATTAAGGAGAGAGATTGGTCTGTAATTTTGCATGTATTTCTTGTCTGTACTTACTTTGTGTATTAATGTTATGTAGGACTGGTTTAAACTAGCGGGGAGTTCTTCTTTCTTAAAAGCTTCGTGAAGTGTTTTTAAAAGGAGAGGTCCGAGTAGGTGAAAAAATTTCAAGTAGAATTCCACTGATAGACCGTCAGGACCAGGGTTTTTTTGTTTTTGTAGTGTGTTTAAGGCGGACTGTAGGTTGTTTATTGTGAGAGGCTCATCCATAATGTTTTTCTCGTAGTCATTCAACCGTGAGTTGTAGGCTGGGGAGAATTGTTCTGTTGGTGACTGTGTAGGGTCCTGAGTGTATAATTGCGAATAAAACTCGTGAAAGGCTTGGGTTATTTCCGGGGTGGTTGTTAGTTCTTTGTTTTCTTTATCAACAATTTTGTGTATTTGTCTGCTTTTTTGTATATTTTGTTCTATTGCTAGAAATTGTTTACTCGGTGTCTCTTGTATTGGGGCGTATGGTCTGGTTCTTACTTGAGCCCCGTTAAATGTGTATTGGTCATACTTTGATATTTCTTCTTGTAGTGAAAAAATTTGTGGGGCGTTTCTGTCTAACTTTTCAGTTAGAAATAGTGCTTTTTCTAGCATCTGTTTTTGTTTTTTAATACTTTTTTGTATGAACGTTGCAATAGACTGTGTTACTTCTTTGATTGTTCCTTTTAGCAAATCCCAGTATTGTGTTATTTTTTCTGTTGGTACATTACTGGCGTAGTCTTGAATGAGTTTTGCCACAGTTTTAACATAAAAATCATTTTGTAATAGAGAATTGTTAAACTTCCAGTGGGGAGATCTTTTCGTAAGGTTTATATGTTCTTTTCCGTTGACCGTTAGAAGGACTGCTTTGTGATCCGAAAAGTTGGTAGTATGATTTATATTTCTTATTTTATTAATGGTGTAACTACTATGTATATAAAATCTGTCCAGCCTCGAAGAACTTCCAAAGGGGCGTGTTCTATCTGTGTATGTTGTTTCTGTTCCTTTTGGGTATTTTTTCCTGTATGCGTCTAATAAGTCGAGTTCCTTTAAGATATCTTGTAGTATGTCTATTTGTTTATGTTCTGTCTTTCTTTCTTTGTTCCTTGACTGTATTTTCGCTCCTACTCTATCCATTTCATGTAATACTAAGTTAAAATCTCCTCCTATTATGACTCGATTTCCTTTATAATGTTGAGTTACCGTATCATACAGTGTTTGGTAGAAGTGAAATTGTCGTGTCCTGACTGCTGGGGCATAAACGTTTATTAAGGTGTGTGTATCTGTGTGCTCGTTTGAATTTCTTATTTGTATTATTGCAAATCTACCTTCTCTATCTTTATTTTTATGTGTTATTTCCCATTGATCTGAAGTCTGTAAGATAGCTACTCCTGTGTGTGATGTTCCTAGGCTAAAATGTGTATCTCGTAAACCTAGGATTGTTGTGATGCGGTTTGCACGTGATTCATCATTTACAAGGGTTTCTTGTAGAAAAACAAAGTCTGGTTTGTATGTTTGTATTAGGGCTACAATTTTATCTGTCTTATTTGCGAGACCTCTCACATTGAGGGTCATAACGGTTAGAATGCTTGTCATTGTTGGGAAGAATTAATTTTGTTGTGTTTATTTAAACCGAATTCTCTAGTACATAGTATAATACAAAGTTTCGAAGTTATAAGGGTATGAAAAACAAACATTACCTTCATGAAATCCATACAGACCACTTGCATATACACCTGTACTTATATATTTAACTATGTATCTGTTCATACTTATATCTACACAACTTGAGTGTGCCCAAGAGGGAATTGTGAATGTATAAAGTTAGATCAGTAATGTTTTTAAATATTCACGAGTTCCCTTTCTGTCCGTTCGCATCGTCCCTTTACCACACCACGTTCTTAAGTGGGAGTTCATTTTGTATGTTTCAAAAAGTCTGAGTTTGTATAAGTGCGTTTTCGTTGTCATCCATCCTTAAGGCAGTTTCATCACAATTTGGGTCGTAGTAACCTTCTTCAGCTGTGAGGGTAGCCCAGGGAGGGGAGGTGTAATGCTTGAAAGGCGTGTCTGGAGCCGAATCACTTGAACTATTCTTTTCTTTCTGTATGCTGGGGTGACTAATGCTGGTCCCTGGAATGGGTTGAGAAGATGGCTGTGTTGTTCTCCTGATTTTCGTCTGTGTGGTTTTCTTTTTGTTTTGTTTTCTCTTGTTGACAAATAAAGTGAACCTGTCATTGGTATTGCTTTCAGAATCCGATTCTGACAACATAACGTTATTTATGTTTTCTGAAGAGTTGTTGACAACTGGCAGGATGGTTGTTTGGGTCTCCTGTGTCGGTGGTACAGGTTGTACCTGTTCTGTAGTTTGTTCCTTGACAGGAGCTGCATTGAGAGTCGCTACCTGGGTTTTGTTCCGGGGGCATTGGTTAACCCAGTGATTATCTTGTCCACACATCGCACATGGTGTGCGTCGACCTGGGATAGTGACGAAGACTTTCAGGTTTTTCTCCTGGCCTTGTGATTGTAATTTCATGTTTATATAATGGGGAATGTCTCTTGTTGGGTTATACAGAAAAGCCCACTTATCTGACGCATTTTGAATTTGAAAGGCCGCGGCCTCTTTATCCCCCGTGATAGAGGCAACGATTGAAAGTACTGCTTCTTTTTTAATCGTTGGGGGTAGCCAGTTCAACACACCCTTTGCTTTCTCCTTTTCTTGGTGTTCAATGATGATGGACATTTTTGGGTTGTCCCACTCGAACTTTTTGCCATGTAAATTCTTATAGTGGGTGATATGCGCCGAAGTGGTTAAAGTCGCGTACCACTTTAAGGGGTCAGCGAAGCGATAAAGGGCTGCGATACCTCTTGGGCCAACTCCTGATGGTCCAGTCAAAATACTTGAAATAAAAGAGTACGACGCCCTTGCTGCCTGTGGACCGGAGGTTGTTAACACCAGCGTACCAGGTCTGTGGAGTAAACCACCCTCAAAAGCCTCATCCATATTTAGAGTAATTTCTGGAATTTCCATGTTGGATTGTTATTTGTCTAAACCAATATCCACTAGGAAAGGAAACACACACCCTCGCACAACAATCAGCACGAGAAATCCGAGTAGAAAGGACAAGTAAATCCAAACCTATGCTACTGTAGCTAAAGTCTCAAATCCAGGCTTGCGCATTGAATTTTCAACTGAATTTATTCGAGGAGCGTCAATCTTTTATAGGCATTCAATAATATGTTCAGAGAGTTTTGTGTTCAGTAAGTTTCACGGGATTCTCATGAACTTGTCACGAGTTATTGTCAAAAACGTTGTTTTGACCTTGACCTCTTTCATGACCTCACTAATCAAGAGGTGAGTACAATTCAGGTAACCACGAGAAGTTAATGACCAAGTGGA
Source organism: Oreohelix idahoensis (assembly GCA_024509875.1). Classification (NCBI taxonomy): domain Eukaryota; kingdom Metazoa; phylum Mollusca; class Gastropoda; order Stylommatophora; family Oreohelicidae; genus Oreohelix; species Oreohelix idahoensis. Next base: position 60,578 of record JAMPIV010017351.1, read on the forward strand.
CACAGTCGATAGGTTGACTGATGTCCAATCAGCGAATATATTTTGTAAAAGTAACACTAAAAAAGTTGCGTTTCTTTTTTTTTGAACAGTATATATATATATATATATATATATATATATATATATATATATATATATATATATATATATATATATATATATATATATATATATATATATATATATATATATATATATATATATATATATTTGGGATGGGGTAGAGACGCGTGTTAGATATAAGCGCGTGACAATTCAGTTAAGCTATCTCATGCTTGTCTATGTTTAACTACTAGAAAATGTGTTATATAGGCAACGATGCAATTACTATGCTTCTTGGTGAATAAAAGAGCACATTTTTGTAATGTAATCTACAAAAAAAAAAAAAATTAATCGACATGCATGATATTTTCACGTTCTTGCCTTGACTGTGACTGTACAACCTTTGCTGTTCCTTCGTGACGAGAAAAGGTCACATACTGCCGTCTGTAGAGATGAAATAAAGTTTTGTAAAATTGTTACTTAATGAATATTTTTAGTTTTCATGAGTTGACAGACAGACAAACAGACAGACAGACAGATAGGATTCAGAGAATTTAGAATATAGAAGAACGGCTGCCTATAAATAACCTTCATCTCAGGCGGACGATCTACTTCTGTCAACGTCTTGAGCTTTGAACAATTCGAACTAATTTATATTTTATGAAATATTAACTTCACTTGAAAGAAAACATTACATTATTACTGTCCTATTCAGATCACAACGAAAGTAAATTTTGATATGCTCGTAAATGTTTGGTGAGGACGTGAACACAGCGCCTACAATCCTTGGGTTAACGTGCTTTTCATTGCCAGCAGGAGAGAGCTAGTCCAAAACTTGCCTAGCTGTTCTAACCATATCCTGTGCCATCCATACATCAGTGCTCATTTCTGAAACTGGGGTATTTCCATAGATCACTAATACTTTGTCTTGATCTATTGTTCATCTCTAAATTACCCATCTTTCCACAGGAGTGATAGAGTGTAGAAGTAAATAAAAATGATTTACAGTGAGGATCGTGACACACGATAAGTCTGTTATTTTGTGTGTATCACTGTAATTAATTTTGGCGGCATTTATTGCCGGTCAAAAATACAAGTTTCGGGATTATGTATAGCTTACTTATTAAAAGAAACACGAGTATATAAAACATTATTACTCCTAACTGGGAGACGTTATATAATTTAATGTAATATAAAAATGTATATAAATTTTAATTAAAAACTAATATAATACATAACAATTTTGTAACAAAATAAAACGGTTTATATTTTTATATGTTGTTTATATAAATATTGAACGTTCTTTTTAAAATTAATACATAAAAAAAGCAAAAAATATGTTTCTAATTTTTTATAAACATTGCTGCCCATGGTAATTAATTATTACTTCCCCTTACGTAAATGCCGATTTCAGTGTATGCATTTTCTTCTAGTCTTCTTAGTTCGCTCTCGTGTAATCACGTAAATCTCTCTTATAAAGTTGATAGTCCGTCTCATGCTTGTCTCGCCACCATTCAGTTTATCTTATAAAGTTGATAGTCCGTCTCATGCTTGTCTCGCCACCATTCAGTTTATCTAACCTGGGGGTGGAGACGGTTGTGCTGCCACTCAGCTGCTCTCGTGGAGCCAATAAAGTTAGAAAATACATTCTATTGGTTGTTTGTCCTCCCCACATGAACACATCTGTCTTTCTGGATTTTACTTTGTTGATCTGATTATATTTGAGTCTGTAATGATCGATTCTCAGTGTAAAAATTATTACTTCTTCCTCGCACACTTTCAGGCGTCTACTTGAATATTTTCAAAGAAAGCAGTAGTTAGCTTAAGGCTGTTTCCAAATTGCAGTAATAGTCCAACAGTGGCCAAAATTCAAAGTATCTACTAAGAGTCTTCAAAGGTGTTTACCTTTTGCTCAAGATTACTCTTGGCAGAGATGTGAACTGAAGAATGGTGCTTCAATTCTAGGTAGCCTGAGAGGAATTTAAAGAAATCAAGCACTACGGCTGATAGGATCCAGGCCGTGTAAACCTTTCATCTTTTCTGACCTTCTCGTTCAGATGAGCCCCCAAGTGATTTAACTCAGTAAAATATTACTGTATTTAAAAACTGGGACATACGGGTGCATGCCGTGGTTGAGTTAAAAGTGTAAGAGAATTTGTCGAGTTGGACAATAGTAGTGAAATCGACAATGATAGTGAACTGCCCAGGTTATAGATTACACATAGAGTTTGAATTGTGTTCCCTCCTTTTATGAAGTCTATCTGCCTTCTCATTTTGATATATCTTCTAGTGGGCAGGGATCCATGGTACTTTTACATTTTGTTTTAAATTTTATTCTAAATTTCCATTAGTGCTTCAGCCAGGCCGCTCTATTGGTTTTTGTTTCTGAGTGCAGTTATGACTGACATAGAGTCTGTGAGGAACATTATCTTGTCTCTAACAGAGAGTATGTGAGGAACATTATTTTGTCTCTAACAGAGAGATTGTGAGGAACACTATCTAGTCTCTAACAGAGAGTCTGTGAGGAACATTATCTTGTCTCTAACATAGAGTCTGTGAGGAACATTATTTTGTCTCTAACAGAGAGTCTGTGATGAATATTATCTTGTCTCTAATAGAGAGTATGTGATGAATATTATCTTGTCTCTAACAGAGTATTTGTTTACCACGACAGTAACTGTAACTATTGTTTGCTCCATGTATTTGTGATTCTCCTCGTGTAGTTCATGGGGGTGATTTATGAGACCAACAAAGAGTAAGACTTCTACATCATTAAGCATGTCGTACAAGACAACTAATATAAAGTTGTACATGTCGTACACGACAACTAATATAAAGTTGTACATGTCGTACACAACAACTAATATAAAGTTGAACATGTCGTACAAGACAACTAATATAAAGTTGTACACGTCGTACAAGACAACTAATATAAAGTTGTACATGTCGTACAAGACAACTAATATAAAGTTGTACATGTCGTACACGACAACTAATATAACGTTGTACATGTCGTACAAGATAACTAATATAAAGTTGTATCTGTCGTACAAGACAACTAATATAAAGTTGTACATGTCGTACAAGAAACTAATATAAAGTGGTACATGTCGTACACGACAATTAACATAAAGTTGTACATGCCGTACACGACAACTAATATAAAGTTGTATATGTCGTACAAGACAACTAACATAAAGTTGTACATGTCGTACAAGACAATTAATATAAAGTTGTACATGTCGTACAAGACAACTAATATAAAGTTGTACATGTCGTACACGACAACTAATATAAAGTTGTACATGGAGCTGGTAACCTCCACATATAAAACTAATTGCTACAGAGGAAGGAAAAGAAAAATGATGACATATTATTCCCCCCCCCCCCCCTCTCGTGTGTAACCGGATCCAGAGAATGCAGCATCACAGCACGCATGGCGTATAGACGTGACCAAAGTGTTTTGGACATTGGACAAGGTACTTAACCATCTAGAGACTTTACTCAACAAATAACTTCAACAAAACTTGGATAAGTCAATCAAAGGTAATAATTTAAATAATTCAACTCATCCACAGACGAATGAAAGCTTATCACAGCCTGGTGACGGTGACACGGTCTATACCTCTTCGTGCTCAAGGGAGAGTAGTGTGGCTCACGATGTTGCCAGCCTCACGCGTGAGGCTCAGTTATTGTCTCGTACAATATTTACCGTACTTTTATGTTCAGTATTTTTTTTTTTCTAACCAGCGGCACTCGAGCTTTCCAGCCCTTTTTGGCCCATTGACATGTCAATGTGAGGCTGGGGAGCAAGTGAACTATCGTTCCAACCCGGTCAGGAGCTTCGCTCCTTCCCAAAGGGTTTATCTGCAGGTTATTCAGTCCAAATCCAGGTCGATGACACTGCTACAAATGCCCGCGCCCAGGCTTGAACCTTGAAAACCTGGTCGCTAGCGCAACGTCTTAACCATTACACCAGCGCGGCTTCCTATGTTCAGTATTAATCCTTATTCTCACGGGATGTGATTTTCCTCTCATGTACTTGGGAAAAAGACCATGATTGACTCTAATAGTAAAGTGTTGGTAAGAATATATTAATTATCAATTGTTTACTTCCCATATTGATGTTCAGATGTTTGATTAGTGGTGACAGTTGGTAAGAATATATTTGTTGCAGTACGTTTGTTCTTTGTAGACAGGATCATTAGACACTTATGTTTATATATATATATATATAAGCGAGATGAGCTGTCAATCATCGATAGTGACAGATCAGACGTCGGTAGCAAATGCAAAGGCGATAATAATATTTACCGACTACATTTGATATCCGTGATCCCAGGAGACGAAATTATTTGATCTACGGCAAAGGGACGAAATCAAAGAAGGTCTGTTCCTATGACCAGGTCTTGTAATGTCGTATCGGCATCGCGAGCGAGCGAAAAGGAAAATCCTTTACCTCGGGAGACGATCTCGTTGAATTTCCCTGATACGGCCGAAGGCGGGAATTATCGCACCCTTTTGTGATAATAACACCATTTCTGTATAAATACTCCGTCCTCTCGAAGTCAGTTATCTAGTCGCTCAGAAATTTCGGATAATCTAGCTCGTTATTTTAGAGCCATTGTAAAAGTGGAGATTGTTTCATTTCTGATTGCGGTAATAGAAATTAGCATTTACGTGATTTAATGTGTTAAGTTTATCAATATAATTCACTGGGGTTTTCTAGGTGCTAAGACTAGCGTATTAAATAACACATCGCTATTTGTTCCAGTTGTAATGTAGATTTAATCACCCGCTATCACCAAGAAAGAGATGTTTTAATTGACCAATAAATACACTAGGCGACTGATAATTGACGGAATAAAATTCACTTATAATTCATAATGCATAATTATATAAGTGACTAGTGTAATATCATGTGGCGAAACAAATAGCTAGTGTCATGAAACATTCTAAATCCACATATATAAATTAAATAGTAAATGTAAGCCTAACGAATAAATTCAATCAAAGGAAAGAAGAATGGTAAAAGACCAGTGCTGTCACAATGACTGAACCCGAAATCCCCCTTTTTATACTTCGTCTGCAAAATTGTAACGCTTTCACGTTTGATAGTAAAGCCTACAGCAGCATACACGCGTTTCAAAAAAACAATACAACGTGTACTGTATTTCTTAGAAAACCTTGAGATACGCAAGCTGCTTAATGACCTAGATTAATACTAGCATTAATTTCACTTTATACACTGCGTAAGGAAAAGACAGATGGACTTAGGATAGAAAGAGAGAGAGAGCGATGTACGAAGGAACGCATGCAACACTAACACGCGTCTCGCGATATAAAATTAATGCCACCCCAAGCGTAAGGCATGAAGCACTAGCTTTTTTTTTTTCAAATAGACAGTGATAAAAAACACTACCCATACGAAAGTTAGGTTTAAAAACCTGTTAAATGCTTATTAGTAAACATGACATTATACTGTTTTATGTCTGAAAGCCTGACAGTACCCAGACACCACATCGTATCGAAGTGAACGGGTGGTAGAAGAAAATGCATATTTGGAACGCAGCCACTTAGCTCCATTAAAATTATATATTTGGGTTCCTTAGGACTTGCTGACAAAGAATATGTTAAGTGTTACGCAAATAGTCTAGGTATTAACCAATTATAGCCAAAAGAAAATAGTGAGGTTGTCTGACAGCACTAAATCAGAATTGCACAGTGGCATGTTTTGAAACAACCATTTTACGGGAAATAGGCCACCATGTTAAATCCGATTTGATTGGCGGGCAGTATATGTAAGGCGAAACACGATTAGTTGGACTGCAAATACTAATTTTGGTTGTTAGGGGAAACGTAAGAAGGGTACATTTTTTCAAAAGCTTGTGTAAACATGGTCCTATTGGCTAGACCCGTTAATATAGTCAATTAGGAGCATCTGTTCAGTGCCACATTTTAAAATAAACTTACTAAGAAACAGTGCGTTGAGATCCAGCTCATATTTTTCTAAATAAAAGCCTGGGACAGAGGCAGATCGAAATTGTGCCAAAATTCATCGCGAGTCAAAGTATTTGTTTATTATTTCCATGAATTGTGGTAAGATTGACATATTTGATATCTTTTTGATGAAAATTGAATGTGAATTGATAATTTATATCTGTATATGTGTGTGGTTCAGTAGCAAACATGAGGCAAAGTCTAGATATTGCTCCAACCTGAACAAAACTTGTCGGAGAGATGTAGAGCTGCATGGGATCGCCAAATAGTACACTGACACCTATCTTATTGTATAGAAGGACTTACAGCTGAAATTGCAGAGGCGTAGTAACCATTAGGGAGAGGAATACTGGTGAATATTATTACATGAGAAGCTAACAGTTGGCCTACCGCTCTGAACTCAGTGTTTGTTAAGTATTGTGCTCAGTGTGGAAATAGATTATAAATTAGTTCTGAAGTAGGAGGTACGACCTTCTTGTTTCAGGGACCGTGGTCCTAACTTATTGAGAACCTGGTCTGAGTTTTGCTGAATCCAAATGCTGGTAGCTTACTCCTTGGTCAAGATAGCGTTTAAAAATCATCACTATAGAGCTTCGAGTGGAAGAGACCATACCGGTGCATGGACAAAGAGGTCCACAAAATTAAAGGTCCATATGTAGCTCTGTTAAGAACGTGGACGGATGAAAAGGCAGAGGAAAATATTACATCCTCATACCAATATGTAAATGAGCTGACCACTCGTTTAAAAACTGGCTGGAAACTTGCCAATGAAAATTTGAAACAAGCCAGGAAGAAACATGCTGCCTATTATAACAGGAAAGCTAAAGACAGAAATGTGGCTGTGGGAGAGAAGGTACTGCTTCTTCTACCCGGTAGTCAGAATAAGTTACAAATTGGATGGCAAGGTCCATATACAGTTCTAGAGAAGGTGTCTAGAACAAATTATAAGATAGATAAGAAGGGGAAAGAAAAAATCTAGCATGTGAATCTCCTGAAGAAATATTTGGAAAGAGAACATCAGGAAGAGACACACTTGTTGACCTTGTCCATCGCCATGGAGATGAAAAAGGAACCACTTTCATCATTTGAATATCCATTACACCCCTGTGAGACAGCGGCACAGGTGAAAATCAGTACACATTTAACGAAAAATCAGAAAGAGAGAGTGCAACAGGTTCTAGAAAATCATACAGTGGTGCTAACGGACCGACCGGGGCATACAACTTTATTGGAATATGATATGAAACTGATAGACCCCACACCTGTCTGTATGAAACCCTATTCGATTCCTTTTGCTAAGGAGAAAGCTTTGAAGGAAGAGATAGACTATTTGTTGAAGGAAGGAATTATTTCACACAGTGAATCGTCGTATAGTTCCGGTGTGGTACTCTTAAGGAAACCCTCTGGAGAACATAGACTCTGTATAGATTACCGGAGACTGAATGCTATTACAGAAGGACAGGTGGATCCATTGCCGGATACAAATCAGTTGTTTGCCAGACTAAATAAAGCTAAATATTTCTCAAAAGTGGATCTGAGTAAAGGATACTATCAGATTCCAGTAAAGCCTGAGGTTAGACCATACCTAGCTTTTAGTACATTAGAAGGACACTATGAGTTTAACAGATTGCCATTTGGATTGAAGAATGCACCTAGTGTCTTCTCTAGAATGATGAGAAAATTATTGGACCCTCTGAATAATCCATGTATCACAAATTTTATGGATGATATCCTAATAGCAACAGAAACATTTGAGGAACACAGTGACTCTCTGAACATGCTGTTTAATCGACTTAGAGAAGCGAATTTAACAGCCCGACCAACCAAATGTTGCGTTGGATGTAAAGAATTAGAATTCTTGGGACACTCAGTTTATCAGGGAAACATGACCCCTGACCCAAAGAATTTAGAGAAACTAAAGAAAGCCCCGAGACCACAAACCAAGAAAGACGTGAGATCCTTTGTCTCATTATGTGGTTTTTACCAAAAGTATATCAAAAACTTTAATTCCATATGTGCACCGTTAACTGATTTGACACGTAAAGGAAACCCAGATCGAATTACATGGACACCCCAATGTGAAATGGCGTACCAAGAATTGAAGGAAAAGCTCACAAGTAAACCTATTTTGAAATTACCTGACTTAAGTCAAGAATTCATAGTAAGAACGGATGCCAGTAATATTGGGTTAGGTGCAACTCTGCTACAGAGATCAAATGCATTGGATGGGGAACTAAGCCCAGTGGCATATGCTAGCAGAAAGTTGAATAAAGCTGAAACCAACTACTCAACTAGCGAAAAAGAATGTCTTGCAGTAATATGGGCGATAAAGAAATTCAATATTTATCTGTATGGGAAGGCATTTAAGTTGCAAACGGATCACAAACCTTTGTCGTTTCTAGCACAGGCTAGGCATGAGAACTCTCGTTTACTCCGTTGGTCTTTATTGATCCAGCCCTATGAGTTTTGCATAGAGTATATAAGTGGAAAAACAAATCTGGGAGCGGATTTTTTAAGCCGCCATCCGTGTGATGAGAATCACCCTAAAACCCAGGAATAATAAGAAATTTCTCTATGTGTATATAGAATTATAGACTGACATATAACGTCTGTTTTAAGCGGGGAGGATTTGTCGTGAGAAATTCTAATCCACATATATAAATTACAACGTAAATGTAAAGCCTAACAAATAAATTTAATAAAAGGAAAGAAGAATGGTAACGAACAGTGCTGTCACCATGACTGTACTCGAATCCCCCCTTGTTTTCTACTTCGTCTGCGAATTGTAACGTTTCACGTTGATAGTAAAAGCCTACTACACCTCTACACGCTTTCTTCAATGAAACGTGTACTGCCTTTCTAAGAAAACCTTGAGATACGCAAGTTGACCTAGATTTAAAATTCCATTCATATCATTTTATACACTATGTTACCAAAAACGAATGGACAGATGGACTAAAGATAGAAAGAAGGGAAGGGCTGAAAGCCGAAATGCAGGCAATACTACCACAGTCGCGCGATACACAATTACTACCATCACGCGTGTAAGGCCACAAGCCTAGCTTTTTTTCAAATCGTCAGTGATAAAAAACACTACCCATAAAGAGAGTTATGTTTAAAAACTTACAAAACGCTTATTAGGAAACATGACATTCCACTGTTTTATGTCTAAAATCCTGACATTAGTCTGACAGTACAGCAGGACAGGTGGCGGTTCTAAACATAAAAAATAAAAAAACAAATACACGACTATCCTAGAAAATACATATTTTGAACGCAGCCACTTAGCCCCATAAAATTTATATATTTGGGTTCCTTGTGACTTGCTGACAAAGAATATGTTAAGTGTTATGCAAATAGTCTAGGAATTAACAAGTTATAGCCAAAATAAAATGATGGTGCTGTCAGACAACACCCAAAATCAGAATCGCTCAGTGGTAGATTTTTAAACCACCATTGTACGGAAAGAGGTCCCCATGTTACCTCCTATTTGATTGGGTAGAAATAAATGTAAGGCTAAACACGATTAGTCGGACTATAAATACTACTTTTCGTTGCTAGGGGAGACGGATGGAAGGGTACTGTTTTTTCAAACGCTTGGGTAAATATGGCATGATTGGTTAGACTCGTCGATATAGTCACTTAGACGCGTCAGTTCCACACCAGATTTTCAAAAATACTTTCTAAAGCAACAGTGCGTTGAGCATCAGCTTATATTTTTATAAATAAAAGCCTGAGACAGAGGCAGCTCGGAATTTGTGCCATAAGTTGTGCCATTATTCTTCACCAGTCAACGTATCTGTTTATTATTATTCCATGAATTGTGGTAAGCTTGAAATATTTGATATCTTTTAATGAAAATTGAATGTAAATTAATAATTTATGTCTGTATATGTGCGTGGTTCAGTAGCGAACCTGAGGCAAGGCCTATATATATATATAAGTTGCTCCAACCTGAACAGAAGGTGTCAGAGGAAAGTAAAACTACATGGAATTACCAAAAAAGTACACTGACACCTATCTTATTGACTGGAAAGAAATAATGCTGGACTTGCAGAGGCGTAGTAACCATTAGGGAGGAGTATACTGGTGAAAATTATTATAGATGAAGCTGACAGTTGGCCTACCGCTCTGAACTCAGTGTTTGTTGTGTATTGTGGTCAGTCTGGAAGGGTATTATAAATTAGTTCTGAAGTAGGAGGTACAACCTTCTTGTTTCAGGGACCGTGGTCCTAAAGTTATTGAGCAGCACCTGGTCAGAGCTTTGCTGAATCCAGAGGCGGACCGCATACTCCTTGGTCCATATAGCAATCAGTGTGGTGTCTCCAGAACACAGGGAGGCTATCGAGCAGAGGAGTCTTTTCCTGCCGCCATCACGACAGATAAGAATCTGTGGCCAGCGGAGCTCAACATTATGCCCCTCTAAAACTGACAGTATATATAAACTAAGAGGGGAAATAAATTGTTTTAATGTTAGGAACTGAGAACATCTCCAATACTAGTTCCAACAGAAACAAACACTTGAAGTCATGATGACAAATAACAACTTAGATTGACATATAAAACCAGTATTACCTCATAGAACTACTACACAACTGACCCACATATTATAATATTAATAAAATATGTCACTACAAGATTCATATTTATAAATTATGTACATATAAATTGTGATTACAATATATTATGATTCCTGGTTCACTGTGTAATTGAATCAGGATCTCCATTGGTAACAGTACTTAATACATGAATATTTGAAAATTTATCAGTGACTTATTTAAGATAGTCTCATAGAGTGTTATATGTATGTGAGTGTCAAACTGTTGTCAAGTGTGGTGGAATAAATTAAAGTGTTTATCTGTCTGTTATTGTTGTGACTTACACTTCATCATTTACAAAACCCTAGACATTCAACGTAGTCATCACAATATTCCAGAATAATTCTGACTGAGATATAAATATGTGGTAGCAAGTAAGGTCACCTGTATTACACTACACTTATTAGATACAGATACCTTCACAGCTGATCTCAGTCAGTACACTAAGTCCCCTATAAATATTTATAACATCCCACTTTACCACATATATTGGGGTCCGGTCCGGGATATTGAACTTTCTCCCGTTATATATATTGGGTATTAACACAATTTAAAAGGTATCCTTGGGTGAAAATAAATAAGGTTGAGCTCTCAGTGCCTGTGTGTCCTAAGTTAATTAGTCATACATAAAATTGTGTAGTTAGATATTTTAGACATTTATCAGTTAGAAAATGGCGGACCTGGCCAAATTTCGATCTGCTGCTGTACAGACTGCGAAAGAGTTAGGAATGGACGGGCAAATTATGATTGCGTATGTCACTGCTGAATGTGACAAATATATTGAACGGGAAGAAAGAAGATTAGAAAAAGAGGCCGAAAGACAGATAGAGGCTGAGACTAATATTATTGCAATATGATTCAAATGAGTCCTCACCTCATTAAGAGGTTACATCTTCATACCCATTTAAGATCAAAATCTAAATCCTATTCCCTCAGAAGAAAATCAGATTCCTCTCCTACCCTCCTCAAATCATACGAGAAATTTCTACAGAAAGGGAACTCATCCTCCTTTCCTCCTCCTCTTCCTTACAAGGGAAACTTTCCCCATCTAAACTCCACCTTTATAATCTAAACCCTTCCCATCACCATCCCCATTATCCCTTTACCCATAATCCCCATCACTCCTTTCATAGCCACAAACCCAGCATAAAAAAAAAATTCAAACATCAACTCAGAAAAAATAAATCTCCCTCTCATCACAATCTCTCACACACCCACTCAAATCCCACAACTCACCCCCTACATTTAACTCTCTCTCCCTTATTCTCAACCCTAACACACCTTTCAATATTTTTCAAACATACTAAAAAATCCCCCCCATCTCCTCTTATCACCTTCCCCAACATCCCATCACCATCCTTCACAAAATAACCTCACATCCCCTCCCTCCTCCAAAACACTTCCCCCCAAACTTTCCATCACCCCCACCATACCTTATCCCCACACCCCCTAACACATCCCCTAACTTTCTCCAACCAATTCTCCCATTCAAACATTTTCCCCCCCCCTCACAACCTTCCCATTACCAACACTCCCCCAACCTCTCTACCCATTACCCTCCCATCTCCCTAAACACCATTCCCCCTTATCCTCTCTTCATTTATCTAATCACCCATAATCATCCCTTACACCCTCTACCCTCCTCTTACACCTTACCACCCCCTCCCCCTTATTCACCAAAACTTTCCCCCCTCCCAAACCACCCAAATCA
>JAMPIV010017352.1:0-158489 GCA_024509875.1 Oreohelix idahoensis
TTTTAGGCGTTCCTATATATTTTCTTTGTATGTATGTCTCTAGACCCTGATCTAGGGCTGGGGATCTAGAGCGAACACTTACTTGTCGTAATCATTTTTATGATATGGCAGTATCAATCACTCGAATTATTAAAATATACAGAATAAATATTGTTCGTTCTTACCAGAATTCAGAATTGAGAACACAGTTAAAGTTTGCTAGCAAAACTCAGCTGAGCTGCTGGCCGTATGATGGCGTCCCACTATATAGTTATATTCTTATGGAATCAATACCACCATGGATTCAAACTGCGTCTCTGAACAGACTTATGTCAAATGGCAAACTTTCACCTCTCTATCCCGCTACTATAAAATGCGTTGACCAATCGCCGACTTCCCCCCTAATTTTCAAATCGTCAACCAAAAGTCACTTCAGTCAAATCTCAGTCAAGTATGTATTACGGTCTGTTAGTCCGTCTGCCTCTACTTGTTTTTTCATAAAAACACACTTGGTTTTTCATGTATTTCCTACACGAATCTGCTGCCTAAGTTATTTTTAGCTACAATGCTCCACCACATTCCCTCTCTTTAATTACAGCTCGATTTTTACAATTGCATGCTCAAGGCCAGGATTTTCGAAATTTTTGTGACATGGGTTAACAGTGCAGTCGTTCGTATGATATGAACAATACAGTCTTTTGTCAATATCTTCCTTATTATCTATCCGGCTGTATAAATGAAAGCATATTATTTCTCTGCTCAAGATGGGCTATCAAACTAGCTAGGTTTTATTTTCATAACTTTATTATTAAGAAAAACATATTTTTTCTCAAGTTTAATTTTTGAAATTTGTTCGAGAACCATCTACCATGTGTTTTGCCGCGGCATTCAAATAAAGGCTAAGTATCGAAAAACGTCCAAGAAATGACTGTCTCGACTACGAGCTAAGGTCCTTTTCTTGTCCATTTCCTTACTTGTGTCAACTCAGGTCAAGTTCAGATAGGGGTATGTAGTTTAGTCCCCGCACACAACCGTCTCCACCAACATAAATGATACTGCCAAAGGCCAGGCTGGACAATTGAACATATATTTTAACGTACGACACGATGCTCCTCAGGTATCATTAGTAAAGCCATTATACATATCGGCATAATATAGTAAGGCAGTCCTCAGTACGTTTCCATATCGTCTGTCACTACAACACTGTCCTCGACAGGTTTCTCATAAATATATTTGTACTCACTTTCCTGACCTCCATACGAATTCCTATCATACATAAACTAGACTCATCACACGGAGATGTATGGATGAGCTAGTGGTCGAACATTGTAGGAAGAGAGTGAAGTATAATAATTCTCAGGAGCCTAGAACACATGCGTCCACCTGCCTTGAAAAACACAGCGAATGCCGCTAGCAAAGGATAGCTGACATCAGCAGACGGCAACTTAGGCGTCTGCTACTCGGCCTAAAAGTAATAACGTAACTTCCTGTAACCAAGGGTCACCGGTCATAAACAAATATGACTACTTGTCGAACCGTATTGATATCGACAGACATGTTATGAATTTTAATCATAACAGAGAGTTTGATTGATTTGACTTCAGACTCAGGAATAAAAGAAAGATTTAATGAATCGTCCTTAAATGATTTTTAGAGCAGTGTTTTGCAAGAATGCCACGACATTGCAAAACGGGCAATTCGAGTGTTTCTTCCATTTCTCACTACATACCTATGCGAAACAGGATTTTCATATTAAGCAGCTACGAAGACAAAATATGGGCAACGGATTGACGCCACCTGAGACATAAGAATTTAACTTTCAAACATTGTACCAAATATTAAGCGAATGCGCCATGGTGAAAAACATAAGCATTCTTCTCATTGCTGTAAAATGTACAATTACTCATGCATGTACTTTACTTTTATTAGTAATAAAAAAATAAACATGATTAAACTACTGATGGTTCTAATGATTATTATTATTTTAGCGACGATAACAAACTGAGGATAGGACTTTGTGTTTCCATGTGGCTAATAGTGAAAGGATATAGTATAACAGATAATACATCTATTTTCACAGCAGAGATTATTTAATTCTGACATCTCTGGAAATCTTCTCTAACAACCCACCTCATAAATTGACAATATTGTCAGACTCACTGTCGGCGGTTCAGGCTATAAGAAACTTACGAGAATGCAGTAGACCTGATATAATCCATACTCTTTATCGCCCTAGGGAGCAAAAGCCTTTAACAAGCACATGACACATCCTCCTGTCACGTGCCATCCGCTCAAGTTTTTTCCATGTTACCCTCATCATTTTCACTTCTGTTAGTTCTCTTCTTCGTGTTTTTTTTTTTTTTTTGGTCTATCTCTGCCTCTCTTTCAGGGTGCGAATATTCCAGGTGCCAATCCTGGATATTTTCCTAGACGAAAAAAGGTTATTCGGCAACACAGACTACTTTCGGCTTTCTCCGAGTTGCTTTATGCGCCTCCTTTCCAGATGACCATCTTCTGTCTTGGGCGACTGAGTTGATTTATATTCCATATTTGACTTATTCATAGTGTTTGTTGAAGTTTTTGTGGTTAAAAGCTTTTTAATGGATGGAGTAACCACCCCCATGCCCAACCCTCATTAGTCGCTTTTTACGAATTGCCTGGTAGGGTACAGTGTTACTATTCTGTGATAAGGTGGCGCGAATGATGTGTGTTGTGATATGTGATCACTTTATTGCCTAGCGGCCAGTTCACACTCGCACCAGACCCGCACAACATGAAAAGTCTTGATTCTAAGGCAGGTGTTGTATTTATTCATACAGCCCTTTCAGTGATCCAAATCAACAAAGCCCACTAACGAACAAACACCCAGCCAATGCTCATGTGCTAACATGTCACATGTCTCTTCTGCCGACTCTGCGTGTCTTCTTCCAAATCTTGCTCCTATCTTTAGCAAAATCCTCAACGGCTGTTGTTGTTGTTGTTTTCAAGAAGTGATGGGTGGAGAGTGGGCACTTAACAGCTGACCATTACTGCCTCTTCTCGTTCCATCTTGGTCTACCCTGTTCAACCTGAAACTTGGTTATAATTGGGGTATTTAGTATAATTGTATTTACTAATTTTGTATTTAATTAAAATAACTATTGTCTTTTGCAGTTGCTGATTTTTATTTATATTAGTATTTTGTCCATTTTACTTTCTCTTTTGTATTGTTTATAGATAACTATTGTCTTTTACCCTTGTTTTTAATTTGTATTAGTATTTGTTCTTTTTGAGTTGTTGTTTTTTTTAAACCTTGTTGCCGTTGTTGTTGTTGTTTTGAAGAGGTGGTGGGTGGAGAGTGGGCACTTAACAGCTGACCATTACTGCCTCTTCTCGTTCCATCTTGGTCTACCCTGTTCAACCTGAAAATTGGTTATAATTGGTATATTTAGTGTCATTTTATTTACTAATTTTGTATTCAATTTAAATAACTATTTTCTTTTGCAGTTGCTGATTTTTATTTATATTAGTATTTGTCCATTTTATTTTCTCTTTTGTATTGTTTATAGATAACTATTGTCCTTTACACTTGGTTTTAATTTGTATTAGTATTTGTTCTTTTTGAGTTGTTGCCCTTTTTTCTTTTTATACCTCGTTGTCTTTCCTTGTCCTATGAGTAGTTAGTTTTTTGTTAATGCTCTGTTAGTCCTTGCTGCTTAATTTCTATTTAGTTGGATGTCTTTTCTGAAGTACTAACCTTACATGTTTTCCTTTGTTTTATGTACGTATATATCTTTTAAGTATTGATTGGGCATATCTTGGGGCATCTATACTTAAAACCTTATCACCTGCCATGTCTATATTGTGATTTCTATTGTAAGTTTTTAATTCAAGCCTTTGTTGTTCACACTTTTTACTGTGGATCAGGTAGTGGTCTATGTCATTCTCTTCCTGACATTCTTGGCATGAAGTATGCTGCACCGAGACGGAGACGCTACAGTTTTGTTGTTTGATGGAAGCTTTAATTCTTCTCTGACCTGGCACGTCCTCGTTGGTTCTTTCAGCAGTTTGAACGCGTGTCTGACTTTTCTACCATGTTGTCTTCCATTCCTCGTTTATAGTTGTCTTCACTTGGCTCTTGATCTCCGACCTTCCCAGTCCTGCTCTTATATTGTTTTTACTTATTCTTCCATTCTTGGCGTTCTGATCTGCCAACTCGTTACCAGCTAAACCTATGTGTGCTGGAACCCACACTAGCCTCACACTACATCCTCTGTTCCCTAGTGATGTATTAATTGCTAGAATTTCTTCCTTTATGTCTGGCCGGCTGCATTTACCTGGGTGTTCTAGTGCTTGTAGTGATGATAGTGAATCTGTAAATATCGTAACAACTTCTGGTGGGTTATCTTCGATTATTTCTAAACTTTTTAGAATTGCTACCATCTCTGCGGTAAAAACCGAAGCCCCTTCAGTTACACTGTAGCTCTCTTTAATTCCCCATTGTGATATTACAACTCCGGCACCTAGTTGCCCACTATCACCCTTGGATCCATCAGTGTAGACGGCCAGACTTTGTTTAGTTAGTTGTTCTATGAACTTTCTACTTATCATTTTGGCTTCCTTATCTTCTATGTTTTGTTTGATCTTTTCAGTAATTGAGTAGTCTATGAATGGTGTTTTTAGTTCCCAGGGTGGTACTTTGCTTCTGTATTTATTACTATTTTTAATTGTGTTTGATAGTTCTTTGAACTGCGTTAGATCTTCTATAGTTCTCCACCCTGTTGGATATATATCTTTATTTAAGGGGACGTTCCATACACTTGGTTGGTTTTTGACAAATGCTTTATGTGCTGGGTGGGTCACTTCTTGTGATACTTTACTCCAATAATTTAATCTTAGTTCTTTCCGTCTTAGACCAAGGGGTGGTATGCCAAGAGCTACTTCTAGCGCTTCAACTGGTGTTGATATAAATGCACCTGTAATGGTTCTCATGGCTGCATTTTGAATCCTGTCTAGTTTTGCTTTGTTAGAAGTTGCAGCTGAGTCATAGACTGTGCTAGCATAATCCAGTTTCCCCCTGATGAAAGACGTGTAGAACATAAGCATTTTGTTTACATTAATTTGAAAGCCCCAACTTTTCATCCACTCTGAAACTTTGTCTATTTGTTTTTGAAGTTTTAGGTAAACATGGCCCAAGTTTTTTCCAGATCGCCAATGGCACAGTCATCTGCAAAATTGTGATATTGCATTCTTAATGTCGTTAAATTCATCTGCTAAATCATTTACAGCTATAGTGAAAATTGAAGGAGAAATCACTGATCCCTGAGGAATCCCATTCTGTTGTTCATATATTTCTGACCTATCATTATTCACCTGTACAGCAAAATACCTGTCCTGTAAAAAGTTTTCTAGATACCTATAGGTTTTACCAGTAATGCCAGTCTTCTTCATTTTGTAAAGAGCTCCATCTCTCCAGCATTCACCATATGCCCTGGCTACATCTAGAAAGACTGCCACTGTTTTCTCTTTCCTCTTGAACCCTAGCTTTACATCATGTTCTAATCTTACAAGCTGGTCTACTGTACTTCTGTCTGCTCTAAACCCTGACTGGTTTGGACTATATAACTGATTTTTTTTCCAGGTAGAATTTTACTCTTTTGTTAACAACAGTTTCCAGTATTTTACCTAGTTGTGATGTTAAGGAGATAGGCCTATATGAACTTACATCATGGGCTTCCTTATTGGGTTTTAGGTTGGGTACTATCATAGCTACTTTCCATGCTTTTGGTATTTTTCCTAAGCTCTAGATTTTGTTATAAAGGGAAGTTATTTTGTTTATAGTTTTTTTGGGTTCTTTCTTAAGGATTTCATAGCTAAGTATATCATGCCCTGAGGCAGTATTAGATTTCTCATTTATTGCACTAGTTACTTCTTCCTCTGTTATATCAGCATCTAAATAGTTTGTTTCATCTATCTGGTCTGGTAGTTCTTTTGAAAACTGTACCCTAAGTCTTTCTCTTCTCTCATTTTCTTCCTGTCCAAGACCACTTTTGGCACTGACTTTATAGAAATACTCAGCAAGGGCATTAGCTTTTTCTTTATCTGTTTCTGCTCTGTTTGGTAGTTTGATTGTTTTCTTGTTGTTCCCTTTGATTGCCTTAAGCTTTTTCCATACTTCTTTAATTTGTGTGCTAGGTTTAAGTGACTGACAGAACTCCTTCCAGCTAGTTTCTTTGGCTTTAAATATTATTCTGTTAGATTCATTCCTAATATGTTTATACTCTTCATAGTTTTCTTCTGTTCTGTTATTTCTACATTTTTGTAAGGCCCTTTTCCTTCTCTCATGAATTTCTGCACAGCTTTTATTCCACCAGGCAACTTGTTCTTTATTCCACCGAGTTTTTCTTTTCTTATTAATGTTATTTATTGGTTTTAGGTGCTGTGGCATATTTTTATTTGGTATATATTTTATTGCTATTTTCAGAATTTCATTGGTCAGTGTTTCTGCCCACAAGTCAGTATCATTTGATTCCATGTCTTTATATTCCATCACCTCCAGCTCTGATTGGAAGGCTTCCCAGTTTGCTTTTTTATAGTTGAAAGTTGGTTTCTCTGGTTCTGGGTTTGGAATGACGTTTTCATGCATGGTTATTATAATGGGCAGATGATCTGAGTTTGTGTCTTGTAACACTTCCCAATTTACATTTGCTAGGTTGTTAGTTGCTATACTTATGTCTATTGCTGAGTCTGCCCTGTTAGCTTGTGGATTAATTCTAGTTGCAGTTCCATCATTTAGAATTAGCAGGTCATTGTTTTCTATAAAGTCAAGTAGGCGTTTTCCTGCATTGTCTGCATGTTGTCCACCCCAATCATAATGATGGGAATTAAAATCGCCTACTATGACTGTTTTGGGGCCTAGTCTGGTGCTTATGGCTAGTATTTCTTCATCTTTAATTGTGCCATCTTTAGCGTATATCATTGTTGCCGTTGTTGTTGTTTTGATGGGTGGAGATCGGGCACTCAACATCATATCATTGTTGCCTCTTCTCGTTCCATCTTGGTCTACCCTGTTCAACCTGAAAGTCGGTTATAATTGGGGTATTTAGTGTCATTTTATTTACTAATTTTGTATTCAATTTAAATAACTGTTGTCTTTTGCAGTTACTGATTTTTATTTATATTAGTATTTGTCAATTTTATTTTTTTTTTTTTTGTATTGTTTATAGATAACTATTGTCCTTTACGCTTGGTTTTAATTTGTATTAGTATTTGTTAATTTTGAGTTATTACCCTTTTTTTTTAACCTTGTTGTCTTTCCTTGTCCTATGAGTAGTTATTTTTTTTTTGTTAATGCTTTGTTAGTTCTTGTTGCTTAATTTCTATTTAGTTGGATGTTTTTCCTGGAGTACTAACCTTATATGTTTTCATTTGTTTTATGTATATATCTTTTAAGTATTGATTGGGCATCTCTTGGGGCATCTATACTTAAAACCTTATCACCTGTTAAGTCTATATTGTGATTTCTATAGTAGGTTTTTAATTCAAGCCTTTGTTGTTCATATTTTTTACAGTGGATCAGGTAGTGGTCTATGTCATTCTCTTCCTGACATTCTTGGCAGTGTGGTTCCTCTATCATAAAGTATGCTGCACCGAGACGGAGACGCCACAGTTTTTTGTTTGATGGTATCTTTAATTCTTCTCTGACCTGGCACGTCCTTGTTGGTTCTTTCAGCAGTTTGAACGCGTGTCTGCCTTTTTTACTTTTCTTCTATGTTGTCTTCCATTCCTCGTTTATAGTTATCTTCACTTGGCTCTTGATCTCCGACCTTCCTAGTCCTGCTTTTATATTGTTTTTACTTGTTCTTCCATTCTTGGCGTTCTGGTCTGCCAACTCGTTGCCAGCAATACCTATGTGTGCTGGAACCCACACTAGCCTCACACTACATCCTCTGTGTCCTAGTGATGTATTAATTGCTAGAATTTCTTCCTTTATGTCTGGCCGGCTACATTTACCTGGGTGTTCTAGTGCTTGTAGTGATGATAGTGAGTCTGTAGATATCGTAACAGCTTCTGGAGGGTTATCTTCGATTATTTCTAAACTTTTAAGAATTGCTACCATCTCTGTGGTAAAAATCGAAGCCCCTTCTGTTACACTGTAGCTCTTTTTTATTCCCCATTGTGGTATTACAACTCCGGCACCTAGTTGTCCACTATCTCCCTTGGATCCATCGGTGTATACGGCCAGACTTTGTTTAGTTAGTTGATCTATGAACTCTCTACTTATCATTTTGGCTTCCTTATCTTCTATGTTTTGTTTGATCTTTTCAGTAAGTGAGTAGTCTATGATTGGTGTTTTTAGTTCCCAGGGTGGTACTTTGCTTCTGTATTTATTACTATTTTCAATTGTGTTTGATAGTTCTTTGAACTGCGTTAGGTCTTCTATCGTTCTCCACCCGGTTGGATATCTATCTTTATTTAAGATACACTTGGTTGGTTTTTGACAAATGCTTTATGTGCTGGGTGGGTCACTTCTTGTGCTACTTTACTCCAATAATTTATTCTCAGTTCTTTCCGTCTTAGATCAAGGGGAGGTATGCCAAGAGCTACTTCTAGCGCTTCTACTGGTGTCGATATAAATGCACCTGTAATGGTTCTCATGGCTGCATTTTGAATCCTGTCCAGTTCTGCTTTGTTAGAAGCTGCAGCTGAGTCATAGACTATGCTGGCATAATCCAGTTTCCCCCTGATGAAAGACTTGTAGAACATAAGCAATTGTAAAGGGAACCACAGTGCCAGGTTTCAGGGCTGTCCAGTGTACCAGCAAACAAAACAAGCACTAAAAGAATCCATCTTAACAAGAAAACCATTTAAAACAGTAATGAAAGAAATAAAAGAAAACACAAAAAACACAAACAGTAAAGTTGCAGAAGAAATCAAGTCTCTTAAAGAAGAAATTAAAACTATTAAAACGCAGCAGTCAAAAGAACAGAAAATAACTAACAAAACAAAAGAAAACAGCCAGCCAGACAGTTCAGCTACAACACTGGAAAATGTGAATTCACTGAAAAGTGCAGAGGCATTGCTCTAAGAAGTGAAAGCCATACAGTACCAAATTTCCCAGGATATGGCTGAACTGACTGTACTGAAAGAAGAAAATGAAATGATACTAGTCAAACTGTCGGAACTAAAAGAAGAAAGTGAAATAATACTAAAAAGAATGGAAAGTGAAAGGCAGGAGATTAACATAGGGAGAGAAGGGAATGTAGCATTGGATGAAAATAGGAAAGGGGTCAACCTAGAAGAAACTATCAAAGGACACGTTGAGACACTTTTACCATACATAACGGAAAAAGTTACGGAAAAAATGACAAGTTTAAATAAGGTTTTTCTTGAGAACTTGATGGATAATGGGTCCACGAGTGCAGGAAATACTGAATAAGAGCAAATGGATAGGTAACCAAAATAAATGGGATACTAGATGATGTTAAAATTCAATTTAGAAAGATTAAGAATTATACAGTGGAATTGTAGGGGTATCAAAAAGAATTTTACACCCCTACTAGCAGAAACAGGAGGAACTACTGATATATGTGCTCTTCAAGAGACCCTTTTAAACCCTAATAATAGATATAGTTGTAAGGGATTTAAGATACTTAGACACGATAGGAAAGAAGGTAGAGGAGGTGGCGTCGCAGTCTTAGTTAGCGAAAAATTTAAAATTATAGACTGGGAAATGTTTAATACAACCAATATCCTTGTTGCCTGTCCTGAGCCCGTCTTTTATACGCCTTGGCTGGCTCGTGACGGCCTGGCGTAGGACGCGCGTAGTGGCTGGCTCGTGGCGGTAACTTTTAAAACCAAGACACGAAGCGAGGAGACTGACGCTTTTCTGGCCCATCATATATCTTCCTCATGAATATGTTGTGGTCCCCACAACTTACTCTCCGCCGTTGGCCCTGCGCTTGATTCCTTCCGAGCGGCGAGGCTAGGGGCTCAGTTCATGCAAGAGGTACCAGCCCGGCTGGGGGTCCTCTTGGTCGTGTTGTTCATCGTTAGGCTTTTTCAAGCTGGCAGGTGCTGTGGGAAGACCCAATGATGGATCCCCTTGGCCAAGATCTGCGTTTCTCCTTTCACCTCTTATTAGCTCATGGGCCGCAACTCTCATCCTCGGCTCCACGCTGCCTGCTGCCTGTATTATACCATACCACATGCTAGTGCCAGCGACCGAAGTACACAGATCCTGCTTTTGGCCTTATCTGAATAGGGCCGCCTTTTCTGTACTCGCTCCCTCTCTCGCAGAAGCATGAGTGCTGACGGTTGATTCGACATTTGACTTATCTCTGTTGTTCCTTTGTGCGGGGGCTGGACCTTTCTGCCTCCTTGTCTCCGCTCATAGGGGGTTTGGCGCCTGAAATCCGAGCTTATCAGATGGCAGGTCTCTATGACATGCTGCCATTGATTTACATCGAAAACACCAACTTGGTAGAGGGCCTTGTGGGCATTGGGCAGCTAAGTGATCTCCAAAATCGGTACAATTGTAGCATCTGATTTTCCTGGGGCCTTTCTGTACCAGATGCCTCTTCTTGTCACTGTCTCTGCAAGCGCTTACACTGATCAAAGAGGTGATCCTCTAATCTTGGTCTAATGGGGCCTCCTCTGACGGAAAACAGCGGGTAGCCTTTGCTGGTCTTCCTAGCAAATCTGCAATCTTGGCCTTCAACTGAGCCACCTACTTCCTGAGACGCTGCACTTCAGTGTCCAATTCTTTAGTATGTGTGCCATTTGTGGCCATCTTGCTGCACGATCGCACTGCTGGGTGTTTTCTTTATGTTCGTTGTGGGATCAGGTTCACTGTCTGCTTATCCTGCCAACGATGCCAATTGTTATAGGTGGCGCGAATGATGTGTGTTGTGGTATGTGATCACTTTATTGCCTTGCGGCCAATTCACATTTGCACCAAGCCCGTACAACAATAACACTCTTGATTCTAAGGCGGGGTTGTATTTATTCACACATCCCTTTCAGTGATCCATACCCACAAAGCATACTAACAAACTAACGAACAAACAACGAACAAACGCACAGCCAGTGATCATGTGCTAACATGTCACATGACTCTTCTGCCGACTCTGCGTGTCTTCTTCCAAATCTTGCTCCTATCGTTAGCAAAATCCCTCTCGGCCTATCCTAAGCCCTTCTTTAAGACGCTCTGGCGTAGGGCGCGCGTAGTGGCTGGCGTATGGTGCGCGTAGTGGCTGGCTCGTGACGGCCTAGCGTAGGACGCGCGTAGTGGCTGGCTCGTGCCGGTAACTTTTAAAACCAAGACACGAAGCGAGGAGACTGGCGCTTTTCTGGCTCATCACAATTCTTTGCTCCCCTTTCGAACCCCGGTAATACACTTCGGGCCCCGGTAACACACGGGTGAGACCTGATATAGCAGAAGAGATATTATTAGCAGATACTTCCTATACCCCAGAGGATGTTTTGTTGTAATAGCGTGGATACATTCACATGTTGGCATAGAAGGAAATGAAAAGGCGAGAAAAGGAGCTAATGTGATAGGGTGGGCGAGATGATGATGATGATTATATTGTGATGTTTGATCACTCTCTTTTCACACTCGCAACCGACCCTAATCAACAATAAAACTCTTGATTCTAAAGGCAGGGGCTGTATTTATTTTTACAACCCATTCAGTGACTAAGAGCACACTGAAACAAACATTAAACAAATAAACCAGCAAACAAAACACCCAACTAGTGCTCAGTTGCTAATGTGCCATGTCTTTGTTCTTCTGCTACCGACACAGGGCTAGCCTAACTTCGTCTCTCTCTCGTTCGGACTGAATCTTCAAATAGGCCGGTTTGTTGTTGTTGTTGTTTTCGTCTATTATGTTGCTGTAATACCCTGTTCAACCTGAAAGTTGGTTATAATTGGGGTATATTGTGTGTTAGGTTCTTCGGTGCTAGTCGTCTGTTAGTCCTGAAAAGGACTGGTCCTGAAAAGGACCACTAGCTGGTTGTCTGGTTTCCTCTTCGTTGCTTGTCGGTCGTGGCGTGTTCATGGTGTTCATTTCCTGCCTTCCTATCTGTCTTGTGTCGTTTTGTTAGTTTTTGCTTTCCTAGTTTCTGTTTCTCTTGTCTTCCTGCTTTCCTGTAAACAGTAGTGCTTTTTCTATTATTGCTGGTAGAAGTTTTTCAAGTGTTTCTTCGATGACTTCTTCGTCTGATTGTTCGTTTGATTTGGTCGCTCTTGTGTTTGATGTCATTTCCTCAATGGCTCTTCGCTCTGTTTCGATTCTCTTGAGGATTTTGGAGTTTTCTTCCGTCAGTTCTGTCAGCCTCTTTACATCTGCTTCTATTTGCTGCTTAATGCTTTTCATGTCTTTCATCATTTCTCTGATGTTCTGAATATCTATTACGTCTTCACCGCTGTCCTTTTCGTCTTCGGGAGCCTGCTTGCTTCTGTTTTCGACCTGGAGTTTTATTTTCAATTGTTTGACTTCAGCGGTCAGCTGGTGTAACTGTCGTCTGTCAATCGTGCGTTGTTTTTCTGCAACATCTGCAGCCACTTTGTGTTTTGCCTCCTTGAAGGGGATGTTTTTGGAGACCGCTTCCTTCAGGATGCTCTTTGTTTCCTGGAACATCGGGCTTGAGTTTATTGCTTTGTAGTTGGGGTCCTCCTTCGCCTTGGGGCAGTCGCGATATAGGTGGCCACCCGCACAATATCGACAGACTGCATCTCTCCTACACGTTTTCTTTGTGTGCGAGAATTGCTGGCAGTTGGAGCACTGTATCACCGGAGGGATATACGCCTCTGTCCTCTTTGATGTCTCTTTGAATGTCAGTCTTTCAGGTCTTGTCACTCCCTCAATAGTTACTACCACCAGATTGGTATCTTTTCCATTCCATGTCCTTAGCCTCTCGACCTGTATGACCTGGGCACCTGTGTTTTCAGTCTGTAGGCAGCTCTGGATTTCGCTAGCGGACCATCTTGTGTCCACCCCTCTTAGCACCAACTTCTTTGTTGTCTTGCTGGTCTCCATCACTACTTTTATCTGGTGAGGCAGCATGAATTCTTTCGGACCGGCCTCCAGTTCTGTCATCAGTGAGGTTGTCTTATCCGTGCTGTTGAGCGAAAGCACGACTCCCTTTTCGTACCTCCGTACCTTAGAGATGCTTCTCCTGCCAGTTATTGTCTCTAGGATGCTGATCACTTTGTCATCTGGTAGGGCCCTGAGTGAGGCCTCACCTCCAGACATCTGTGTGATCTTAACCATCCTCTCTTGTAGTGCCTTGTGACAACCGGTATTGCTTGGTTTGTGCAGGTGACGCGCTCTGCTTTCCGTCTGCGTTAGAGTGTGTAGTGTGTAGGACGGTCTCACGTTCTGTTTTGTTGAATCCTGATCACTTTCTGTAGTTGTCTGATTAATACACACTGGAGCCTCTACTATGACGTCTTGCTTTAGTGATGTTTTTATCGTCTTTTGAGTTTGGAGCAGCTTCCCTGGGGCAGCCACAACTTTCAACTCGGCATCGTGTGGTGGTGTCATTGGTGTCTGGTGCAGCCTCTCTGTGGTTGACAGGGTTTCTGCTGACGATTCGTGTACTTGTGGTGGTGGTCCCTGGGTTTTAGACTCCTGTTTTCTTTTTAGCATCTGTTTTATCGGTTCTAACGCTTTCATCTGGTCTTCTTCTTCTGACATCTGTTCTATCTACTCTAGCGCACTCATCATGTAGTCATATTCTGGGTCTTCATCATCACGGTCAGAACTGCTTGCATCTGCTTTCTCCTCTTCCTCGCAAGGAGTCTGGCCACTCCGGCTTTCACCCGTGTCGATACACGTCGCAGCTAGCTCCGTCATCGTGTCAAGAGTTGGAGAAATTTCGGTCCCGGCACGAGTACTTGGGGCAGTTTTGCTTTCTGGCTGTCTGTCTTTGTTGTTTGTGTTATTCCCCTGGCTGTTCTGCGCTGGTGGGCTGGTATAAACCTTTCTCTTTTTAGCGTGTGGTTTATTTCGGCCCATTTTGACTATTGCGATCGCTGTGTACGTCCTGAAAAGGACGCTGGTTATAGTGCGGTTGAAAAGACGTTAGTCTTGGTATCGGGTTGTATCGTGCTGGCTGTATCGAGCTATGTCTGCGCTGATGAGCTGTGTGTTATGAACGAGGCCGGTTTGATGCTCGCTATTTCTTTATAAACCGCTAAGCCTAAACACTCAACTTAGTCTGCACTGCGCGGATTAATTTAGCCACTTAAATGACACTCGCGATTTTGCTTTATCAGGCACGAAAACACAGATATGGCACACAATTATCAAGAAGACTTTTTACATCCCAGCATGCTTCGCGCACATCGAAAATATGGGCGATAAATGTGCCACTCACAATGAAGGTGGAAGCTGGGGTGTCTTCCCGTGAAGGGGTAAGCCGGGTGTCTTTCCGGCCCTATCACACTAAGAAAAGTAGAAATAATAGAAACCAAATAAATAAGGGGATGAGTAAAACCGAGATCAAAAGCATAATTAAAAGAATAATAACTGAGGAATGGACAGTCGAGTGGGATGGAAGTCTGAAGGGCAGACATGCATGTAAATTGTTGAAAACTCCAACAAGAGCATGTCAGGTATCTAGAGAACTAAAAATTCATAGCAATAAGAAATTTCTTAGACTGTAACTGGCAACGGGATATTTTAGAATAGAAGTACATTACTGTGCAGAGTGTCTAGAAAAAAATAATGTAAAGCATTTCTAGTAAATTGTAGGAAGTATGAACAACAGAGAAAACCAATATTAGATTATTTACAGGCATGCAATTAATCCATAACTGCGGAGCAGGTGTTGAGAATAGATCGACCTAAAAAATTGCACAATATAGTAAAACAGTATATAACTTACTTACTTGTTTAGTCATTCCCCTTCTACCGTGAGGTGTAGAGGTTTGGAAGAGAGAGCGCCAGACTATCCTATCGGCTGTCTTCCTCCTGGCCTGGTTCCATTCTAGTCCTCGGTCCTTCAAAGATTGTCTAATGTTGTCCTCCCAGCGGACTCTGGGTCGTCCTGGGGGTCTGGATCCTTGGCTCTTTGTTTCCCATGCTTGTCGTGGTAGCCGATCTTCTCCCATTCTGCAGACATGGCCAAACCATCTTAGTTGGGACTGTTCTACTTGGGTCTGCAGGTGGTGGGATTTAAGGCCTTGACGTATCGTCTGGTTGCGTACCATGTCTCTTCTTGTTACTTCAACCACCTTCCTCAGATACCTCATTTCTGAGGTTTGGATCTGGCTTTTGTGGGTTGTAATATAACAAGAACTAAAATTAATATATAAGGATCAATGGTGGTGTGAGGATAAGGAATAGTCTGATGGGGTGCTCGTGTGGATGATGGCAGATTGTGATAAACGAGCGCCAAAGCCTTATCGCTCTATCTTTTCAAACATCTTTCTTATTTTATTTTCTCCCACATTGTGCTCTTTCATCCCACACTTTGCTTTCATCGCGGTTCAGGTAATCTTTTAATCACGACTGGACTTTAATAAATTGTAATCTTTATTACTCGCGACTCCTATCAAAAGTGTAACGTTACACGCCTTTGATTTACTCTTACAATTGGCGTAATTGTGCCGACCCCACATTGCCTCGTGAGGAATCGGGTGAAACCCCAGCTTGGACTTAAGAAAACATTCTTTGATAACTAGTCCCTGTGTAAATAATTGTCACACATACCAGCTTGGGATATTATTATTTTGAGAGACGCCAGGTGGACATCTTTTCAGGGCTAAGCCGTTGTTTACACAAAACACGGTCACCGTCGCGTGCAATACAATAGACCCCTGCGACAATGGCCTCGGGACGGGCACAAGATTGTTGCCAGATATGGAAACGGAGCACGGGATAATGAACCGATGGAACAAAGGGCGCCGCCAGCAGCATAGAAGAAAGCTGACACGCGGGGCGATAGACAGACAGAAAGCGCTATGACAGAAGGCGGGGGACATTTTTACATTGGCCAGCCAATTATCTAAACACCTGCTTGTCAATCAAGCCCGGCAACGAAAGTTGGTCGCGAATTGCCCAACCTATTTTTAGACTGACAGGGGACAAGATAGATCCAATGCATGAGCAACCAGATGGCCTCTTAGCTATTGGGTAGAGGCGGAATTTCACGTCACAGGCAAGATTTGGGAACGTATGGGCGTTTTAGGAATATACTGTACCGCGCAGCTCGCTAGATATCAGTCCAGTTTTCAACATTGTGGTGTTGAGAAAAATCCCTAACGCCTAGCTTTAATACACGTGTTTATTCCTGTGTGGATATTGAGTTCATATGTGGCATTTATAGTGTTCTTACAGGAGTTTGTGAAGGGAAACGGGTTAGTGTATCTTTTGAAAACTATTAATAATTTTTTTTAGTTTTAGTAAGATCACTTTCGCCATTAGCATCATAGCTACATGTGCGGAAGACAGTTTTCCAATCAATCCTTCCTATAAATGATTAATTAAATCAGAAGATTTCCTCTAAGATGATAGGAGGCAATTGATGGTCATACTACACCTTCATCTGAATTGTTAGATCATCCTTACAAATTTACATGTGCACACACTCCCAGGCACAATATATTTAACACTTATCATCTCATGTCATACATAATTACTATAGAATTGAAATCATCCTTAGTAAGGAGTAGTATAAATGAAAGTCAACCAGTGATATTAAATGTGGAAACTTACGAAGACTTTTGTGTGTCTTCAGTCCATCAGGAGTCGAGTCTACACGCTACGTGTTTGACGTCTAACCAGAAAGAAGCTGTCAAAGTGGACATTTGGATAGCAGAATTCGACATAGGACATCCTTTATTCCTCAATTAAAAAGGAATATTTCTCGCCCACGATTAAGACGGTGGACGCAGCACTTTTCGTCACCTTATATCACGTGCGCACAAGTTCAATACATATTTAAATCAGGTTCAAATCACTCGAAAGCTTACTACATGAGTCAATCTAAAGCTCACAGTTGATTACTTATTCAAATATCAAGTTCAACCCATATTCGAAAGCTTACCATCTGACGTCAAGCTAAAGAGCTCAAAAGTTGAGTCTCATATTTATACCAAGTGTAACACACGCTTAGGCGCATTCTATGAAGAAGACTCCATTGTCACAAGTTGAGTCCGATATACAGATATCAAGTGCAGCTTACTCCAAAGTATGTTTCATGGATCACGATTACATACTCAAGTTAACGAGTCTACATATCAAGAACATTTCGTGAAGATATCCAGTCTGGCCAGTACCCTTCGGAGATTAGACAACAGACATTTTTCATACGACAACTGTTAACTGTTGGTCAACGCTACAGAGATATTGTCAAACAGTGAAGGACTGTATATCGTCAACGTTCTCAGTACAACAAAAGTTTTCATCAGAACGTCCTCGACTTAGAGATACCCCACTCGACATAACTTATAACAACTTGGGACATTCTATGCATACATGTGAATCATCCTACCCGGGTGAAGCATTTAGAGACACATGGACTGTGTAGATTACTCACCATTTTGGTAACACGTATCATATCACATCATCATCATTTCGCTTTACACAAGTTCATTCTTCTATTTAATTAACTACAATATTAATATCTCATCTGTGTGTTTTTGTGTGATTCGTTTTCTACCATCATCACGTTCTAATCAAAGTCCTGATGAAATCGTTCCCCATGCTCGTCACTGACCGCACCGCAGTTAGCAGTGAAGAAATCCAGATGAGAGTGTAAAAAGTGTAATCTCAAAGACATGTTGCACCCTAGTCTCTCGTAGCGCTGCAAGAGAGTTTATACAAGCTCCTGGTAATTGTCAGCCTTATTGTTTCCTAGAAAGTTTGCCATCACCAGTGAGGATATCATCAAAACGCTGATCTCGGAAGAACTGACGTATCTGTGGACCGACAAATACACCTTCCTTGATTTTGGCCTCACTAAGTCTTGGAAATTTATCACGAAGGTATAAAAATCCTGCCCCATTTCGATTCATGGCCTTTACAAAATTCTTCATTAGTCCAAGTTTGATGTGGAGAGGAGGGAGCAAGATCTTGTGGGATTCTACAAGTGGTTCGTGAAGTACATTCGTTTTCCCCGGTTCAAGTGATTGTCGTTGGGGCCAATCCTTTTTCTTGTAGTGGGAAGTCCTGGCACGGCTGTCCCACCAACAAAGGAAACAGCAAAACTTTGTGTAACCCTGCTGTAGCCCCATCAAGATGGCAATGACCTTCAGGTCACCACAAATCTGCCACTTATACTTGTCATAGTTGATGGTGTGTAACAGTTGTTTCATGTTGTTGTACGTTTCTTTCATGTGGACTGCATACCCGAGTGGAACAGATGGTAAAACGTTACTATTATGGAGCAACACAGCATTTAAGCTCAACTTGGACGAATCAATGAACAGCCTCCAATCGTCGTCTTTGTAGTTGATGTGTAGTGCTGCCATCATATCCACTATATCAACGCAAGCAATGAGGTTATCTGTCATTTTAAAATATGGAAGCAGATCTTTTTGCCGAGCACGAAACACAGACACATGCACGTTCTCTTCTAGAAGATTCCATTGATGCAGTCTGGACCCCAACAGCTCTGTTTTATTATTTGGCAATTCCAGATCTCTCTCTAGATCATTCAATTCACTCTGGGTAATTTTACGTGGCTGTGCAGACTCTTCAATAGGCACGAAATCAGGATCTCTTGATGTGATGCTTTCACAGGTGACGGATGTCCGCTGGCCTTATTATCTTCTTCATCATCTAGAGTATAAGATTCTTGTGGGTCCGGAACAGGAAGTCCTTCCCCGTGAGGTACTGGCCAATTAGCAGAGGGAATATTCGGTTAGTTCACAGGCCGCTTTTTCTTCTTAGAAATACCATGTCCAATTGGAGGAGTCATGCAAAAGTAACAATCATTAAGATAGTTTGTCAGTTCCCTCCACACCATTGGAAATGCAAAACGCATCGATCATCCTTCTCGGTTCAACCAGCAGCGCAGATTCTTTGCACAGGATTGACAACATATGTGATGGACCCAATATCGGTCCTGGTCACCGATCTCACAACCAAAATAAAGGCTGTAAGCTTTCTTTATCATCGGTGCAATGGGTCGCCTTTGCGATAGCAAAGTTATTTGTCCGCAAATATAGCAAAAATAATCCGCACTGTTCATACATTCAAGAGGCATCTTGAACGACACGTCTGCACTCACAGAATCCACAACACAAATGATGACAAGAAGGAAATGTGGTTGTAATGACTGCTACAGATTGCGTCATCCAATTGGCGCTCAAGGCTATCCGTCTCATGGGGAATCACGCGCCAGGGCTATAGAAAAGAGAAGGACTGGGTCAATCGCGTCGGGAAGGTGCTTCACCAGCCAGCCTACTGACCCCCCCCCCCCCTCCCCCCCCTCGGATCTTGAAAACTAGAGCTAATTCGCGATTTTTAAGTTATATTCGTGATCAGCATGTCCAAATTAGTTAAAAATAGCTACTTTTGTCTCAGATACATGTTGGCTGTTGTCCAGTGTAGTTGGTGGATTTGGTGTAATCTCAAACACTCCTGGGCATTTTCACTCCTTTTCACCTTGTTAACAACAGGGCAGTTATGAAAGACTTTACTTTGATTGTTTTTTTCCGTTAATTTTTGTTTGTTTATTTGTTGTTTTTTTATTATTATTTTTATTGTTTCTTTGTCCACCAACCAATATTCCTTACTACCCCCTCAATGGATCTCATTATATTTTCACTTTACGGATTGAACAGGTCAGGCAAAGCACAAATCACTAACATACCTTTTTACTAGTTGAAGCCTTCCTATTTGGCTGCTAATTCGTATAACTGCTGTTAGTTGCCAGTATATGGTTAAAGTCCTTATACCTAAATAAAAAAGTGAAGTAAAGATTTGAAAGAGTTCTTAACTTGCTGTGGTGACAGAACGAACGAACTTTATTTTCAAAGGGTTAAGAGCTGGGCATGCAGGCCCGTCTGACATTCTGGCCTCTCTCTCTCTCTCTCTCTCTCTCTCTCTCTCTCTCTCTCTCACACATCATGCATAATCATAGGAGCTATCTGCCATTGAAACGGAAGCATTTTTAATTAGAGCAGAGGTACCGACAGCAAACAAAATGGCTGATGATGCTATTATGTTGTAGTCTGTGTTTAAAATGAAGGAGATTGCTTCCAAATTGATAACAGAAAGTAAACAAATGAATGAAAAATGACTCCAAACCCATTTTTTACACCGCTCCTGTTGTTAATGTGTTATTTGCCCTACTTAAGTACTTACATGACGCTGTGTAATTAAAGCATTCAGAAACTTGCATCCCAAAATTGTTCCTAGTTTCGTTAACATTGCACTTTTTCCCCCGAACTCCTCTGTCAGCAAACATTCTCCAAACTCAATTGCGCACCACTCTGCACTTGAGTTGAATGCACTTTTGACTGTTTATTACCGTCGTTGTGCGGATAACAACATCAAGGTTCAAGAAGAGACATTTTGAAAGCTAACTAATACTCTGCAGGGAAAATAATACATCACGATATTTTATCATCATACCGAGAAAAGTGTCGACGAAACATCAGTCGTAAACAAAAATGTACACGAGGTGTGCAATTTACATGGAGATCTAAGCATTTATCTTCTAGCATGTAGAGGGAAGGTCTCATCTGATGAGATCTAGAATCTACGTGGTTTATTAGTATGGAAGCTAAATTTTTCTAGATTTTGCTAATCAAAGCTGAAGTATAAACAAAGATGTGTTAATTATTTTTTTCCCATAATATGAAAAATGTAAACTGATAATAATATTCCTTGGTAGTTAATCTTTGGCTCATTATTTTCTGCTGTTCTCGGCGTACACATGCGAAAACTGTGGCTACTTATTCTCCTGCTAAATCAAAATGGCACGCATGAACAGAAGTTTTTTTTGTAAAGTCTTCATCTATTCCGCTTTGCCTTTTATGGGGTGACGTCGGAACACATTAAACCTGAGATAGTCCAGATTAATGCTGTTATAGTGCTAAGTAAATCCATTTAGATCTAACTGATCACCAACGGATTTTGATAGCTTTTCATGATGGCAGTTTAGGAAATGATTAAATTTACACGTTATAATCGTCACTAAGAAATAGGTCAAAATATACACAAACGAACTAATTCGTTTTCAGTACTACGCTACCAAAGTTCACATCAGAGCCAGCCATGAATACGTACGAAGAACAGCCCAAACAAGAGTCACTGAAGTCAGATTTCATACTGACCGGAATATTCGGAAACCAAGATTTCAGCATGCACTTTCCCAACCCGGCAACTGCTACCGTCGCAGATTTGGCTGACGTTGTGTACAGTAAAACTGGCATTGTCCCGCACAGACAGCGACTTGTATTCAAAGGTTGGCCTCGACATTTAATCACAGCTAAAAAAATAATTATTTTTTCTGACAAATGTTCTCATGTTTAATATCTGACTTCTGATAATAAGCATCACAATAATATGTTTGATCGCAAACATTTACTATGTGGGGGAAAAATCAGCGTAGACTAGAGACATCTACTATAGTGAACTTTAATATCAATTAAAAAAAGGTTGTGGAAATGAACATGTTTTTATGAGAGTGAAAAAGAGAGGTTAATGAAGAACCATTGTTTCATACTTAAAATTAATTGAAAATAAATATGATAACTGTAATAAAATTTTATAAAAATAGATGAATACTACATATATACATACACACACACTCGTATACATACATACATACAAACATATTCATATGAATATACATACATACATTTACACACGCATAAACATAGCTGTGTCGCATTTTATGCAAGGGTTTAAAACGCATATAAACTATATTATTTATACAAATAAGCATTGCAACGTGTCCATGCAAGTTGTTGTTGTTGTTGTTTAACTAGGGCTACTGAGCTTTTCGCCTTTTAGCAACCATTACCAAGTTGAAGACTCCTTGGTATTATCCACATTGTAGATCTAGGCTTTTCCTGTGGCTTTTCTGCCATTCTAAAATGTGCCGAGTTGAAGTCATGAGCTCCAGTTTCTCCAGCTTGGCGCGCGTTTAAAGCATCATCACATCTGGTCCAAAGCTAGGAGTAAGAAGTGTGTGATATACTGTTTATTCCCCGCCATCCAAGGGGGCTCTCCAACTATGCAGAGCTAAAATTCTGGGCTCTCCCAAGGAATTTCCACATCCTGCACAGAGCTACTCTCAGCTCTCCCTTCCCTGCCTATCACTGAGTCCATGGTGAGATTCTCCTGCATGCAGTCAACCAGGTCAAAGCTAAAGAATTACAACAGGGGCTCAAGTGACCTCTCCAAGCTTAGTGTGCAATGCTGGGTTCTCAACATGTTTCACCACAGGGGTATCCCTGGAAGTGTGTGGATGATTTCAAGAGTCAATGAGGTGTAATTAGCCTCACAGACTGAGGTTCACTTCCACATATGTATATTGTAGCATTGTTCATAGCTGGTGGTCTTATAAGGATGACTCCAGATATGCCTCCATGCATGTCCATGCAAGTAAAACGCTCTTTACGTTCATGTTTAGTTACATCAAGAGAATTCTCTCCCCCCCCCCCCCCCCCAAAAAAAAAATGGATAACGTCTATTTAAGAATTTCCAATACAGATTTATTATGTTTTCCTCCAATCTTAATGGCATGGTTCCTGTATTCATTACGGGCATATATACACCCCATACGATACACCGAGTATCTATTAAATAGCACGGTCAGTTCTTCCTACATCGTTAGGAGAGATCTCATCGCATAAAACACACCGCCACATAAGCCACATCTGCAAGAGCATATGACTGCCCTGGCACAGGCTTCCTACAAGGATATACGAGCTGTAAATGGTTGCATTATAAAGTGCGAAAAGATAGCGTAAAAGAAATCACCGTTCCCTAGGCTCACGACCCACCGCATGTTGGTTGGCTTCCATTGTGGATCCATGTAGTAAGACTTGTGGGTACACTGAAACACGCTGTAATGGCATTCAACGCGTGGTGATGAACATCAGTTGTGTACTAAAGAGGGGGTGCCAGAAGGGCGATCCACCCCGGCTGACACCCAAGAGGGTTGGGGGGGGGGTGCTTTGGGACATTATTATGACAGTACTGTCCTGATAACCATCTACTTGCAAGGAATATATATTTTTCGACGTGTTTTTTTTTTTTTGGGGGGGGGGGGGGGCCTAAAATGCCGAAAGAAAGATCCGCTCCAGGTGCCAAATAATTTAAGTACGTCTTGATGTACAGTAAACAGCATATTTAAAAGGCAAAGGTAGTCCCGTAAAAGATAATGCTGTAGGGGTGTGGAGTGTTAGAGACTTCACCATACTAGGTCCAGCATCGAGAGATGGGGTGACGAGTTTCCTGGGCCCACAGGGAGAGTTTAGAGTACATTCAGGCTTGAGGCACGGTCATTCCGGGTGTTCCCTGCTTTCGTGTTGGCTTGGCTTGCGAAATCGTCCTTGTAATGTGTAGGTGTTTCTTTGTTTCTATTTTAAATAAGCAAAGGCGCCCAACTACCCCTGCCTAGTATCCTAGAGGACTCTGACAAGACAAAGAAATTATAGAACTACTGTTCCATCAGGCATGTCGTACAAGGCGACTAATATGTGGTTGTGCAATAAGAGCTGGCAACCTGCCCATGTTAAAAACATGGCTACAGAAACCCCTGTTGCAACGGCATATGAATCTGTTGTGCAGGC
Organism: Oreohelix idahoensis; assembly: GCA_024509875.1. NCBI lineage: Eukaryota > Metazoa > Mollusca > Gastropoda > Stylommatophora > Oreohelicidae > Oreohelix > Oreohelix idahoensis. The sequence goes on from JAMPIV010017352.1 coordinate 23,728, forward strand.
TTCCTGTAAAAGAGGGGGGGGCGACTGTAGTGGTATATACATGCCCTGTAGGGAGCACAATGGGAAATGATGAGGAAGGGTGAATACTTACATTCGCGTTAAATGCGCGTAAAATGAGACACAGCTCGCACACACATATACATATATATATATATATAGATATGTATATAGATATATATATATATATATATATATATATATATATATATATATATATATATATATATATATATACACACACACACATACACTATCTTATTAATAAATTTACTTACATAATCAGTATACCTACAGTGATGCACTCTGTTTAAACCCCTTACATGTTGGTGTTGCTTTTCACACATCCCTCTCCCCTCAATTGAAGGTATTATATTCGACCCTCCTGACACTGACATGTGGGCGCCGCTGCTGGAAGATTTGAATTTCAAGAGCGGAGATAAGGTGGAGGTCAGTCGGTCAGCCCGTTCCCTCAGCGAAGAGGACGCTGTGAGTGAACTTGAGAGAATCGATGATATTATTCACAAGCTGGGCTGTGACGTTGACGATCTGGTTTCCAAACGAGACAGGGTATTAAAGAATTTGGCTTTTATTAATTAAAACGTTTCTAAATTTGTTTCTGCTTTTAAAAAAAAAATATATATATATATATATATATATAAAATGTTGGTCAAAACTATTCCAGCACAATTATATTAAACTTTAGCATTTAGTGAGTAGTTATCAACCGAAAATTTAAGTAACGAAAAGGATTTTTGAGATTCCTTACGGACAAAATCAAACGGAGGCCAACTTGGCAATATGATCTCGAGTATATACTAAACACCAAAAGTGCATTCGACCGAAGACGATTTCTTTATCAATCTGTTGACTAATTGTACTTGTGAAAACAAAGACACTAACATCAATTAATACTTCTATTACAGCAGTTGACACTTTGTCCATTCCCTTACAACATTTTTTTGTTTATCCGCCAATATAGGTTCAGCAAGGTTACATGGAGGGAGGAAATCAGGTAATGGCCTTGACTTTTCTGAGGCGGGACTTTGAGGACGTCAAAGAGAAACTCATGGAGAATGTACAGGTGCGTACATGTATGTTCTCTAATGTAGTCTGTGTACACATGCGCCCAGTCAGAGCCATGTTCTTCGGTTGTACGCTTTCTACTATTTCTTACTTAGTCGTTCCTCTTCTACCCTGGGGTGTAGATAGTTGACAGAGAGAGCGCCATACTGTCCTATCGGTTGTCTTCCTCATGGCCTGGTTCCAGTTTAAGCCTCGGTCCTTCAGAGATTGTCTGATGTGTTCTCCCAGCGAACTCTGGGTCGTCCTGGAGGTCCAGATCCCTGGCTCTTATTTTCCCATATTTGTCGGGGTAACCGATCTGCTCGCATTCTTCAGACCTAATCAAACCATCGTAATTGAGATGAAAAACTTTCAAAATTTCAAAAAACGAAAGAAAGGGGAAGGGTGAGTGTAGCGTGTGGTATGGCAGAAGTAGCAGAAAAACAGACAGTGGTAATCTGAGTAAGTGTCCAAAGGCTCTCTGGAAGATAGTGGCTTAATTATTCCCATTATGAGTCTTCAATGCGCTTGGAAGAAAGTACAGAAAAAGAAGGTAAATGAATTCAGTCACCCCACTACTCACAGTCCTTCCATTATATCTATCTCTGCCAGGTGGTGTGCTATGATATATTGTAATGGTCATATTCTTGTGCTATTATTTATTATTGTTATTATGAGGTAATGAAATATTAAAAGATCCTCCTCCCCCCCCCCTATTTTTCTTCTTAAAGAAGAAATAAAAATAGAATGCAATAACGTTACATTTGATTAACGAGTTCAGTTGTATACAGTTACACATAAGCTATTTATTATATAAGGTTATACAAAGATTATTCATGAAGGCACTGGGTATCATTATAAATCCAGCAACCTGAGATGATGAATCTGCCAATCCGCACCAAGTAGTCATGCTCAAACGGCGCCACCTCAGATTGGGCGAAAAGAAGCTCTCACAACAAGCAGAAGAAAAACAGACCACGCTGAAAGGAACATCTGAAAAAAAAAGCAAGCTGAGGGCTATCACCTCAGAGGCGCATTCCCATAGTCAGATACGACGGAAGGAGCTACTAACACTATATACAATAATCAGTTGTTTTGAGCATGCTAAGAGAAGAAGAAAGTGTGGTAAAGTGGGATGTTATAAATATTATAGGGGACTTAGTGTACTGACTGAGATCAGCTGTGAAGGTATCTGTATCTAATAAGTGTGGTGTATTACAGATGACCTTACTTGCTACCACATTTATACCTCAGTCAGAATTATTCTGGAATATTGTGATGACTACGTTAAATGTCTAGGGTTATGAAAATGATGAAGTGTAAGTGACAACAACAACAGACAGATAAACAATTTATTTTATTCCACAACACTTTACAACACTGTGACACTCACACACATATAACACTCTATAAGACTATCTTAACTGAGTCAAGTGTAAAGTTTCAAATATATATGTAATAATTCCTTTCAATAATGGATATCCTGATTCAACTACACAGTGAACCAGGAATCACAATCAAATGTAATTACAAGTAGTATGTACACAGTTTATAAATATAATCTTTGTATTGACATATTTTATTATTATTATCCTATGTGTGTAAGTTGTGAAGTAGTACTATGAGATAATACTGGTTTTGTTTTTCAAGCTAGATTGTTGTTTGTCATCATGACTTCAAGTGTTTGATTATCGTGGAAATAGTATTTGGAAAAGTTCACAGTTCCTGTCGTTTGAAACAATTTATTGTCCCTCTGTGTTTAATATAATGTCAATTTTAGAGGGGGGCACATAATGTTGAGCTACTCTGGCCACAGAAGCTTATCTTTCGTGATGGCTGCAGGAAAAGACTCCTCTGCTCGATTGCTTCACTGTGTTCTGGAGACACCTCACTGGTCGCTATCTGGACCAAGGAGTATGCTGTCAGCCTCTGGATTCAGCAAAACTCAGACCAAGTGCTGCTTCAATAACTTAGGACCACGGTCCCTGAAACAAGAAGGTTGTACCTCCTATTTCAGAACTAATTTATAATCTATTTCCACACTGAACACAATACATAACAAACACTGAGTTCAGAGCGATAGGCCAACTGCTAGCTTCATCTGAAACAATTTACACCAGTATACTCCTCCCTAATGGTTACTACGCCTCTGCAATTCCAGCATTAGTTCTTTCTAGTCAATAAGATAGGTGTCAGTGTACTGTTTGGCAATCCCATGCAGTTTTACTTCTCTCCGACAAGTTTTGTTCAGGTTGGAGCACTATCTAGGCCTTGCCTCATGTTTGCTACTGAACCACACACATATACAGCCATAAATTATCAATTCACATTCAATTTTCATTAAAAAGATATCAATATGTCAAGCTTACCACAATTCATGGAAATAATAAACAAATACGTTGACTGGCGATGAATATGGCACAAAATCCGATCTGCCGCTGTCCCAGGCTTTTATTTAGAAAAATATGCACTGGAACTCAACGCACTGTTTCTTAGTAAGTTTATTTCAAAATGTGGCACTGAACTGACGCTCCTAATTGACTATATTGGCGGGCCTAACCAATCGGGCCATGTTTACACAGCTTTTCAAAAAATTTTACCCTTCTCACGTTTCCCCTAACAACCAAAATTAGTATTTTTAGTCCGACTAATCGTGTTTAGCCTTACATATCATTCCCGCCAATCAAATAGGATGTAACATGGTGGCCTATTTCCCGTAAAATGGTGGTTTCAAAACATGTCACTGTGCAATTCTGATTTGGTGCTGTCCGACACCCTCACTATTTTCTTTTGGCTATAATTTGTTAATTCCTAGACTATTTGCGTAACACTTAACATATTCTTTGTCAGCAAGTCCTAAGGAACCCAAATGTATAAGTTTTAAGGGAGCTAAGTGGCGGCGTTCAAAATATGTATTTTCTTCTAGGATAGTCGTGCTGTTACCACCTCCTCACTTCCAAACTTTAGGGTGTCTGCTGTACTGTCAGGCTTTCAAACGTAAACCAGTATAATGTCATGTTTCCTAATAAGAATTTTACAGGTTTTTAAACCTAACTCTCGTATGGGTAGTGTTTTTTATCACTGTCGATTTGAAAAAAGTCAGTGCTTCTGGCCTTACGCTTGGGGTGGCATTAATTGTATATCGCGAGACGCGTGTTAGTGTTGCATGCGTTCCTGCTTTCAGCCCTCACTCTCTCTATCCTAATTCCATCTGTCCTTCCGTTTATGATAACGTAGTGTATAAAATGAAATTAATGGAAGTATTAATTTAGGTCATTACGCAGTGTGCCTAGCTCAAGGTTTTCTTAGTAATACAGTACACGTTTTATTGTAGAAAGCGTGTATTGATGCAGTAGGCTTTACTATCAACGTGAAAGCGTGAGAATATGCAGACGAAGCATAAAACAGGGGTTTTTATTGTTCAACTAGCATGACGTTCTATTAACACAGGCGTACGCTATTGGAAAGCACGGGTCTTTAACCATTTCTCTTTCCTTTTATTGAATTTATGTGTTAGGCTTTACATGTACCTTTTAATTTATATATGTGGATTTAGAATGTTTCACGACAGAAAGCTAGAGAACATTGTGACAACAGAAAATATTCAAGGAAAATAGAAGAGACAGGACGACATAGAATGAAGATACAGAACATCGTGGCCTGGAAAGAAGCCAGGAAAAATGCAAGCTGAGGCCTATCACCCACAGTTATGACTGAAGGGGCTACTATAACTATATTACAAAGATTAAATGAGGGAAAAAAATGGTTCGTCAGTAAGTCGATGAGTATGAACTAAGATGTCAACAGATGTGACAATGACAATTACATCATCGGTGACGTAGGCTGTATTACAGGACCGTGAGTTCTCCACGGGACAGGGTTTTACTTGTCTACCTAGAACAAGGGTTCTCAATCTTTTTTTTTTTTTTTTTTTTGCTCAAGGCCCCCTTTTGGGCCTCCTTTCCCCCCCCCCCCCCTCCCCCCCTCCCCCCCCCCCCCCCCCCCCCATAATCGCTGTTAGCTGGGAAAAAAGGCACTTTACCATCTTACTGGCCCCCCTAGAAATATGGCTGATCTGCTTTCTGGCTCTCTTGTACACACGAGCTATGACAGAGCACTCTGTGAGCTTGACCACTGCTTCCCCAGTTAGGAAGTGGACGGACCTTATGGTTTGGTATTATATCATTACAAACTTCTGCCAATGGTGCCTAATTCACCTAAAAATTGACACAGAACTTCCTACAGGCCACTTCTCAAGACTGCTATAGAAATGATTTATTACCGTCTCGGACTGTCGCTGCAGACGGATTTCGTACACTGTGAAGTTGTTTTACCAACTTCTTATTTATCTTCTATTTCCCGATACTTCCTCACGTGACTGAACTTCTTTGTCAGTGACGTTGCATAATTTGGTTTGGTGCCTCTTGGCACAAATAATAATTTATTTTGATGGATCAGACAAAGCATTATTCTTAAATAGCTTGATTGAGGGGAGACATGACAACGAACTTTAATGGAAAGTTAGATATATTATTCATATCGGAAAGGGAGAACATGAAAACGAATAAGACGGAAAGGAAAGCTAGCCCGATATATGACTGAGTGTGAATATCAACTTTCAACTTAAAGGTGATAACATTCCTGGGTCATTTAATCCGTTATAGAATTATTAGTATTTGGTTATTAATAAAATTATTTACATGATTTTTCCTGTAGGTGTTGTGCAAGGTTGTATTGGTATCATATTCAATCCGTTTTGTTCCCTTCTTCTTCTTCTTCTTCGATCCTTAACCACCGACCGTCAAAGCAGTCAGTGGCCATCACGCCTAGTGGCATCTTGTAGGGTAACAACAAATTGATTCCACTTTGCACGGTCGGTGGCCATCCTTCGTACAGTGCCCCAACTCTGGTTCATTCTTTGCATCTCAGCCTCCACAGTCCAAGTTGTTTTTGGTCGGCCTCTCTTTCGCTTTCCTTCAGGGGTCCAAAGCATAGCTGTTCTTGTGATGGCATTGGGGTCTCTTCTGAGGACATGACCAACCCAGCTCCAGCGTCTGCCAGCTATGCATGGTATGCGGTCCCATCCTTCGTACAGTGATGTATTCCCAACTCTAGGGTTCATTCTTTCTCCATCTCAGCCTCCCAGCATTCCGCACCAGTTGTTTTTTGAAAGCACGCAACTCTGGTATAATCTTAATTTTGTGCTTGTGCTGTATTGGGAGGACTTCCAGATGTTATTTAGGCTAAAGAAGGCTGTTCTTGCCTTATTCATTCTGATGGTTTTGTTCCCTACGGAACCACAATTGCTCGCCGCCTTGTACAGCTCTGCCCATGAGATCCTGGCAACCACCAGTTCCTCTTCCATAGCTCTTCTCAGTGTTCTCTTTGGCCTCCCCACTGTTCTCTTTCCACGTGGGTTTCAGTCAAGGGCACTACATGTTATACTGTGTCATATACATCTTTATTTTCTCTCCTCAATCTCTAACTGTATTGGTTGTTGTCTGGTTCTATTCCACGGGTCTGTGTTTATTACAGCATCTAGACTTTTTCATACGACCGTGGCATCTGCTGGATGCGCTTCTTCAATCTAGCTCTTTATTGAAACTGCTTGCTTGTTATTGAATCAGCTTGCCTGTTATTTTTGCTCATTACCTTTGTTTTATTAACATTTGTGCGCCGCCCCGTATTTGGCGCGGCTACTGAACCTGTTCCCGCATGTTTTCTTGTTTATGTAGTAGAAGAAGTAAAAATCGTCTAGTTATTTTTCAGATACACAGGACACTTTACATATTATTACACGAGTTTACTGTTTTCTTTCCTTTTATTAACTGTCTCATGATGAAGACCTTGGGTGATTGCAGATATCCTTGTCTCACCTTTCAGAATATTGTAAAGGGTTATGAGAGTTTAACTTTGTGGACAATTCTGCAGATTGCGCCCGGATAAAGGTCTTGAATGATTTAAAAAACAAACTCTTTGGGATTACACAGCGTCATCGTGTTCTCCATTTGGCTGTGTGATCTGTACTATAAATGGCTAGTCAGAATCTACACAGTTTATGTGTACGGGTGTCCCTTATTTGTTTGACAACTCTACGTTAATTCTGAGTGTTTCTACCTGATCTGTACAGGATTTTCGTAATTAAAACCCCACGTGTTCTACTCTGAGTTTTCTATCTACGGCTTATTTTATAGATTTAGCATCACTCTAGTCAAATTTATTCGGCCAATGACACAGGTTTCTATGCTAAATTTGGTTTTCATGGATAGTTAATAATGTGCTCTGCCTTCCAGTTCTGGGGATATCCCTTTGTTTCTAGTTTTTCTGGAAATCTCTACATCTCTATAGTGAACGGAGTATCAAACTTTCATTGCTTCTATTGGGATTCCATCCCATCCTGCAGCCTTTCCTATTTTCAGTAGTAGGAAATCATTTCTGTCCTTAATTTGAGGTCCATAATGCTATTTCTGCACATTTTCAACATTGCTGCTAGTCGTGTTATCTACCTCATGGCACGTTCTACAAAACATGAGAGTTTTCTTTCATGCTTATCTTGATTTCTGTTATACTGAAATATGTGCTTCGACATGGCTTCTTCTGTCAGTTGGCACTGAACATCGTCTCCGATTAATAGCTGATCCACTGATTCCACTAGATTCTAACTCTAACTTCTGTTTTCACCCTTTTCATCTGTATACTATAGGAACCTCGTCATGTGGCGCACTATGTTCGGTTACTGGTTCGAACCTTGGACTAAAAAAAATATGTGGTGCTCTTCCACTTCTGCTGAATAGTTCTATGTTTATATACATGTAATATTTTCGAACATTCACTCTTTCTGTACTTTAACATGAAAACCGATGACCTAAGGGATATAACCCACTTCATTTGATGTTCATTCCGTTCTTTCGCTTATATCCCTTATATCGATTAGACATTCATATCACAAACTCTATGCTGTCAGTTTGCTTCTCTTGTGGAGCCGACATTCCTAAAGGCCATATTCTGTTGTTTGCCTCTGTTCCGACAAGGACACATAATTGCCTGTCCATCTTTTTTAGGTTAATAGAATAAATGTTATTTTAGTCTGCACTGGCCGGTTTTCAGTTTGAAATTTATCACATGACCTTTTCCGTATGATGTAGTACCCTGCTGTTTTACCTGACTGCGTGAAAATTGACATACCATTTTGGTATGGAGTAGTCTTCATCTTCTTCTTCTTCTTCCGTCCTTAGCCAAAGACCGACCAAGCAGTCAGAGGCCATCACGCCTTGTGGCGTCTTAAGGGCAACAGCAGATTGATTTTCTCTGTTGTAGTTTCCCATCACGCCTAGCGGCGTCTTTAGGGCAACAACAAATAGATCCATCTGCCGTTGTTTCCGTAATCGGTGTGACAAGCCAACGGGTGATCAGCCCATTGGGCGTATGGAGTAGTACGCCTTTAAAAAAAAATGATTGTACAGTATGCCCGATATCATCTGATCCTTTCTTGGTATGAAGTAGTACGCTTCTGTTTTATGTGACTGTATGTTCACTCTGAGATGCATCTCAGAAGTGAAGAGAATAGCTCAGGAAAAATCAGCATTCTATAAAATGATGAGTATTTTATACAATAATTCTTTGTCAATGGAAGTAAGACAGCGAGTTCTTCAGTGTCATATAGAACCAGTCCTGACAAATGGGAATGAATCATGGACAATTAGTAAACAAGTAGGGAAGGCACTAGAGGCCACAGAGATGTGGTTTTACAGAAGAATGTTAAAAATACCATGGACAGCCAAAAAGAGTAATGAAGATGTCCTGAAAGAGGCTAATGCGCAAAAGGAAACATATTTCACAAGTTAGAAAGAAGCAATCCACTTTTTTTGGGGCATGTTGTGAGAAGAGAAAAGCTGGAATATATCGTAACAACAGGTAAGATTGAAGGAAAAAGAGATAAGGGAAGACAAACAGAGCAAATACTGGACAGTTTGACATCGTGGCATGGAAAGAAGTCAACAACAGAACTGATAAATTGTACTGGAGACAGGAAGTTGTGGAGAGACATGATCTCCTACGCTTTTAGGCATGGCATTTTGAAGAAGAAGAAGATGTTCATTTTGCTTCTACTTAGGGCCGGATTTAGGCATAAGCTAAACAAGCTACAGATTAGAGCCTCACAGCCTGAAGGGGCCTCTCTAATAGTGGTGTTGCGAGGTGGGTGACTGATTTCTTATGTTTTATCAGTGTTTATCATGTTACAGTTTGAAAATTAAATTTCATTTTCTGACAATTACAAATTTACAAGAGTATTTTACTCCTAGGAATTAAACACATTCAGTCACTTGAATCTCTGAGAACAAATTTGAAGTATTTTTTGCTATAATAAAGGTCTTGAAACCAAAAATTAAAGCATATTTCTAAAGCTCTAATGGAGCAACCCTTCCGCCCATCTCGCATAGATTTGTTATGCATCTTGGTGGCATTCTTCCCAAGTTCAGTTGTTACACGGTCTTATTCTATTTTACCACTTGCCAAGTAGGGCCTCCACAGTTTCATATAGCTTAGGGCCTCACAATGTCCATATCTGGCCCTGTATCTACTGTATTTTCATTAGTATACCCATATATTTAAATCTATATATTAGTTTTTAAATTACCGCTGTTACCGCTATGCATTATCATCAGCAGTTTCAGCATAAGATATTATTACTGGGCACTACAAACTGTTACTTCCTGAGTTCCCTCCCGCTTTTTGAAATTATCATCATCGAGCAAGTAACCCGCGAAAAGATGGCCGGAAATTACAGTAGAACTCCATTTATCCGAACCCCATGGGACCGAGCATCGTTCGGATAATCAAATGTTCGGATAATTGGATTACATAATGTATCGAGTACATGTACACATATTTCTAAAAATAATTAACCATCACAAGAAAAATACACTATAAAACATATTTACTTGTACTGTAATAATAATACCCACACTGTATTAGATCACTGTATCACCAAAATCTTTTATTACACTGCAGTGCATGTACTACTTGTATTAATTATTTTTGTTAAGAAAGAGAAATGTTTTCAAAATAACATTACAAACGATTCAAAACCAGGCGCAACTTACGTATATATGTACTTGCACAGATGTAGCCCACTATTTAAAATAATGAGGAATCCTCTTTTGCACCAAACTGGATAGTCTCCTTTTGGCTGCTAAGTCCCGCATTCTCTTCAACAGCAGAAGCTGTGTAGGACAGCTGTCATCTTCTTGCTCGTACCAAGCCATCGCTGTTTCTAGTGCTATAAAGGCCTCTTCAGGACTTGGTCGACGTTTTGGTTTTTCTTCATAATCTACAAGTACATCATGTACTTCTGAGGAGTCTTCATCATCGGTCAGTACATGTATTTGGTTTTCTTCTTGCACAAAAGACAAAATTTCTTCGTCATTCAAAAACTGAAAACCAGAATCATTATCATCTTCTAGCCACATGTGTGCATCATCTTTGTCACAGTCCGAAAATCCGGGCATTGCTTGAAACAGTTCCACAACTTCATTTATACAATCATCATTTGTGTCCACTGCAGTAGTTTCATTTCCTCCTTTTTTTCCCAAGCAATCTACTCCAAGCCTTGTTGAGATTATCTTGTGACAGGGTGGTCCAAGCATCAGCTAACATATAGCAGCAGTCTTTGAGATTAAGCTTTTTGGAAAACGCCACCACACTTTCTTCATCTTCAGCCAACAATAAACGACGCAGGACTTCCTTCTTGTACATCTTTTTAAGCTTTGCTATAACACCCTGATCCATTGGTTGAATCAGTGCTGTTACATTGGTAGGCAGAAAAATTACTTAAAAATTTGCATCAACTGCATTCAATGTATCCGTCTCTGGATGAGATGGTGCATTGTCCAGTAGAAGAATTACTTTTCCAGTTTTCTTTTCTTGTTCTCTCAACCTCTTCACATTTGGGATGAACTGATTTGTATACCAATCAAGAAATATTTCACTATTCATCACTCTTCTGTGCTTTGTAACACAATGGGAGACATGTCACATTCTTTAAACAACGTGGTTTTTTGGCTTTGCCGATCATTAGCATCGGTAAACGATGACTTCCACTGGCATTCGCGGCTACCAAAATTGTGACTCTCTCTTTGCACTTTTTAAACCCAGGGGCAGCTGCTTCGCGCTGAGATGCAAGTGATTTTTGAGGCAATGATTTCCAGTATAAGCCAGTCTCATCGGCATTATACACATCATCGAGTGAATAACCTTCTTCTTCCAAAAAAAGCCAAGAATGTTGCTTTAAAATTTTTAGCGGCAGTTGCATCGCTAGATAAAGATTCCCCTTGAATCTCCAATTCTCGTATGCCATGACGAGATTTAAAGTTTCTTAACCATCCCTGGCTAGCCTTAAAGTCAGGAGGACCGTCAAGTTGATTGTTGAACTGAAGTGCCTTTTCACACAACAGAGAACCAGAGATAGGTTCCCCTTTGCTTCTTCTTTGCACAAACCATATATACAAAGCCTCTTCCAATTTCACATCTTTCGCATTTCTCATGGTTTTACGTTTCTTCGACCCATTTTCACTATCAAATTTCGATGCAAAACTCACAATTTTATCCTTGTTACTTTTGATGTCAGAGACGGTAGCTTTCCCAACATTGAAAATCCTCGCAAGTGAAGACACAGTTTCACCTTGTCCTAGTCTCTTGATAATTTCTGTTTTCGTTTCAATTGACAAAACATTGCTGTTCCTTTTATATGCTTTAGGCCTACTGGAAGATGCCATATCGCACAGAGAAATACTTGTACACCAAAATTATTCTGCTGTAGTAGCAGACACAATTATTTTAAGTTGAACTGTCTGTTTAACCAGTGTTCTACCTAGAACGCACACGTACACTGGATTGGTAAACCAGATATTAACTGACTTTATGATCTAACTGACTTCCTGTACGTAAGCGACCGACCATTAGCCATCCCATTCTCTACAAATTGTTCGCACACATTTGAAGTTTGCCGCATTAAAAGATTCAGAATTTTAGTCTAACGTGACTGTGGCATCTGATTTTTTTTTTCCTGGAAAAAGTGTTCGGATAATTGGATGTTCGGATAATTGGGGTTCGGATAAATGGAGTTCTACTGTATTATGGTGTCCTGTTTCTGCTACATGCCCTGATGACAGCACTAATTCTCCTGTGGTCATTCTGTTCCATTCCATTTCAACTTCATTGGATATTTGTAGTCAAACTTGTCATGACTTATGGTCAACGCACCATTTAAAAAAAAAATTAAAATAAAGGACTGTGTGTTATTTTAATGGATTTTCAATTTAGTTGTCACGGTGCTGTGTGCGCCTTTTCCATATTTTCCCTGACATATGACATATTGAGCTGACAAACATGGAGAACAACAAAAACAACAGCCAAAAAGCTACAGACTATATATGGTTGCTTTCGTAGAATATAATGATTTAAATGATATGGCAAGGTCACCAAAGTGGAACTGATGACAAGAACCAGACAAGTGCCAGTGGAACAAGAGATGAGAAAAAGTCGCTGTCGATGGATATGATACACAATGAGGAAACCTGTTGATAGCGTTACAAAGCAGTCCTTGTTCTGGAACCCCCAGGGTAAGAGAGGTACAGAAACACACGGAGAAGAGAGCTGGAGACAGAAGTAAAAATGATGAGGTAAACGTAGACAGAGCTTGAGTTGATGTCACGTGACATGAGGACTTGGCTTGTGTTTGTTGACCTGTCTGTGCTGCTTGGGGAGCTAATGGGTATTGACTGATTGTTCATCATCCTCTTCATGTAATGTCGCCCACTGCTCATACCTCGTTTTCTGCCAATCCAACAGGTACTGAACTCGCTCAACTTTGACCACCGCAACGCCTTGGGCCAAGCCAAGCGGCGAGAACTTGTCGACTTCTGTCAGCGGCAGATCGACAAATGTAGCGATATGTCCACCTTTATCTTCCACAAGCTCGCCCAGGCTCATTACATATCCAACGTTGGCAAGCTGTACACACAAGACTTCCGCCTCCCACCCTCTCGCAACAAGTGGGCTAAGAAAAGACTATAGAATGTTTGTAGTTTCCATAAACTCCCATTTCAAGCCACAGGGAAAAGGGAAGACCAAATATCATCTTTGTAATGTTGGTAATATTTGTCTCCAAAGTAAGTTCACGAATTTTAACTATATCGCGTTGAAATGTATTAAAAGGTAAACAAGTCAAAGGGAACTCCTGGAAAATCCTTTTATCCGACGTCATATGGGAAAGTGGAAGAATGGAAATGGAGCAGACAGTATACTATAAATAGCATTTCGTCGCTTCCTTTTGAGCATAAACAATTAGCGTTTTTTTTTTTTTTTATATAAATGTGCAGTACTAGCACTGGTTTATTTATAGGAGCCACAGCAAAGTTTAGCGTCCGGGCCATTTATTTATCAAAGAAAATGTTTATAATACAATGGAGTACCAAATGAAACGCACGAGTTAAATTGCGTCAAAATGTCCCGTGAAATATCGACTGCATTTATGGTGCATCTGTGTATTTTGTTTTGCGCGTCACTAGAAAAGATTGACATATTTAAAATATCGGGAACGTTTATTTTTCCTTTTGGTTTTAGGGAGAAAAAACCGAAGATCTGCTAGGTCGTTAAAAAATATTTTAAAATTGTCTTTTTTGATGAGAAAATACACGAATCCTCTTGCTTGGGTGTTTCACGTGAAGAATGAGCAGGTATTTGATAAATTAAACTGTATTTGTTGGCGGCTAATAGTCTTAGCAGTTGTGTGACATGGAAAAAAGCAGTGCTGCTGATAGCCGCTGTAAAAGGCCCTCGCCTCCCACTCACAACTTTTTCGGCACTAACATCAGCTGCAGAATAATAATAATAATAAAGCAACTAGATTTACCTCAGAAGATGTGCGCGTGGACATATCAAGCACGAATTGCACTCTTATGTACACACTGATTTATGGTAACGTTCATGTAGGCTTATATTTCTCCCTTCCTTGTTCGGAACGAGAATGTGCTCAGATCCAGTTTTTGTTTGTTTTTTTTTTTCCAATGTCAGAAAAGAGGAACCCAACTACTTTAAAACCAGGGGTCCGAATGGAAATACTCAGCTATATAGAATATCTTTGCAAGGGAGCAATAGAATACGGGCGTACCTGGTTATTGTGTGGTTATATTTTTAATATCGAATTTATTTGTAATTAGCAACGATTTTATTTAACATTTTAGCTTGTGCTTACTTAAATAGTATGTTCTGTACAAAAAATAAGTTGCATTTAATAGAAGAAATAAATAGAATTTGTGAATATATACTTTTACTTACTGGGTTTGTATTTTCTTGGGGGCTTAGATAAAACATTTGTTTTTAGTGGCTTATATAATAGCACATTTGTGACTTTTTACTATTCTTCTTCTTTCTTCTTCTTCCATCCTTAGCCATCAACCGGCAAAGCAGTATGTGGCCAGTACGCCTAGTGGCGTCTTAGGGCAACAACAAATTGATCAATCTATCGCTGTTTCCACCACGCCTAGTGGCGTCTTTGTGGAACAAAAACAGACCAAACAATCTATCATTGTTTCCGTAATCAGATTGGTTGGCAAGCAGGTGATCAGCCCACTGTGTTTTTACTATTAGCTGCCCAGTTTTTGTTCCGGCTGTCTCAGGAATACCAGGATTAGATCACTAACAAATATCCTATAAATGTATGTTTCAGGCACCACCTGAACGACAACACCGCCTCGCTACCGGACTGAATCGTGACTATCCAAGCTGCTAAATAGGCACCACAAAAATAGTGCTTCGTTGACATGGGTCATTAGCATGACCTCTATACGTAACTCCGGATATAGACCTAGGAACGATCCAAACTAATTATACACGCAATTACTAGGGTGGAAAGTCACGATTCACTCACGTAACGAAGCAATGTTGTCGTTCGGATGGTCCTGGATTCGAGTCTCCGGTAAGCCTATCACTTCTGTTATTTTTATGTAGTCTAGTTTTGTACTTCTTTATTTCTCACGAGTGCCTGAAATATACCTTTATGTGTATTATTTATTTACTGTTTATATGTCTCAGGTTTCCCTCTTTATTTATCACAAAATTATGTAGCATTTCCTCGTGGTACACTCCAGAAATAGGAAATTTTCAAATTATTGAGTTGTCTGACTAACGCTCAGTCGCAGACCCAAGCGACACCGTGAGCAAGAGGATTCCACAGCCGGGAGATGTCACGTGAACAGCTCTGTACAGTCTCGACGATTACTTGAGAGAGCCCAAAACCAAAGCACAGAGTCTTGGCCCCGCACATTTAGGTAGTCTCCGCCCTCCGCCCTCTCCCCCCCCCCCCAATCCAAGGGCTGGGAGGGGAAATTGCACCGTATGCAGCTTCTCCCCCGCTATCCTAAAACAGATGTAAGGTTTCCTCAATATTCTTTTTCGTTCCCCGTGGAACATAGGGCTGAAACAGTTGCTCTCCGTCGATTTCTATCCTGGGTAGTCTTTTTCAGCTGTGCCCAAGTTATTCCAATTTCCTTTTCCTCCTCTACCACTGTTCTTCTCCAAGTTCTCATTGGCCTCCCCAATCTTCTTTTCCCCTGTGGGTTCCACTGAAGGGCAAATCTGGCTGTGCTTGATTGTTCTCTTCTGAGTGTATGTCCTATCCATCCCCACCTTCTTACCTTTAATTTCCATTTATATTGGCTGTTGTCCGCATCTTTTCCTTAGCTCTATATTTGTTATTACACCTGGCCATCTTATACGGAGGATCGGTCGGAGACATCTATTTACAAACATCTTTGAGACATGCCATGTCTCTGAGCCATACAGCAAGACTGACTTTACATTTGAGTTAAAGATTATGATTTTGTTCTCTCTGGATATAGCTGAGGAGTTCCATATTGGTCGAAGGGCATTAAAAGCGCATCTGGCTTTATTTATCTTAGAACAGACGTCACCTTCGGTTCCCCCTCCTTTGTCAATGTTACTCCCCAAATATGTTAAGCTTTCTACTTCTTCAATAACTTGACCATTGATCTTCATCGAGTCCATCTGCCTATTATTTATCCTCATTTCTTTTGTTTTATTTACATTTATGTGTAGTCCCATCTTTGCTGCTTCTGTCACTAATATATTTGTTTTCTCCTGCATATCTTGCTGTCTATGCGATAGACGGCACAAATCATCTGCAAAGTCAAGATCCTCCAGCTGTTTGTTGAATGTCTACTGTATTCCCGTTTTCTCTCCTTCTGTTGTTTGTCTCATAACCCAGTCTGTGACCATGAGAAAAATTGTTGGTGATAGTAGACATCCCTGTCTGACCCCGCTGTATACTGTAAAGGGCACTGATAGTTTTCTTGTGTGCACTACTTTGCATGAGGTCTCCTGCTAGAAATCTTGGATGATTTTAATGAATTTCTCTGGGATTCCATAATGTCTCAGGATTTTCCATATCACAGTATGGTCTATACTATCGAAAGCTTTTTCGAATGTGACGGTATTGCCTCCCCTGCTTTGCAGTAGTGGTCCAATAGTGACCAAAACTCAAGAGTATCTAGTATGGGGTTCAAATGCGTCTACCTTCGCACAAGATTACTCTTGGCAGAGATGTAGATAGAAGGGTAATGACGCTTCTATCTCAATTGAGAATTCACAAGATATTCAGATAAGCGAAAACAATGCTGCATTGGCTGAGCGCGTTAATTCTGGAATCTGCCAACAACATTTGTGAAGAATTAAGCAATGATTAATCTTAACTCGTTCAAGCTCCCACCTCTGATTTACTCGGTGGAATTCTTATTATTCTGGTATAGCTCTGTTTAGAGTGTGTGTAGTAAATTGACTGAGACAAACGCAGTACATTTAAAATGATTAAATCAAAGTTAAATTTGTAAATTTACAAATAAAATTTAATAATCACTTAAGTTTTAACAGTTTGAAAATAATTGAATAGTTTAATAGAAAAGGTTCATCATTTATGGAAAGTACGTTCTATGAAAAAAGTTCAATTTGGCAGCTTATATATTGCACTTAGCTGCCAGTGGTTGTTTCTGCTCCCGCTGGGTTGGTTCTTGATGGACTGATGACTGATAACGTTCGTCAAGGAAGTAGGGTGCAGCTCGTTCCCAGGAGTGTCAGGGAGAGTCTACAAAGTTGGTCCCTCGTCTTAAAGCTCAGGCCACTGTTCCCTTCTTGTTCCAGAGATAGTACCCTTCAACTGGTACCACCACCACCAACTATGGTAAAAGAATAGAATCGAAACGCTCTCCTGAATATTGCGTTTTCCCTACACATACTTATGTGTCCCCTTTCTGATTCCACCATTCCATTTATCTCAGAATTTACCCTCGATGAGAATTAACTTTAATCCCTCGCGAGAAAACTTTCTTTACATTTAATGATGTGTAGCAAGCCACAAAGGGTCTATGATGACTGAAAGACTACACACCCTTGACTATAACCCACAGGGAAAGAGAAGAGAAGGAATATCAAGTAGAAGGTGGAGAAAAACTGTCACAGAGGAAACCAATCAGCACAGATGTCATAGGCAGTGCGAGAAAGAAGAAGAACAACTGCAACCCTTGTGCCCCACGTGGAATAAACAAACAAGCGTGAGCGACTGACCTAAATAAATCTGCAGCTTGGGTTGCGTTATTTCATCATCTTTCACTTTGTGCATACGTCACTAATTGTGTATGACGTTGACAAACGGTGTAACACCAAACAACCGTTGTCGGCAGTGGCGGAATAAAAGTCTTTTGCGTTGGGCTATTGTGTTGAGAGATGCATATTAGGTGGCTAATATTCGAAGATTTCCCCCCCCCCCCCTCCTTTTCCCCCCACAGTACGCTATTTTGTAATAAAACGTTTGAAATATTACTGAGCATATTGCTCACAACCTAGGTCTACTGCAACACCAGGCATGTCGTACAAGGCGACTAATATGTTGTACATGAGGCTGGCAACCTCATCATGTAAACAAGTGCCACATACACCACTGTCGTAAGAGTATGTGAATGCTTGGTGCAGGCTTTCTGCAAGGTGACAAGCTGCAGTTGGTGGCTCCATGTTCCACAGTGAGCGCAAATAAAAATGATGATGTTTGTAAGGCGAATAAATATCCCTCAAAATAAGCTTCCTACTGGCAGAGTGATTAGAGAGCTCGGCTTTCGTGGCAAAAATACCGTGCTCCGGGATCAAAACCTGGTAGCGAAACGCTTCATTCTACCCAACTGTAAATTGAGAACTGACTCTACTCTTGAGATACGGAAGGCAAAAGTAGCGAGGAAAGGGACCTGGTCACCCCCGTGTCCTAAAGCTGGACCAAGGACAATTAAAGTCTCTAAGACTTTATCACACACTACGACAGTTTCTGCTATGAGACTACCTTTACCGTTTAATTTAACGCTTATACGCACATCACAGGATAATTATACAGAGAATTTCAAAGGCAGTAGACTACAAACTGAGGAAAGAACAAGCAGGATTTAGAAAGAACAGGAGATGTGTAGATCATATATTCACTCTCAGGAACATTATAGAGCAGTGTTCAGAATGGCAAAGACAGCTTTACATTAATTTTGTTGATTTTGAAAAGGCTTTCGGCAGCATACATGGGGACAGTTTATGGAAAATACTGAGGGCTTGTGGAATTCCAAGCTGCATAGTGTCAATCATAAAAAGCCTCTATGCCAACTTTACATGTAGTGTAGGGCAGAGCAACCTAGCCTTTGAGGTGAGGACAGGAGTACGACAGGGATGCCCCTTATCAACCACTCTATTTTTGGCAGTCATAGACTGGGTGATGCGCCAGACATCAGAGGGCAGTCCAAGAGGAATAAGATGGACAACATTTTCTACATTGGAAGATCTGGAATATGCAGATGACGTTGCACTGCTGGCGCATTCGCGTCAACACGTCCAGGAAAGAGCGGATGGACTTAATAAGTTTAGCCAGCAGGTGGGCTTGGATATCAATTTAAAGAAGTCTGAGGTCATGACGCTCGGTGTGAGCAACCCTGAGCCCATATCGGTAGGGAATCGGCAGTTGGTACAGACAGATACCTTCACATGCCTAGGAAGCATGGTGGCACCGGACGGCGGGGCGGGCAGGGACATCGACGTCGGAATGAATAAGGCAAGAACAGCCTTCTTTAGCCTAAGCAGCATCTGGGGGTCCTCCCAGTGCAGCACAAGCACGAGATTGAGATTATATCAGAGCTGTGTGCTTTCTGTGGTGCGGAGTGCTGGAGAGTTGCAGAGAAGGAGGTGTCGAGGTTGTCCTCTTTTCACACGGCATGCCTAGGAGAAATTCACCGAATCTTTTGGCCGGGTGCCATCACTAGCCGAGATCTGCTTGCTCGTAGCAAGCGGGAGGACATGCACACCATCGTGGCTGGCGGACGCTGGGGCTGGGTTGGTCATGTCCTCGGGGGAGACCCCGATGCCATCACGGGAACAGCTGTGCTTTGGACCCCTGAAGGAAGGCGAAGGAGAGGCCGACCAAAAACGGCCTGGCGGAGGACTGTGGAGGCTGAGATGCAGGGGTTGGGGCACTGTGCGAGGGATGGCCGCCGGCCGAGCAAAGTGGAATCAATTTGTTGTTGCCCTACAAGACGCCACTAGGCGTGATGGCCACTGACTGCTTTGACGGTCGGCGGCTAAGGATCAAAGAAGAAGAAAGAACGCACATCACGCTTAAATAAACAACCAAACAAACAAGCAAATGACACAGTCGTCAAGCACATAATTGCAACTTTAGTTGGGGGGGGGGGGAAGAGAAATGGAGCGCCCCCACACAACACACACACACACGCTACTAATTTACAGTACATAATTATACACAATATGATAATGTCAGATTAGTTCTCACGTGCCCTGGCTCACAAATTTCTATTGCC
Source organism: Oreohelix idahoensis (assembly GCA_024509875.1). NCBI lineage: Eukaryota > Metazoa > Mollusca > Gastropoda > Stylommatophora > Oreohelicidae > Oreohelix > Oreohelix idahoensis. Next base: position 43,704 of record JAMPIV010017352.1, read on the forward strand.
CTCACATTCACTCATGCAACACACACTTTCGATTTAAGTGTGATAGTAAACAGAGTATCAAATGATTATGGATTGAAAATAGATAATTTTTTTATTACATTCATTTTACTGTACAAAATGAAACATTAACAAATTTTTAAAAAGTTAAAGGATCCCGTTACACGCCCATTGAGGCATATTGGGAATATGGTGTTAGGCCCATATTTTCTTAACCGTCGGCACACTAGGGGTGATGTGGTCAGCATCACGCCGGCCGCCTTAACCTTCCCCGAGTTGCTCTGGTACCCATTTGGGGCTGGGTCGACCCAGGAGCCGTTTGTGGCCTAAAAAAATCCCACCTCATCTGGAGATCGAACCATAGACCACTATGCTACCGCGGCTCCTATTAACAAATGATGTACCCTAATTATATTCTATATTTTGTATACCTGATAATAATTTAACACATGTTACATCGTAATTAAACCAAATTTTCCATCATATTTGTCTTCAGAAGAACTTCTTGTCCAATGCTGTTATTACTAAATGTAAATTGTATGAGGCCAGCTGTGAAGGCTCCTGAGATAAAATGTAGGGGTGAATTGTCAGAAGGCCTTTCTTGCTACCACTACGACCTCACACTTAATTTTTTTTTAATGAATGTGGCTACGTAAAGTGTCTAGGGTTATGATATGTAGTGTGGTGTAATGGATTATAAATATACCCACAGATATTAACAAGACTAATAATATTAATAAATGTTAAAATACACTGAACTAACTCACGTGTGTAAAATTTTTTGATATAAGTATATTACATTTATTTTGTTCTGTGTCAATTTTTTTAGGTTGACCAGAACTTAAAAGGATTTAGAGATTATGAAAAGAAATGCATAGAATATTATATCATAAATGCAATAGTGTACATATATATGTACTATACTAGTTAGTTTTATTAAAATGTTCTAGTATTCATCTACTTGGGAGGATAGTACTGTTTGTGCTGTTGGGGTGGCCTCATCACACCTGTCTATATTGACTACACAGTGTCCAGAAAATGGTGGGAACTTTTATGGGGTATTAGTAACTAAAGGGCGTTGGTGAAAGTCCAGCAGACCAGAGGCTCACTCATCTGGTAGTTGTCGCTCTGGTGCTGAAATCAGGTGGTCCCACCTCTCCGTGCTGGCGGGCAATAATGGTGGTCTCTGTCACAAATACTGCACAGATACACTCGAGTAAAGTCACCAACTGAATAGACCCTGCTTTGTTGACGACAGAAACTCGCAGCTCAGATTATGAATAAATAACACAGAATTGCTAGCAAAACTCAGCTGAGCTGCTGGCTATAGTATGGCGTCCCTAAATTTATTTCACTTGCTTTCATATGGAATCACCACACTTTAAAATCTGTGTCTATCACTGAACAACTATTGAAGAATGGCCCCACTTTCGCGTCTGAGCGCTAATGATATGATTGTCTGTGGCCAATCACTGCCTCGGTTTATTTTAAATTTCAAATTTCCTACCATAAAGTCATTTCAGTCATGCTTCAGTCAAGTATGGATGTTTATCTGTTAGTCTGTCCGTCTCTACTTGTGTTTCTAAAAAAAATGTGCTTGTTTTTTTTGAACCAACCTTTCTCTCCCCTCCAAAATTTTGTCGTTAAAAGTTATATTTAGACACAGCTACCGCTCAAAAACCCTCTCCTCCATACTAAGTAAATTTGAACACCTGCGTCCAAGGTCGTGTTTTTTGTGTGCAAATTGCGACACTTTTTATTCAACACAGTCTGTCGATGATGTGAACTACACTGTCTTTTGTCATTATCTTCAATATTATCTATCCGTTTGTAAAATTAAGACCATCTTAGTTCACTGCTCAGAATAGGCCATCCGGCCAGCTAATTTTTTATATTCCTAACATTAATATTAAGAAAAAATTACTTTTTAATTTTTGTAATATTCCTAACATCTGCGTTTTACCGCTCCATTCAAATCAAAAGCTTGGTATCGCAAAAGCGTCCAATAAATGACTGTGGCGTAACATATCTAGGGTCCCTTCTGTGGAGTTGCTTACTTTTTATGTCAACTTGGGAAACGTGACTTTTCTCCTTTTCCCCCCCCAATTGCGTCTCCTTAGCCTTTCCAGTCCTATTTTTTTTCTTTTTGATCCGCCGTTCCCCTCCTGTCTAGCAAGTCAATTATTATGGAGGATGATGACCCGCGGTCTAGGCGATCATGTACATCAGCAGCCTACGCATTATGTTTTTATCCTTAAATGTTATCTTTGGAGGGATTTTACCGTTGTATCTCTGTCAATTTCACTACACATCTCCCCACTTGAAAACATGCCTATGGCAAGTTCCAAAACCAGCGATACACATAGGTAAAATTACTCCTCACGTCTGCCACTACTCTAATTTTGATCACAGGGGTGCCGACTGAGGAAATCTGCACCGACATTCAATTTGCCTGGGATATATTGGATACTAAACTGATAAGGTTGAAGCAATAAAGACCACCTCAGCAATCTTGCGTTTTCATGCTTAGCCTGAGACAAGAACACGAGAGGCTGATGGTCCGTCTCCACCACAAATGTCCTACCATACAGATAGATTTGAAACTTCTTTATTGCCCAGATTAATGCTAAACATTCTTTTTCGCTTGTGGAGTATCCTTGTTCCGCCTTATTCAATTTGCGGCTTGCATAAGCGACTGGTTTAAGTTCCCCATCAGGTGAAGATGATCTTTGCAACAAAGCCCCTCCGAGTCCTACATTACTTGCATCGGTTCTTAAGACAAAGTCCTGTGTCAAATCAGGCAGTTTGAGAATAGGCTTGCTAGTGAGTTTTTCCTTTAACTCTTGGAACGCTAGTTCACATTGTGCAGTCCAAATAATTTTATCTGGAAGTCCCTTGCGAGTCAGATCAGTCAGAGGAGCACAAATAGCGTTAAAATTTTTGATGTATTTCTGATAAAATCCGCATAACGACACAAATGATCGCACGTCCTTTTTTGTTTGCGGCCTAGGTGCTCTCTGCAGTTTTTTTCCAAGTTCTTAGGATCAGGGGTCATATTACCCTGATATACAGTGTGTCCCAAGAATTCCAACTCTTTGCATCCAATACAACATTTTGTTGGCCTAGCAGTTAAGTTCGCCTCCCGAAGTCTATCAAACAACATCTCCAGAGCTTCAATGTGTTCTTCAAATGTCTCTGTGGCGACGAGAATATCATCCATGAAATTTGTGATACATGGGTTATTCAGGGGATCCAACAATTTTCGCATCATCCTTGAAAACACACTCGGAGCATTTTTCAGTCCGAATGGTAGCATATTGAATTCATAATGTCCATCCGAAGTGCTAAAAGCCAAATAAGGTCTCACTTCAGGCTTCACTGGGATCTGGTAATAGCCTTTACTAAGATCCACCTTTGAAAAGTATTTTGCCTTGTTCAGTCTGGCAAATAACTGTTTTGTGTCTGGTAATGGATCCACTTGTCCTTCTGTGACAGCATTCAGTTTCCTGTAATCTATGCACAGTCTGTGTTCCCCAGACGGTTTCCTCAACTAAACGACACTAGAACTAAAAGATGATTCACTGTGCGAAATAATCCCCTCCTTCAACAAATACTCTATTTCTTCCTTCAATGCCTTCTCCTTCGCGAACGGAATAGAATAGGCTCTCATACAGATTGGGTTTGAGTCTACCAGTTTTCATGTCATACTGTAGCAAATTTGTATGGCCTGGTTTATCTGTTAATACATCTGTATGTTCCTCCAGAACCTGTTGAACTCTCTCCCTCTGGTTTTTAGTCAGGTGCTTACTGACTTTTACCTGTGCTGCTGTTTCACAAGGATGTAATGAGTATTCATGTGAGGTGAGTGGTTCTTTTTGCATCTGGGTTGCAATAGCCAAGGTCAATAAGGGGGTGCTTTCCTGGAGTGGTCTGTCCAGATACTTCTTTAACAGGTTTACATGATAAACTTTTTCCTTCCCCTTTTTGTCAATTTTATAGTTTGTTCTAGACACCTTCTCTAGAACCGTATATGGACCTTGCCAACCAATTTGTAATTTATTCTGGCTTCCGGGTAGTAGAAGCAGCACCTTCTCTCCGACTGCCAGTTCCCTGTCCTTTGCCTTCCTATTAAAATATGCTGCATGTTTCTTCCTGGCTTGTTTCAAATTATCATTTGCCAGTTTCCATCCAGCTTTCAAACGAGTGGTCAGTTCGTTCACATATTGATACGATGAGGTAACAGTCTCTTCCGCCTTCTCATCTGTCCAGGTCCTTAATAAAGCTTCTAAGGACCTTTTATTGGCCTCCCAAATAGCAGAGTTGCGGGAGCCATCCCGGTTGAACTATGTGGTACCTCCCGGTACGCAAACAATGCGGCGGGCAGGAATTGATCCCACAGATCCGGTTTTTCGTGTGCCAGCTTTCTCAGGATAGAAATGAGAGTCCCATTGAACCTCTCTACCTGGCCGTTCCCTTGTGGATGGTACGGACTACAATGAAAGTGCCTGGCTTGAAATAGCTTAAAAACTTCTTCCGTTAGTTTCCCCTTGAACTGAGATCCAATTATCCGTCAAGATTTGATGCGGGAATCCTAATCGGGTAAATATTGTAAGTAGTGCCTCTGCTACAATTGTTTTGAATCAATTGATGGCAGGGCTACCGCCTCTCCCCACATAGAACAAGTGTCCACCAGAGTAAGGATGTAACTGTTCCTCCTCTTGGTCCGAGTGAGAGGTCCTACAATATCCACTGCAACCCTCTCAAAAGGTGTTCCCACTATGGGCATTTCCCCTAGAGTTGCAGGAGCAGTCCAGTGCTTTGGAGCTACCCTTTGACATTCTGGGCAGGATTTGACATATCTTTTTATATCCTCCCTCCGTTATCCCTGGCCAGAAGTAATGACAAGCTATACGCTGTCCTGTGGCGCTGATCCCCATGTGACCACTGAAGGGAATCGCATGCCCGAGTTCCATCACTTTATCTCTATATGAAGTGGGAAGAACCAGCTGGTTGTGACCATTTGTTCCAGTTCCGGCCTTCCTGTATAAGAGTTTGTTCTTCATGAAATATTCCCACTTGCTCGGAGGTGTGTGGCATTTGGGCAATTTTTTTAAAACAGGGCTTGAGTGTCCTATCCTCAGCCTGCGCCTTCCTCATCTCCTCTGGATGAGCATTTATAGGTTCACCTTCTTCCTCCTTCTTCTGTGACCTGGTCTGCACTGTCGCCATGATCACAGGTTTCTCGGGATTCCCCAAGAAGACGTATCTACACCCCAATATCAGAGGGTAGATTGGTTCATCTATCACTGCTGCTCTGATTTCTCCTTCCACATAGCGAGTTTCACCGTTATCCTTGCGATGGGAAGTGTCATGAGTGGTATGTCCTTAGTCGCCCCTTGTATTTCCACTGTTTCTGTGGTATACTGACTTGGGTCCACTAGGCTAGACTTCACAACTGAATCATAATCCAAACCTGTATCATAAAGGCACCTTATGGTGACCCCATTACAAATAACATCCTCACAAACTGGGGGGTGATAAGGTTCCTGTTGTCCCTTAGGATTAACCTTTAATCTTTGCGTCCCCGACTTCATTGCAGCAATGTTTGAAGGTTTCCTTCTACAAAATTCGGTGTTATGGTTATCCTTCTTGCACCATTTACACCATCTTTTTCCTTGGTTCAACGGTTTTCTTTCATTGAACTTTTGGTCATTGAACTGTGAGTTTCTGTCGCGATAGTCATTTCTTGGCCGCTCAAAGTTTGTCCTACCTTTATTTCCCTGCTCTCTATTATCAAATTTATTAAATTGCTGTGGAGCTTTAAAATTGTCTATGTGCTTCTTTTTAGCACCACTTACCTCTGCCTGGGCTGCCTGATACCTCTCAGCAACATTTAAAATTTCCCCCAACTTCTCTGCACCTTGTTCCATGAGAAATTTTCTCATGTCTGGAGCCATGGACTCTCTCAATTGCTCAATCATGATCATTTCTTTAAGATCTTGGGTCTTCCCCAGAGCCGTCCATTTCTCCAAATAGGTTTCTAGTCTAGGAGAGAATTGGTGGTATGTCTCCCCAGACAACAGTTTGGCATTTCTAAATTTCTTACGATAAAATTCACCATTCTTCTCGTACCTTAATAACAAAGCCTGCTTTAACATGTCATAATTGTCTTGGTCTTCCCTGTTCATTTTAGCAAATACTTCATAAGAAGTACCTCTCAATCCCTGTGATAGCTTTAAACTCCACCTCTCTCTCTCTAACCCATATGTAGTAGCTAATAACTCAAAACGTCCTAGGTACCCCTCTATGTCATCGTCTTTTTCAACAAAATGGTCTAAATGAAACCCCATAGCTGAGTTTGAGGCTCCCAGACTGGGCGTAGCATCTGAGGCAAAAGGGCTGGCACCATTTTCAGGAGCCTGGCCTTGTAATTCCAGCTCCCTTAGTCGTAATTCGTGCTCCCTTTGCAACCTTCTCTCTTCTTCTTCTGCCTCCCTTTCGGCCTTTTTATCTTCTGCCTCCCTTTCGGCCTTTTTATCTTCTGCCTCCCTTTGCTGTCGTTTTTCTTCTGCCTCAATCTGCAGCCTCTTAATTTCTCTATCAGCCTCTAACCTCTTCTCTTCAGCTAACCTCCTTTCTTCCCGTTCAATATATTTATCACATTCAGTCGTTACGTATTGAATTAAAATTTGACCATCCATTCCCATCTCCTTCGCGGTGAGCACAGCAGCTGATCTAAATTTTGCCAGCTCCGCCATACTTTTTAGACAATATAATAATATACAAGCTAAATCTCTAACCAGTAAATACACTAAGTACTTCTTATGACTATAGTCTAACTAATTCTAACTAACCAGTTAACTAATTAATTATTACTGGCTGTGAAGATTCACCAACTTTTATCTGCAGGGACACTTTTAATTTTAAAGGGAATTTTACAATTTATTTCCCTACTTTTATTTCTCCCACCAGGAGATCCTAATATTACTGTTGGGCTAATTATCCCTGGACAAGACCCCAATATTGTAGTGGTGTTTGATGGTATTGTATGATGGTGATATTACTAAATGTAAATTGTATGAGGCCAGCTGTGAAGGCTCCTGAGATAAAATGTAGTTGTGAATTGTCAGAAGGCCTTTCTTGCTACCACTACGACCTCACACTTAATTTTTTTTTAATGAATGTGGCTACGTAAAGTGTCTAGGGTTATGATATGTAGTGTGGTGTAATAGGTTATAGATATACCCACAGATATTTAACAAGACTAATAATATTAATAAATGTTAAAATACACTGAACTAACTCACGTGTGTAAAATTTTTTGATATAATTATATTACATTTATTTTGTTCTGGATCAATTTTTTTAGGTTGACCAGAACTTAAAAGGATTTAGAGATTATGAAAAGAAATGCATGGAATATTATATCATAAATGCAATAGTGTACATATATATGTACTATACTAGTTAGTTTTATTAAAATGTTCTAGTATTCATCTACTTGGGAGGATAGTTACTGTTTGTGCTGTTGGGGTGGCCTCATCACACCTGTCTATATTGACTACACAGTGTCCAGAAAATGGTGGGAATTTTTATGGGGTTATTAGTAACTAAAGGGCGTTGGTGAAAGTCCAGCAGACCAGAGGCTCACTCATCTGGTAGTTGTCACTCTGGTGCTGAAATCAGGTGGTCCCACCTCTCCGTGCTGGCGGGCAATAATGGTGGTCTCTGTCACAAATACTGCACAGATACACTCGAGTAAAGTCACCAACTGAATAGACACTGCTTGGTTGACGACAGAAACTCGCAGCTCAGATTATGAATAAATAACACATAATTGCCAGCAAAACTCAGCTGAGCTGCTGGCTATAGTATGGCGTCCCTAAATTTATTATATGGAAATCACCACACTTTAAAATCTGTGTCTATCACTGAACAACTATTGAAGAATGGCCCCACTTTCGCGTCTGAGCGCTAATGATATGATTGTCTGTGGCCAATCACTGCCTCGGTTTATTTTAAATTTCAAATTTCCTACCATAAAGTCATTTCAGTCATGCTTCAGTCAAGTATGGATGTTTATCTGTTAGTCTGTCCGTCTCTACTTGTGTTTCTAAAAAAAATGTGCTTGATTTTTGAACCAACCTTTCTCTCCCCTCCAAAATTTTGTCGTTAAAAGTTATATTTAGACACAGCTACCGCTCAAAAACCCTCTCCCCCATACTAAGTAAATTTGAACACCTGCGTCCAAGGTCGTGTTTTTGTGTGCAAATTGCGACACTTTTTTATTCAACACAGTCTGTCGATGATGTGAACTACACTGTCTTTTGTCATTATCTTCAATATTATCTATCCATGCTTTAGTTCACTGCTCAGAATAGGCCATCCGGCCAGCTAATTTTTATATTCCTAACATTAATATTAAGAAAAAATTACTTTTTAATTTTTGTAATATTCCTAACATCTGCGTTTTACCGCTCCATTCAAATCAAAAGCTTGGTATCGCAAAAGCGTCCAATAAATGACTGTGGCGTATACATATCTAGGGTCCCTTCTGTGGAGTTGCTTACTTTTTATGTCAACTTGGGAAACGTGACTTTTCTCCGTTTCCCCCCCAATTGCGTCTCCTTAGCCTTTCCAGTCATATTTTTTTTCTTTTTGATCCGCCGTTCCCCTCCTGTCTAGCAAGTCAATTATTATGGAGGATGATGACCCGCGGTCTAGGCGATCATGTACATCAGCAGCCTACGCATTATGTTTTTATCCTTAAATGTTATCTTTGGAGGGATTTTACCGTTGTATCTCTGTCAATTTCACTACAGATGTGATAGACTCTATCCTCAAAAGTGTACAAACGAAGCAACTCAACAAACTCAGTCTTCATGTCCTAATACACTCCAACCATCAATGTCACAGACACAAGAAGCCTACCCCCCGTCACCGCATTTGTACCATTTTCCTATGTATCAACATCTGTGCCCAACCTTTTCTAATTTCTCGCTACAACAAAGACTCTTGGACTATTTACCTTCTGCCGGGAGATCATACTGGTCAGCATAAGTAGTATAGTAGGGAGGAAACGATACGGATTCAGGCGTTGCGCGTGACTTTTTATATAGCAAAATACCCCGATCAATGCAGGCGTCGATTGCGCAGGCGTATGGCCAGGCGGTGGCGCGTGACTTTTTATATAAGGAAAATGTGGTGGCGCGGTGTGGAGGAGAAGAGGTCTTGTTATATAGTAATATATAAGTTCAATAATGGTGTTGTTGTTTATTTATGTTTTACAGACAATATTTTACAAACAGTTATACGTACATATTACAGACAGGTGGACGATATTTATATTACAACAGTTAGACGATATTTAGTTATACATATATTACAACAGTTAGACTATATAGATAACAAAGATTTTAGTTAATATATTTTATTTTTCAAATAACAATATCATAAATTGACATTATACAATATTGGCAAATAACACATAGGATCACATAGTGACATGTACAGTATTTATATGGTAACACATAGGAATATATATATATATATATATATATATATATATATATATATATATATATATATATATATAATATATATATATATATATATATAATAATATATATATATAAATATATATATATATATATATATATATATATTTATTTATATTGGCAAGAGTTGTGTACAGTATTTATAGGGTAACAAAGGGGTACATATTGGAAGACATAAAGGGTAATATCACAGAACCAAAGGGTCTTTAATACATATAGCACCGGGTACAGTTGCAGACCAGACCTTGAGGGAGAGGAGTCGTCGTAAAAATATGACAGAGAGGTGCGATGTTGGGTTTGCCTTGTATTGTGTGTTGGGTGCGTGCATATACATGTCTAGGTATCTGTATTGTGTGTTGGGTTGGCGTTGTGTACATAGTGGACGAGAGATAGTTATTCGGGTAGGGAGTTTATGTGTTGTATTGGGTTGTATATACCTGTAGGTATCTGTGTGGTATGGTTTGGTGTACAGAGAGTTTAGATGTTGAGGGGAGATGTGGTGACATTGTCAGGATGCACCTGTCGCTTGATGTAAAAGTAAGACAGAGAGTTGCGGTGTTGTTCGTATGTGTAGATGGCTGAGTTGTGTGATCTGAACCCAATATTTTTCCCGCCCTGTGCTTGTTGGGTGTTGAGGACTTCTAAAACGTGTTTTTGCCTACTTTGTTGTGTTTGCTCAATCCTTTTGTGGTAGTCTTGTCGTAGTCGCCAAAACAGTGATACGTCTTGCTACAGAGGGAAACCATCCCACTGCCCTCGTACTCTAATTTAAAAAGGCCCGGTGTCCGTTTGTCGTATAATTTTTGTTCGCGGCATTTTTGACAAACTACGCGCGTCTTACCCTTGCTAGCTACGAAAACGGATCTATGGTCGGGACACACTTCGGCGGGGAACCACTGGTGGTAGGAGCTATAAAATTCCTGTCGCATAGCTGGCTTAACAACGTCCGCTAGGTTACTCGCGCTAAGGGCCAAGTAAAGACTGTATCGGTCTCGCACAACTGAAAATCTGATCTATCTACAAATTTATCTAAACAGTCATAATAAAATTCTAACATTCTCAGTTTGGCGTATTGATAAACAAAAAATCCTATCTGCGCGGGCAGGTCCCAACTAATTTTCTTCTTAACCATCTCTACTTCAAAAATGTCATCCGTCACTAAAGTCATTTTTCTAAAGCGGGGGCAGTTTATTAATTTAGACGTACCCTCTCCCGTCGTGTACGAGACATCTACGTGCTTCGCCTTATTGGTCAACGTTTTACCATAGGCGGCGTTACCCAAAAGTTTCATGGTTTCGCTGGTAATCGCGTAGGCAGGATCTGTATCTCCCTGGCGGCGCGCGTCCGAAACAGTATCCCCAAACTGTTTGAAACACGTCGCGGGCGTATATTCAATCACCTGGTAAATACAGGTGACTTCTAACCCTTTGGCCAAGTACCAGCAAAGCAAAGGTGTCGCCAACAGAATCTTTTTACCCACATAACTCCCGATCAACGTCCTTCTGGGGGTAGTCAGGAGGTTATGTTTTTCGGCGTATTCCCGCATGAAAGGCCCAATATCATCTCTCGTGACGTCAATGTTCTTAAAAATGGGCGTCATCTCAGAGAAATGCTCTTTCAGGGAGTCGGGGACATGAATGTCACACTCGACTAAACCAAACATGGTTTCGTCTAGCACAGAGGCGAGAATCTGTGCTTCCGTTAACGGGTACCGACATTTAGTATAAGATGGTTTCAGGGTCGGGAAGGTGGCGCGCAGAAAGCGACCGATTGATGGATCGTCTTCCTTCACGTTTTGCCACTTGCATTCCCACATTTCGACCAAGGTAATTGTCGTGAAACGAATGTGTGTAACCCCACTACTTTGTTGAATCATTATGTCGGGATACAAATTTGCCCCAGCCAATCAAACGCACAGTTGCTGAGCCTGAATAAATTACCTGAAGTTACGCCAGGAAAAACTTAAGCCCGGTTTTTTTCGGATGTGGGTCGTGGCCATCTTGTTCACGCAAGATGGCGGAAAAAAAAAAAAAAAAAAAAAAAAAAAAAAAAAAAAAAAAAAAAAAAAAAAAAAAAAAAAAAAAAAAAAAAAAAAAAAAAAAATAAAAAATAAAAAAAAAAAAAAAAAAAAAAAAAAACTGAATAAAATTAGGCTGTACGAGCATAAGACGAAACCGCAGGCAACCAATCAGCTTGCTCCGCCGGGAACCAACCAAAAGCTTTGCTAACGCATTCATCTGCCTATATAATCGGGCGAGATTTTAGGCAAAAGCACGCAACACCGAACACGAAGCCAGAGACGACCGACTGAAGAGAGGAGCTGTCAGCTTTGATTTATAGCTTACCTGAGAGCATTGACCTGCAGCCTGCTTCGCTAAGTCGAGTCAAAATCTGGCCTGTTTAAATCTTGAAGGGTTTTATTCGTGTCATAAAACCTGAGGTCGTATGTTCGAGTCAATCCAGCTGCCTGGAACTTCGCAGGAGCATAGAGATTGTACAGAAGCTACATCTTTAGTCCCCCTCAGTCTTGGATAGGCTAAAGTAACGAGCCTCAGCAGGAGTTGTGTGACCCAAACTAAGGAGAACAGAACGTTTTAAGAGATGAGTACCGAGTAGTACCATTTCTGTCGGCATTGTGAGCAAAAGCTAGTGTCAGTGACGAGAAAGTGAATTAGCGTAGCAAGAGACAATAATAAGATTATAGCTGATAAATTATACGTAATTAACAGCACAGCTGATACATGTACTATAATTGAATAACAGCACAGCTGATATAATTTTTGTTCCTATAATTGGAAAACTTGTTGTAATATATTTACATATCTATATAAATATAAATATTTGTAAATCATATGTAAACTTACAAATTCATTACGTTCCATTTTTCAACATTCACCCTTCAGCACAAGAGTAGATAGTGTATATACTAAATAAATAATAAGGAAATTGTATTTGAACGACTTGTCAATTTTATCATTGTTAAGTAAAATCTGTTTCCTTGTCTTAATATCACAGTTAGTTACACAGCGGAGGTGGCAAGTTATGTCGGTCTCCACTCTACTAATTTTTCGAGATCAGATCATTCACAGCCGTAACTAATTTGTGATACCAGTAGTTCTCTCAGACACTGGGACTTCACCATTTTCTGCAGAAATTCTATTTATGTAATTGTCAGTACTATACTGATCCTAGAGCCAAATAAAACCTCACGCCACACTGGGGGCTCGTTCCTGGGATATTTCTATATATATTGAGCCATACTTAGTCTATTCATCTATCTACACTTTATCTTGTGCCACCCATAGATAACATAGGAAGATTTTTTTTTTGAGAAAATCATATAGGATTTTTAAAAAATTATTTTCTTAGGAGGAGTACCAGTTAGTACTCAGTAAATAGTTGATGCTCACAAAGTTGCACGGAAATTGTTTTGTTCATTTAAATTAATTAAGTTTAATTACAATAATTTGGTTATAGTAAATTTACATACCCTATCTAAGTAACGCCATGGCTGATCTAGTGAAGTTCAGGACTGCGATCATGCAGATGGGTAAGGAATTAAATATGACAGGTGAGGCTCTCACTCAGTATGTCACAACAGAAGTGGACAAACACATGGATAGGGAAGAAAGAAAGTTGCAATTAGAGACTGAAGCAAAGAAATTAGAGGCTGATAGAGAAGCAAAGAAATTAGAGGCTGAAGAAAGGCGGTTGCAAGCAGAAGCTGAAAGAGAAGCCAAAAGACTGGAAGCTGAGAGAGAAGACAAAAGACTGGAAGCTGAGAGAGAAGACAAAAGACTGGAAGCTGAGAGAGAAGACAAAAGACTGGAAGCTGAGAGAGAAACCAAAAGATTAGAAATTGAAGCCAAGAAATGGGAGGCTGAAAATGAGGAAAGGAAATTACAAGCAGAGAGAGAGACCATCAGTTGAGATTAAAAGAGCTTGAAATTCAGGCAAATACTGGCAATAATGGTGGTAGCTCACCTCACTCTGAGAGTAGCTGCAGCCAGAGCACCTCAAGTGGGGCCATGAATTTTTATCTGGACCCATTTGTTAAGAAAGAAGACGCCATTGAGTCGTACCTGGATAGATACGAAAGACTTGCCACTACCTATGGCTTACTGAAAGAAAAGTGGAGTCTTAAACTTTCTCAGGGATTGAGAGGTGTTGCCTACGATGTATATTTGAAGCTCTCAAGAGATGACCAGGAAGATTACGAAATCCTGAAGCAGGCACTGCTTGTGAGATATGAAAAGAACTCAGAATCATATAGAAAGAAATTCCGAACAGCTAAACTTCTTCCAGGAGAAAACTATCACCAATTCTCTGCTAGATTGGAAACCTATTTGGAAAAATGGAGTAGTTTAGGAAAGTGTCAGGATCTGAAAGAAATGATAATGATGGAGCAAATGAAAGAGTCCATGCCTCAAGAAATGAGGAAGTTTATCATGGAACAAGGAGCAGAGAGATTGGAAGATATTGTAACTGTTGCTGAGAGATATCAAGCAGCTCAGGCAGAATTATTAGGAAATAAGAAGAAGCAGGGTGAAAACTTTAAATCATCCCAAAACTATACCAAATATGAACAAAAGGACCATACCACAAGGAACAAACAAAGATTTGACCAAAAGGACAAAAACCCTCTAAGATCGGATAAGACACCTTACCGGAAGGAAGGAAAGTGGTGTAAAACTTGTCTAATGAGTAACCACAATACTGCGGACTGCAGAAGGAAGAATCCTCCTCATCATGCTGCATGTCTTACAACAGGGAATCAGGGAAGGAAGGAAATGGCAGTAAGTCAGAAAGACTTCCATCATCCCCTGTCTGTGAGGAAGTGACCGTGAATGGCACTCAAGTACTGTGTTTATATGACACAGGATTGGACTTTGATTCAGTTGTATGCTCTTCTCTAGTGAGTCCTGACCAGATAACCACAGAGACAGTGGAAATCAGAGGACCGATCAAGGGAGCAAGAACCATGACACTACCCATAGCTCGAATCAACATAAGATCTCGCTATGTGGAAGGAGAAATCAAAGCAGCAGTGATGGACGACCCTATTTACCCTTTGATTTTGGGGTGTAGGTATGTTTTCCTTGGAGAACCTATAAAACCTGTAGTTATGGCAACAGTCCAGACCAGGGAAAGCTCCAGGAAAATGGAGGAGAATCCTATCAATACTCATCCAGAAGATATGAAAAAGGCTCAAGCAGCAGATAGCACATTGAAGCCTTGTTTTGGCAAATTGCCTAAAGCACATAACCCTCCAGAGAAAGGAGACTTGTATATGAAGAATGGCCTACTATACAGATAAGCTGGAACAGGACCTAAAGGGCATGGACAGCTTGTAGTGCCAAAATCTTACAGGGAGAAGGTTATGACGCTAGGACATGCTATACCCTTCAGTGGACATATGGGAATAGGGGCCACTGGACAAAGGATAGCCTGTCACTACTTTTGGCCAGGAATTACAGAGGACATAAAAAGATATGTAAGATCCTGTCCAGAATGCCAAAGAGTAGCTCCTAAGCATAGGACTGCACCAGCAACACTGGGAGAAATGCCTATTATGGGAACCCCGTTTGAACGTGTTGCAGTAGATATTGTTGGACCCCTCACTAGGACCAAGAAGAGAAATGCTTACATCTTAACCTTGGTTGATACTTGCTCTATGTGGGGAGAAGCAGTGGCCATGTCAGCTATAGATTCAAAGCACGTGGCAGAGGCCCTGTTGACAATATTTACCCGATTAGGTTTCCCGCATCAGATATTGACTGACAATGGGTCTCAGTTTAAGGGAAAGCTAACACAAGAAGTATTCAGGATATTTCAAGCCAGGCACTATCATTGTAGTCCCTACCATGCCCAAGGGAACGGTCAAGTAGAGCGGTTCAATGGTACGCTAATTTCAATCCTTAGAAAGCTGGCGAGTGAAAAAACCTGATACTTGGGATACATACTTACCCGCTGCACTATTTGCATATAGGGAAGTACCCCACAATTCAACTGGATTGGCTCCAGCTACATTGTTGTTTGGAAGACCAATAAAAGGTCCACTGGAAGCATTGCTGTGGACATGGACTGATGAAAAGGCAGAGGAAACAGTGACTTCCTCATACCAGTACGTCAACGAGTTGACATCTCGATTGAAAGCAGGTTGGAAAC
This sequence comes from Oreohelix idahoensis, assembly GCA_024509875.1. Classification (NCBI taxonomy): domain Eukaryota; kingdom Metazoa; phylum Mollusca; class Gastropoda; order Stylommatophora; family Oreohelicidae; genus Oreohelix; species Oreohelix idahoensis. Next base: position 59,426 of record JAMPIV010017352.1, read on the forward strand.
TGGCCAATGATAACTTAAGACAGGCCAGGAGGAAGCATGCTGCGTACTACAACAAAAAAGCAAAGGATATGGAACTGGAGGTGGGTGAAAAGGTGTTATTACTGTTGCCGAGCAGCAATAATAAATTGCAGATTGGATGGCAGGGACCCTATGTCATACTGGAGAAACTTTCCAGGACCAATTATAAGATTGACAAGAAAGGAAAGGAGAAGGTATATCATGTCAATCTTCTTAAAAAATACTATGACAAGGAATCATCAGAAGTTGCACATATCATGCCCCTAGCCATTCCAACAGAAATGCACGGTGAACCACTTCACTCTATGGAGTATCCACTCACAACTACAGAGGATTATGTTCAAGTAAATATTAGTGAACATTTAACTCCAGAGCAGAAGAAGAGGGTTCAGAAAGTGTTGGAAACTCATGCTGATGTGCTCACAGATAAGCCAGGTCGTACGAATCTGTTAGAGTACGACATGAAGGTTACAGACCCTACCCCAGTATGCATGAGAACATACCCTATACCCTATGCGAAAGCCCAAGCACTAAGGGAGGAAGTTGATTATCTGTTGAAGGAGAAAATTATCTCGAAGTCAGACTCTCCCTATAGCTCAAGTGTGGTGCTATTGAGAAAACCGAGTGGTGAACACAGGTTATGTATTGACTACCGGAAGCTTAATGCGATCACAGAATCTCAGGTGGACCCATTACCTGACAACAACCAGCTGTTCTCTACACTGAGTAAGGCTAGGTATTTATCGAAGGTAGATCTAAGCAAGGGATACTACCAAATACCAGTGAAACCAGAAGTTAGGAAAATGCTGGCATTTAGTACATCAGACGGACACTACGAGTTTAATGTACTACCCTTTGGGCTGAAAAATGCTCCAAGTATCTTTTCAAGAATGATGAGGAAATTGTTGGAACCTCTACAAAATCCCCATATCACTAACTTTATGGATGACATTCTTGTTGCTACAAACACATTTGAAGAGCATATAGTAGCGCTCTCCATGTTGTTTGACAGACTGAGAGCCACTGGATTGACTGCACGTCCAACCAAGTGCTATATCGGTTGTAAGGAGTTGGAATTCTTAGGTCACACTATTTCTACAGGTCATATGTCTCCTGACCCAAAGAATATAGAGAAGTTAAAGAAGGCACCCAGACCTCAAACGAAGAAAGATGTGAGATCATTCGTGTCATTATGTGGGTTCTATCAGAAGTACATACCCCACTTTAACTCTCTGTGTGCACCATTAACTAACTTAACTAAGAAAGGACAGCCTGACAAAATCCAATGGAATGCTGATTGTGAAAAAGCTTACACAGAGCTAAAAGCAAAACTCACCAGCAAACCAATCCTTACGCTACCCGATATCACACAGGAATTTGTATTAAGGACGGACGCTAGCAGTATAGGTATTGGTGCAACTCTCTTGCAGAAATGAAAAGCCCAGCCGGAGGAACTTTTACCAGTCGCCTACGCCAGTAGGAAGCTGAATGCAGCTGAGTTGAACTACTCGACCATAGAGAAAGAATGTTTGGCTCCAATTTGGTCCATCGAGAAATTTTCACCTTACCTGTATGGGACACACTTCATTGTCCAAAGCGATCACCAGCCTTTAACTTTCTTCTTCTTCTTCTTCTTCAATCCTTAACCACCGACCGTCAAAGCAGTCAGTGGCCATCACGCCTAGTGGCGTCTTGTAGGGCAACAACAAATTGATTCCACTTTGCACGGTCGGTGGCCATCCTTCGTACAGTGCCCCAACTCTGGTTTATTCTTTGCATCTCAGCCTCCACAGTCCTCCGCCAAGTTGTTTTTGGTCGGCCTCTCTTTCGCTTTCCTTCAGGGGTCCAAAGCATAGCTGTTCTTGTGATGGCATCGGGGTCTCTTCTGAGGACATGACCAACCCAGCTCCAGCGTCTGCCAGCTATGATGGTGTGCATGTCCTCTTGCTTGCTACGAGTAAGCAGATCTTGGTTGGTGATGGTATTCGGCCAAAAGATGCGGTGAATTTTTCTTAGGCATGTTGTGTGAAAAGAGGACAATTTTGACATTTCCTTCTCTGTGACTCTCCAGCATTCCGCACCATAGAGAAGCACAGAAAGCACGCAACTCTGGTATAATCTTAATTTTGTGCTTGTGCTGTATTGGGAGGACTTCCAGATGTTATTTAGGCTAAAGAAGGCTGTTCTTGCCTTATTCATTCTGATGTTGATGTCTTTGCCTGCCCCACCGTCTGGTGTTACTATGCTTCCTAGGTATGTGAAGGTATCTGTCTGTACCAATTGCTGATTCCTTACTGATATGGGCTCAGGGTTGCTCACATTGAGCGTCATGACCTCAGACTTCTTTAAATTGATGTTCAAGCCCACCTGCTGGCTAAATTTATTAAGTCTATCCGTTTTTTTCCTGGATGTGTTGATGTGAATGTGCCAGCAGTGCAATGTCATCTGCATATTCCAGATCTTCCAATGTAGAAAATGTAGTCCATCTTATTCCTCTTGGACTGCCCTCTGTTGTCTGGCGCATCACCCAGTCTATGACTGTTAAAAAAAGAGTGGTTGATAAGGGGCATCCCTGTCGTACTCCTGTCTTCACCTCGAAGGTTAGGTTGCTCTGCCCAACACTACATGTAAAGTTGGCATAGAGGCTTTTTATGATTGACACTATGCAGCTTGGAATTCCATAAGCCCTCAGTATTTTCCATAAACTGTCCCTATGTATGCTGTCAAAAGCCTTTTCAAAATCAACAAAATTTATGTAAAGCTGTCTTTGCCATTCTGAGCACTGCTCTATAATGTTCCTGAGAGTGAATATATGGTCTACACATCTTCTGTTCTTTCTAAATCCTGCTTGTTCTTTCCTCAATTTAACTTTCTTGGCTGCATCTAAAAAGTTAAATTCGAGATTGTTAAGGTGAAGTCTGCTTCTGGCGCCTTATTCCTTTACCGTGAATTACATTCCGGGAAGAGACAATGTAGGAGCTGATTTTTTAAGTCGACACCCTATTACTCTGGAAGGACAGACGCTAAATGATTAACTACAGCAGGTGTTTACACTTCAGCTATGACAGGTCACAGCTAGGAAAGGATGGGGCTATGTCGTGAAACGAATGTGTGTAACCCCACTACTTTGTTGAATCATTATGTCGGGATACAAATTTGCCCCAGCCAATCAAACGCACAGTTGCTGAGCGTGAACAAGAAGGCCACGACCCACATCCGAAAAAAAACAGGGCGTAAGTTTTTCCTGGCGTAACTTCAGGTAATTTATTCCGCAAGAGAGAGAATTGGAAAACAAATACTTTGGACCACCCCCTTGGGAAAACTTCCATCAACCAACTGTCAAAACACAACTGATAGATAAAACGGTCAACAAGGAAACACTACCCACAGTCTTGAAGACGTGTGCCTTGGAGACCATAAACAGCTACCCAACGTCAGCAATCCAGGCCTACACAGATGGTTCTGCTTTCAAGACCACCTCTTTTGCAGGATATGGCGTCTGCATATGGTACCTGGATGGATCCTCTTATGAGTTCTGTGACTCCTGTGGTGAGAATTGTTCAAATTATGAAGCGGAGGCTGAGGCCATCAAGACAGCCATTGAATTTGCTACACCAACAGTTTGACCTTATGGAACGAAAGCCATCAGATATAGTGATTTTCAGTGACTCCATGTCTGTTCTGGAAGCACTTAAACAGACTCCATATGAAAACAAAGTCATTTTTCTTATAGGAAAAGCGGTTCATAACTTGATCACAGCCTACTCCATCAGTGTAACTCTACAGTGGATCCCTGGACACAGTGATTTAACTGGAAATGAGACAGCTGATAGACTTGCTAAAACAGGAGCTTCTAAACAACAAAAGGACAGGCCCTGCAGCATGAGAACAGTCAAACAGATTCTCAGAAACAACACAAGAGAAATCTGGCTGAACAGATGGGCGAACGGGCCGACTGGCCGAAATGTCTTTAATGAAATGACCTGCCCAAAAGACAACGACAACATAAACAGACTCAGCAGGAGAAATCAAAATCTTATCTTTCAGTTCCGAACAGGACACACCAGAGTCAATAGCCATCTAAACCGTATCAACCCTCAGCACCTACCCATGTGTAGACACTGCTCTCATTCCTATGAAACAACCAGACACCTCCTCATGGAGTGTCCATCACTCACAAACGCTAGGAAAAAACTTTTACAGACACCTCTGACAGTCACCAACTCACTATACGGAACCTTAAAACAACTGCAGAAAACGTGCACTTTTTTAAGAATGGCATTGGGCTGCCAAGAGTAGATATGCTCAGCAGCATGGGATATTGACAACAACAACAAGAGAGGAGCTGTCAGCTTTGATTTATAGCTTACATGAGAGCATTGACCTGCAGCCTGCTTCGCTAAGTCGAGTCAAAATCTGGCCTGTTTAAATATTGGAGGGTTTTATTCGTGTCATAAAACCTGAGGTCGTATGTTCGAGTCAATCCAGCTGCCTGGAACTTCGCAGGAGCATAGAGATTGTACAGAAGCTACATCTTTAGTCCCCCTCAGTCTTGGGTGGGTTAAAGTAACGAGCCTCAGCAGGAGTTGTGTGACCCAAACTAAGGAGAACAGAACGTTTTAAGAGATGAGTACCCAGTAGTACCATTTCTGTCGGCATTGTGAGCAAAAGCTAGTGTCAGTGACGAGAAAGTGAATTAGCGTAGCAAGAGACAATAATAAGATAATAGCTGATAAATTATACGTAATAGCACAGCTGATACATGTACTATAATTGAATAACAGCACAGCTGATATAATTTTTGTTCCTATAATTGGAAAACTTGTTGTAATATATTTACATATCTATATAAATATAAATATTTGTAAATCATATGTAAACTTACAAATTCATTACGTTCCATTTTTCAACATTCACCCTTCAGCACAAGAGTAGATAGTGTATATACTAAATAAATAATAAGGAAATTGTATTTGAACGACTTGTCAATTTTATCATTGTTAAGTAAAATCTGTTTCCTTGTCTTAATATCACAGTTAGTTACACAGCGGAGGTGGCAAGTTATGTCGGTCTCCACTCTACTAATTTTTCGAGATCAGATCATTCACAGCCGTAAATAATTTGTGATACCAGTAGTTCTCTCAGACACTGGGACTTCACCATTTTCTGCAGAAATTCTATTTATGTAATTGTCAGTACTATGCTGATCCTAGAGCCAAATAAAACCTCACGCCACAGTAACGTCACACTCGGTCTTCAAATAGGCACCAATTTCCCGTGTCTTCTCGTACAACTCAGTCAAAGGTTTGTTATTGACTGAATTAATGTCACGACCGGTAGTTAGTGGGCAGTTAGGATGCCCGTGGAACAGGCAGCCATGGAACTGGTAGACGGTGCGAGAATCTTTGTCCCAACCATCTACCCTAATGTCTCTATCACCCAAAGGCATCTCACGGCCGTTAAACTGGGTCTTTAAAACCACATTACTCGTGTGCGACACCCAACTCAACCAGTCGCGACACTGCACGGTGTATTTGTTGAGCTTGTGGTACCTGATGTACCTGTTCGCTGATGATGCTGCAGTCGTCACTCAAAGCCAACAGGAGCTTCAGAGCTTGATGAATCGCTTCACTAAAGCATGCAAGGATTTTGGCCTCACAATAAGTCTAAAGAAAACGAATGTGCTGAGTCAGGATGTAGGTGCTGCACCAGTTATCACTATCGATAACTATGAATTGGCAGTGGTGCACCACTTCACATACCTAGGGTCTACCATCAATGACAAACTCTCACTGGATACAGAAATCGACAGCCGCATTGGCAAAGCTGCAGCTACATTTGCCCGCCTCACATCGCGTGTTTGGGGAAACTCTAAACTCACAATGAAGACCAAAGCTGCGGTATATAATGCCTGCGTCACCAGCACACTCCTATATGGCAGCGAGACCTGGACGACCTATGCTAAGCAAGAAAGAAGGCTCAATACCTTCCATTTGCGGTGTCTACGCCACATCCTCGGCATCTCGTGGAAAGATAAAGTGACAAATGTCGAGGTGTTGTCACGTGCTGGCCTTCAAAGTATGTATACGCTGCTTAGACAGCGCAGACTTCGCTGGCTTGGCCATGTTCGCCGCATGGAAGATGGTCGCATCCCAAAAGATATCTTCTACGGACAATTAGCAGATGACAAGAGAACAGTTGGGCGACCACAGCTGAGGTTCAAAGATGTGTGCAAGAGAGATATGAGGGCACTGGACATGGATCCAGCAACATGGGAGGATGAAGCTGCCGATCGCACTAAGTGGCGATGCTATTTGCGGCACCACCTCAGATTGGGCGAAGAGAGGCTCACACAAGAAGCAGAGGTGAGGAGAAAACGTCGAAAGGAGCACCAGGAAAATAAGCAGCTGAGGGCTGCCACCCCAGGGGCGCATTCCCATAGTCAGTTATGACTGAAGGGGCTATTATTATTATTATTATCATGGTACCTGAAACCATCCTTCCTGTTTCGTCTAACGGGAAAGTCAGTCGGCATTTTCTGTATTAGCGCCTACAAATAAAGGGCGTTGGCGTCAAAACCTTTAATGCATTGTACCATTTTGCCACCTCTAATGTGCGTTTTGGCTTGCTCGTGGAACCTATGGAAGATAATTGAAGGTCCCCCAACTATATTTTGTCGCAACGTGTTGTGTAAATCTTGCTCCCGCTTGAAGCATAAAGAAAAAGAGACGTTTGACGGGAGGGTTTTGAAAAGATATTTTAACGTGACACCGGGCACGGAAATCGCATCTTTAAACATGTCTACACCTAGACCCGCATAAAAACTAACCTGTTGCTCTAACGCAATTATAAGGGGACCACGTCTTTGTTGTTGTACCACGTCAGAAAGTCGCGCAACGTGGTCATGCGGTTATCGACCCACATCTTCTTTTACCCTGGGGGATTTCAGAACAAGGACTGCCGGGTAAGGCTATCAGTAGGTTTCCTCAATGCATGTCCTATCCATCGTGTGCGTCTTCTTCTCATCTCTTCTGATTCACAATAACAATAATTAAATCAAACAAACTAAGATCATTGGGAACTGTAGAATGGCGGAAATTCAAATAGACAAAGAAAGCGTGTATGACACAGAATGAGAGTAGGGAAAGCCAAATAAGAAAATGAATCGACAATATAAAATTGCACCCAAAAGAAATGGGAATCCAATTGAGGAAACCAGTTAATAGGGTCAACAAAGCAGCACTTTTTCTTGCATTCTTATTGGTAAAAGAAACTGAGAAAGATGCCCCTTATACACACCCCCTCCAAAAAAAAAATTATAAAATAAAAATAAAAGCACGGAAAAGAGAACTAGGAGAAAAGGTCATAAGACGGGGAAAATATTGAGTATCTTCTACAGCTGTGGTTCTTTACGTGGACCATATGGTCCCCAGTTGTTATATTTCTATGGGGCCACAGTAAGATGGTAAAGTAAATAAATATTAGACAAACATAAAGGTATGTTTTCAGGCACTCGTAAGAAATAAAGAAGTAGAACACTAGATAACAGAAAAACAACAGACGTGAATGGCTTACCCAGGACTCGAACCCAGGACCTTCCGTGCGACAACCCCGCCTAGCTATGCAAGCGAATCACACTATCCTCCCTGCCATCTAGGCATCACCAAAAAATGATGCTTCGATGACGGGTCAATAGTGCGACCCGCAACACATAACACCGGAAATTTACATAGGCAGTCGTCCCAATTAATGACGCAATCACTTCTGTTGTTCCCCTATTATATAGTATAGGTCAGACTACACAAGACAAAGACCTTAATACTGTGTCTAGTAAATGATAGAAGACTAAGAACAGTAAGTACAGGACAGAGGGTAGGTTTTTGGTATTGTATAAACATTTATAACACATAAGGAAGGGAAAAAATAATGTTTACAGGTATCGGGTTTCCCTTCCTTATGTGTTATAAAGATGGTAAAGTACCTTTATTTCCAGCTAACAGCGGCTATGAGGGGGCCGCAGAGGTAAATGAGGCTCAGAAGGGGCCATGAGCAAAGAAAGGTTGAGAACCACTGTTCTTCAGCAAAGGTCGACGTAATGTATACTGTTCAAAAAAAGAAACGCATAGCTATCCGAGGGCGCGTTTTTATGAGTTTGTAAGTAAAATGTGGTGCTCATCATCATCTCAGCCCGTAACCCGTCATGGGTCGTAGGGGTGCCATGGTGGAAGCATCAGCAGACAGGGTCCTCCACTGCTCTCTATCCTCAGCAATGCGTACAAGTGTGGAAAAACCGTGTCCTGCCCATTCTTTGATGTTATCAGCCCAGGATTTTCTCTGCCTTCCTCTTCTCCGTTTACCTTCGACTGTTCCCTGAAGGATCGTTTTCGAAAGGGAGTCATGACGAGTTACATGCCCAAACCAGGCAAGCTTTCGACGTTTCACTGTTGACAAAAGTGGTTCTTGGTGGCCTGCATAGGTGTTTATCTTCTCTCTAACATAGACATTTGTTTTGTGCTCTTTATAGCAAATGCGCAAAATTCTTCTATAACATTTATGCTCGAAAGCCTGAATCCTTCGCTCCGTATCTGCAGTGAGTGTCCAGCTCTCTCACACCCATACAAGAGAATAGATAATACAAGTGATTTGTATAATTTGATCTTCACAGGAAAACTGATGTTACTTTTCCAGATCACATTCAACCTTGTCATGGCAGCTGAGGCCATCTCAAGTCTTGTCTTGATTTCTTTAATTGATCTTCCATCACTGCATATAGTGGACCCGAGATATTTAAAGATGTTAACTTCTTCTAACGTTTGCCCATTTAACGTAATGTTGGTCGGAACATGTTTCTTATGGCTATTCACCAATATCTTGCTTTTTTCTATATTAATTTCCATCCCATACGTTCTTGTTACTTTCTCCAGTCTAGAGATAAGGTCTTGAAGTATAGAAAGATTAACTGAAGTTTAAAACAAATGTTGGGAAAGGTTACGACTAAGTATCCACAAGATTGGGATAGAATATTACCCGCTATTCTCTTCGCCTATAGAGAAATTCCCAACGAAAATACGGAGTTTGCGCCATTTGAATTATACTGTTCAAAAAAAGAAACGCATAGCTACTGAAGGCACACACATAGCCACAATTTTGACATTCAATAACTTTTTTAATTTAATGAGTTAATTGTTCAAATTGCACAAAAGAATACCTTAGGGTTCAGCCAATCAATTGACAGTTGTTTTGCATCTGGGTCACGAGAGTTTTTGGCGTACGGGCTTTCCCGTTAGTATGGTGTGTGGCCTCCACTTGCATCGATCAGCGACTGGCATCTTCTGGGCATGGATGCGTGGAACCGGTGCCAAAGTCGACTGATGGTACTCTGATGCACGTTTAGATGCCTGGCAACCTGACTTTGACTTTCGCCTGCGTGCAAACGGCCAATAGCAATGTTCCTTAAATTTATCGATAGAGACGGCATAAATGTCCGCTTGAGAATTAACTGAATTTTGTGTTTGTATCGTTATCCTTTTATAGGGTTTCAGTTGCGTAGTCAGTGAATAGTGTTCACCCCAAATGTTGTTGCTTTCACGTGCGCGCAACATGAGCTGTGGTCAAAAATTGCGTCATATACACTATTGACCACTGCGTTGTAACGATTACAAAAACGAACGCAATTCAGGTCAACACGTGCATGTGACGCTGTAAAGAACATTTGAGGCTGGTTTTTATATACTCTAGCACCAAATTTTACTTACAAACTCATAAAAACGCGCCCTCGGATAGCTATGCGTTTCTTTTTTTTGAACAGTATAGATACCGTTCTATCGCTACATCTTAGGGGATGATTTGATAGATAACTAAGTGACTGAGGAGGGAGGGGAAGAAAAGAAATGTTAAGCTAGGGAGATTTCGGACTCGTCTCTCCCTCTGGCATTTAAAAGCCCGTTATCTCCAGGACTAAAGGTCTGAAATACTCGTGATATATCTTATACGAATTTATGTTTAATCGTAAGATAAAAACGCGATCTTTTCTTTGAAGTGAAGTAAACAATCGGCAAAATATCATTTCGTTTAAAATCTCCGCCACTCTGTAGATGAAACTGTAGATCGTATGGCACAGATAAAAGTTACATGATGTAGGCTGCACGTATACCAAATTCCAAATACTCGCAAACCTGAAAAGAGATATGATATTATTAATGTAGATCTTTAGAGAACTGATTGTTTCTAAAGTAGATTCCGCAGCTCTCGGATTTGCCTACAGCTGTTCTATAGGGATCCGACAGGCTAAGTAGAATTGCGAAATTTAAATTTTCCTTAGTAAAATAAGCAAAGCTAGCGCGCTCTCTCTTTCTCTCTCTCTCTCTCTCTCTCTCTCCCCTCCCTCTCTCTCTCTCTCTCTTTTGCACCTTCTATCTTCATCCCCTCCCTCTCACTAGTCTTTATTTAGACAGCTTCCTTTGTGCTGTCTTCATGTTCCCAGATTACGACCAACCCAAGAATTCTTAAGACCTAACCGCACTCCCACAACCCGCGAGGGAAGTCCGTCTAACTATACTATTCAAGCACTAAGTCGAAAGTGTTTGTGGTCAACAAAACAGCTTTATTGACACATAAAAGCACACAGAAGCACATGAAAAATGTCGAAGCCAAAAGCAAAACTCTGAACATTAACAAGTTTTTCATCAAACCAAAAGAGCCCTGTCTCCAAGACAAAATTGCTAAAGCGGAGATACTGTTGTCGGCTTTCATGGCAGAACATAATACTCCGTTTTTGCAAGCTGATCATTTGATTGAATGTTGCAAGCAGATGTTTCCAGACAGCACAATTGCTTAAAAAATGTCACTGAAGCCCAACAAGCTTTTGTGTGAAACAGTTTCTAATCGAATACTAGCCAAGCAAGCAGTTGCCAAAGATGGAGTTTGTCATAAGTTTAATCCTAGTAAAAGCGCGAAGGATGTTGTCGGCAGAGATATGCAAAGATTTTGGAACTCCACAATCAAGATTACACGTTGTCAATTAATGCATATGATCTTGATGAAGGAGAAGTTTTCGACATGGATGCCGAGTCGCTGACAAGTGACAATTTTCAACAGTAACAAGTTACAACTAACATTTTATATTTGATTTGAGGAACATCTTGTTAATGTAACTACTTTACGTATGTTACTGTTAAAATATCTCATTTTCAAGAGTTCATATATTGGGGTGTTGATAAAATCATTTTTATATAATTGTGAATTTTTGGTAATAAAAAATAAAATAAAAATGAAGAAATAAATAAAAATTGGTAGCGCACAGCTTATTTGTGCTAAAGTTGCACTAAAAGATTGTGTAAGTATCGTCTATCCCGTGTACTTGAGGCATAAAATAATCTGAGTATTTCTGGGGTTTTTTTTTTTTAAAGAAGAAAATCTGGGTTTATCTCTAGAACTTGAGTGGCAACCTTGGTCTCGTGGGGAATCACGCGCCAGGGCTATAGAAAAGAGAAGGACGGGGTCATTTGAGGTCGTTGAAACAAATTTTTCGTGAACACGCATGATCGACTACACGTGTAATAAAGGCATGTAATAAGTTTTATTTGTAGTTTTCTTTCCCTCATTCTAACGTACAGCTATAATGTGTCTTTTCTTTTTAAGACAATTAAGACGTGGAAGAGAAAAATTAGGATCATTTGCTGACAACCAAAAATCGATATGTGTATTATATTATTCACTTAAAATTTTCACCAGGGTTTTAACAGTACTGCGGAAACTGCACTGCCGGTCTTAATCAATAGTTAGATCGATCTTAAAAATGTAAATTCTTTCTAGGCTTTGGTCAAAGTTACTTGGTAGGCTACTATAGGGTTCCCATAATGTTTTGTTTAAAAACCGGGACATTTCCAAATTTTTACCTAAAACACCCGGGACATTTTGTAAAAAACGGAACATGTTAAAAATTAAGGTAAAGCACAAATAAATCTATTATATGTTGCACTTAAAATAAGATAGCCTACTGGTAGCCTATAAAATACACACATTAACTAACACAACTTCCACTTTAAAAAAGAATTCTAAATTACAAACATACTTAATTAGAAAAATCGCACCTTTAAAAAATACACAATAGTCAAGTTTATATTTCAGATTCATCAGAATATTTATCAGATTTATGGGCCTGTTCAAGAAGTTTTTTTTTCTTCTGATATTTGGACATAGAACTCAGCACAAGAGAAATCCTTAAAATGGGTCTTTATAATGGTTAAAGCTTTCACTGTCTCAATTTTAAGTCTGTTTTTTTTCGTCTGTCCAAAGCGCATTTATTAATGAAAAAACACGTTCAACAGCTGCATTGGATCCTGGCAGTGCCAAACAAAAACTAACTAGGCATTTCAGGTTCTCAGCATTTATATCCTGCTTTGTAAAATGAGCGAACATCTCACACCATTTTTCACGGACACTTTGATCCTTCAGTTCACTCCACACATCAAATTTACTTTCATAATATTTTTTCACACATGCAAACTCATCAAATAAGTCCTCTTCATTCACAGTAAAATTTGGTGACACTGTCTTCATGAATATGTAGCTTTCTTGGATGTTCTTCCAAGTCACAGACTCCTTTCCCTTCAAATTGATCCAATCCATAGACTGAAGAGGCGTAAGAAATGGTGTACACCACTCCTGAATATATTCAATGCAGGTGTCATAGAAATCTACTGCATAGCTTTAAAACTTTTCAACTGTTACGTGTCCTTCTTTTTCAAATTCTTGCAACTGATGTCTCACAGTAGTGGTAAGAAACTTTTCTGCCTTCCTGTAGTTTAATTTTTCCACCAGTTTGTTTACTTCATCCTTCACTTCAATTACTGTTGTCTCTTGCTTTTCAACACATTTGATGGTAGTTTAAAAGGTTTTTAACTGGCTGGCAATGAAATGCAGGAGTGTAATTGAAAGTGGATTTTCAAAGAAATTTTTGAGACTGGTAGGACATTTGTGAATGGAAAGGAAATATGACTTCAATGCAGGGAAAATGTCAATAACTCTCTGGACTGCAGGCAAGAGAGAGAGCCATCTTGACTTGCTGTTACCCAAAACAGTTTTATATTCTGTATTGGTGAATTCGCAAAATGATTTGAGTTCCTCAACTCGTACACAATAAATGTGGAAATGCTGGTAAATCTTGTTAATTATTAACTGAAGATCAATAGGTAAGCAATCTGCACAGCATTATGTATCACATGTGCAGGACAACCAATACCAATTAAATTGTTCACAGTGTTTTCTTGCATTTTGAAGTACAGATTATTCTGTCCCTTTCTCTTCTTTCTACCAAAGTTTGTATTTGTATTATCTGCTGATATAGCAATAACCTTTTTAAGGAGATCTGACTTCTGTAACACTTCCAACACATAAGAAAATAACAGTTCTGAAGTTTCACCGCCTAAATTAACTAACTCCAACACCTTCACCTTCACACCTTTTGCTGCATGATAATATCTCACGACCAGAGGCACTAACTTCTTGTCCAAGTGGTTTGATGAGTCGATTAATACTGATATGAAACGAGCTTCTTTTAGCTCTTCATCAATCTGCTTTGTCGCAAATGGCGCAATAACATTGGTGATTATTGCCTTGCACTTTGTTTGCGAACATCTGAATTTATCGTTGAAAAGTTTTTTCACGATGGCTGTTGTGCAGTCCATGGACTTAAAACTGTGGTTATGCACCGCCGTGTGATAAGCGAAGGTTGCTTCCTGTGCTGCCAATGATAACTGTTTTTCCATTTCCTTTTCACTCTGGGTTTTCGCATTTAAGAAATGACTTGTACTGCTGTTGGAAGCCTTACTTTCAACAGCACCTTTATGTTTTTTCGTTTTCACATGGTTGACTACATCTGACCGACCACCATGTGAAATGCAAAATTTAGAGCTGCATAAAGTACATTCCGCATTTTCATCTACGCCTTTAATGAAGGGAAATTCTCTTGTAATGTTATCATTTCTACTGCACTTACGTTTCGGCATTATGCGGATGAAAAACGATAAAAATACTGTATAATAATGCTAATACGCATTAAATCATTTGGTAGATGTTCACTGAACACTGTTTTGGTCGACTTTCGAATTTTTGTTCGAGATTCAAACCGAGGGTCCACTGTAACCGGAAATTGATAAAGTAACACTACTAAGATACGGAATAAAATCCATTACCCAAAGATTTTTTTTTCAGGAAGGACCCTTAAAAAGCGGGACATTTGGAATAAATTCAGGACACCGGGACATTTTATCAAAAAACAGGACTGTCCCGGGAAAAACGGGATGAATGGGAACACTATGCTACTATCATATATGGGCTATGCTTTGCAACAACACCGGTAAAGACTGAGGCCTACCAGGTGTTGTCAGACTCTCTATCCCATTACGACTGTCATAAGAGGTTTTGATGTTACTAAAGTATGGAATATCCTGGACAAATAGGTGTATCAGATGATACCAGGATAGTGCCAGATAAGAGACTGGTCTTATAAGAAATACCCCCATTCTCTGAAAAGAGCAAGGGTGTATAGATATTAAAGTGGGGTCAAGCTATGTAAGTTCTCAGAGAAGATGATGATGATGTACTCTGAGTCCCTAACTGCTACCTCTTGAGATCCCACAAAGATTAAAGATTAACTGTGTTGTTTTATTTGGCAAATTGTCTAGGGTAATTTATTTAATATAACAGGTATTGATTTCAAACAGAACTTTAACTTTAATAAAATTATTAAGCAAGACTGTGTGAAAGTTTTATGTACAATTTAATTGTCTTGAACCTCAATCTTTTCAGGTCAGGAAAACTCAAAAGCAATAAAATGATATTCACACATGAAAATAAATATATTGGAAAAACTGTTCCATGTTTGTAGAGTGTTCACTGGAATAACTACACGTACAGTTTCTGTTCATATGAGTGATAACATCTGCTATTACTATGCTGTAGGTTCTCTTTATTATTTTGCTGGTCTTATTGATTCATCATAAAAAGGGTTGTAATTCTAGTTTGATTACTCTTGGGTGAATGATTTGGATAAACTGACACTGGCCTTTTTAAAGGACTTATCTTCGAATGTTGTTGCTGATATTCATATATGCACAAGTCAGGACCACAAACTTAGTAGCTCCTGACTGAGAAGATGGGGTCTGGTGCCAGTTGTATGAGTACCTCTCAACTCCCACACTTCCTCTCAATTGAATACAGCCACGAGGTAATTTCGTGATATAACCTGGAATAGAAGGACAACCACATTCCATGTAGAAGTCTGCCTTAATTCACTCACCCACAAACAAGTCTTACCCTTTTTCAGATATTGTGCTAACAAGTTGCACAAGACCTAAAATCTCTTTGCCTACAGTCCGTTCAAGTTGATCATTCCTTCTCTGTATTGATTCCCTGTTAGTGTCCATAGTCCATGCTTGGCTTCCGTACGATAATCAGGTTAAGTGCCAAACAGCATGTGACCTATTGATTACTTCATTCTAACTTTTCCCGTACGGTTATCACATGATCTTTGAACAGTGTGTCACTCCAAAAGAAATACTAATTTAAATCGCTACTAACACTTACTGTCGTAATTTGTTACCATATTTGCAAACACTATACACATTTTTTTCATTTCAAACATGTCTGCAAAACTACACACATTCATAAATGGGTCAATATGGCACAACACATTGGTTTCACTTTCCACTAGCACTCGAACAAATAGGCTGTTTACTCACAAGTTAATAATTATCAAAATAAGCAAATAAACATATCTTTCTTACCCTCAGGTAAATATATTCACACACACTCAAGCTGAACTGGCCTACTAAGGGATCTTAGAACTGCTTTCAGAACAGAAGGCGAAGACTTGATCTTTCTATCTTTCCAATGCTGTCAGCTCGGTGTAGATTTTTGAATCTAATGGCCCCGATAGTACCACCTTGTTACTATTTATAGAACTACATCCGCCCAATCAGAGGAAAAGTCAAAAAGTTAATTTTTGAGACTTGTGACTTATGTGGTTCTGAGCGTGTTTGTATAATCTGACTAATTTTAAATATTTTATATTATAGTTATTAACGGACCGATTTTAGTTATCAAAAGTGATAATTAAATGGCCAATTGTTCTCTATCGTTCTATATGGTTTTCCTTTAGTTATTTCTTGGCATTTCAATCTGGGTAATTTTTAAGTAATTAAATTTGGCATTACCCTGATGTGAAAATATCACTAAAATAAATGTTTCCACTACAATAAAATTTTATCATGCGTGAATATTTATGCTTATGTGTTAAGCAATATCAGCGCTATAATTTGAGACCTTTTCTTTTGTTTAACTATCTTTAGTTGTTAAGAAATAAAATATATTCGTTCGGTCAAAAACACAAAATAGGCATTGTTACCCACTTAAAAGGTTTCTTTATCCTTACCCAAAAAAAAGAAGCACTTTGATTGGTTGTTAAATTTGTACTAGGCTCTTAGATAATTTTGGTGGGTGGTACATTTTGACTTGGTTCCTAGACAAATTCAAATACACTAGATACATTTTTTGGCGGTAAATTTGACTGGGTTCTTAGCAGTGGCGGTTCCAGGGGGTTGTCATTGGGGGTGCTGCACTGTTCATTCATTTAAAATTTTTTTTGTTGTAATTAACCCTTCCGGTGTAACCTCAATTTTTTTGTATTTTTTTGTCTGTCCGGATTATGTATTATAATGTAGTAGAGACAGTATGCAGTCCTTTTCTTTACAGGGGGTGCTGCAGCTCAACAGCTCATTAAAGAAAGCCGCCACTGGTTCTTAGACTGCTATAGTTAATTTGGGTTCAAATATTATAGCTAGTTTTTGAGCAGGGAATTTGAGCGTGATGTAAGACAGATTCGAATTTTACGACAACGACTTTTGTTTAAATTTCATCGTTACACAATTCAGCTTCCCGGGGATCATAGGGCCATAAGACTTCAGTTAATTCCCACCACCCCTTCCAGTCATTGCTGGCCAGTTAATTAAGATCTTTCCAGGTGTTCTTTCTTCCTTTCATATTTGTATTTAGTTTCCCTCACAGTGTGTGTTTTATTTTCTTTTTTTAAGTCTCCCACTATTTTCTCTTATCTTGAAGATTCCAGAACAAGGATTCCTTGTAAAGCTATCAACTAGTTTGTTCAAAGTGTGTCTTAACGGCAAACGTGAGAGACTGCTTCTTTCGGACAGGGGGAGGGGTGAAATGGGGGCCGTATTTGTATATCAAAAATTAAAATTATTGTATTGAGTTAGCTACACTATCCTAATTATAACCCATCAGAGGTTGAATGGGATATTTTTTTTCTTCAAATTAAAAAAAAAATAGTGTCATTTCTTGATTATTTCACTAGTATTTGTCTGGTTCCTTCTGTCAGTTCCCCATTGCTGCTCTTGTCATACCATTTCAGTTCATTAGTTCTGTGCAAACACCCATTTATGAAATTTTATAACTTCTTGATTGTTTTGTTGTTCTCATATTTCAAGACCATTTAGTAGAACTGCCTTGATGTCGTGTTGCTGATTCTGATTTTTGTGTTGGACTTGATTTCTTTTAAAGAAAAGGTAAAGGATACACGCCCATTGAGGCATATTGGGAATATGATGTTAGGCCCATATTTTCTTGACCATCGGCACACTGGGGGTGATGTGGTCAGCATCACGCCGGCCGCCTTAACCTTCCCAGAAGTTGCTCTGGTACCCAATTGGGGCTGGGTCGATCCAGGAGCCGTTTGTGGCCTAAAAAAATCCCACCTCATCTGGGGATCGAACCATAGACCACTGAGCAAGGAAGCCAGTGCACTAACCACTATGCTACAGCGACTCCTGATTTCTTTTAGCTTCCATGTATTTCCCAATGGGATGAAAGCTTTTCTTGCCTTTTGTATCCTTATTTTTTTTATATCAGTGTCTGCTCCTCCAACTTTGCTACCTAGATATATGTTCACATTTTGATGGAGTATGTGTCGCCAAATGTTAGGAATTTTTCTGAACTTAATTTTTGTTACATTCTTACTAATTTTGAGATTCTAAGGGTTTAGACCACAACCATTTATCTCCCATTCGTGTGCTGCATTAATAATTTTTTGTCCCTCATCCTTCCCTGTTCTCACATCTAGGCTCAGCTTTATCTTCATCATGGTCGTCTCTTTGAAATGGCACCTCCCTCACATTTCTGTACTGCATTTGGATTTGTTCTTTTATTCTTGTGATGAACTTGATGACTCTATATCTACTCCTTGGCATTATTTTATATTGTTCTGCTGGTCAGAGACTTCTTCCCTGTTATATAGAGCCAC
The DNA here is from genome assembly GCA_024509875.1 of Oreohelix idahoensis. Taxonomy (NCBI): domain Eukaryota; kingdom Metazoa; phylum Mollusca; class Gastropoda; order Stylommatophora; family Oreohelicidae; genus Oreohelix; species Oreohelix idahoensis. The sequence continues at coordinate 77,763 of JAMPIV010017352.1, forward strand.
TCCTATCATAAAACAGTCAGTATACTAGTATAAAAATTTCTGGAGGCCACAGAGATGTGGTTTTGGTTTTACTGGATTATTTGCAGGCATCCAACTTACCTATAAATATAGAGGAGGTGTTGAGAATAGACAGACCTAGGGAACTGCATAATATAGTCAAACAATATTTAACACAAACACATGTTAATATATAGTGGCTGGGAATGTGAAGGTCTGATGCTGTTCTTACAATGCATGTGACTTTAAACAGATGAAAGTCAATTAAATATCTGGTAAAGTCTGTTATATAACTAGAACCACCGGGCCTTTACACCCCTCCACTTTAATATTATTCTTGTTCATAGTTTCTTCTTGATTTTGTTTGTTTGTTTGTTTTTTATTTTATTATTTAACGTATAGGCCTAAGCACAATTGTGAGTATCCCTATTTTCAAATGTGATGCCACTTTCTCATGTCAGCAGTTGTTCATATTATTTGGAATTGAAAACAATATATATCCTAATTATAACCCATCAGAGGTTGAACGGGATTTCTGTTTATCTTCAATAATATAAAAAATAATAATACTGAAAAATGTTAACAATACCATGGACTTTTAAAAAAGAGTAATGAGGATGTTATGAAAGAGGCTCTAGTGTGCTGAGGAAGCTTTATACTCATTTTGATTTGTTTTTAATTTATTTAATGTTTGTAGTTATTTATTTATTGTTTAAAATGTTTGCCTTCTTTTATTTTTCAGTTATTTTATACACATATATAGACACACATAAACACCAACATAGACATACAACAGTATTGATAAATACCACAGGGGGCAAAGCTGTGGGGAGACATTAACATCTATCCCAGTAGGCATAGTATTTGAAAGTGGAACAGCTGTTAACAATTGTTTTAATACAATTTGTTTTTAACTATGGAATACTTTCTAGGTTATCATCTTACTGTCTTGAAGAACATAGTTAGCTTTGCTTGAGAGACGCTGTTAGTATTTTAATGAAATATATCTCTTCTTGTTGGATCAGTAATATCTTGTTTCACATGACTTTGGACAGCCCATAGCAGATGATGCCAGCACTGGCCAGATTCAGTATTGGCTCACTTCCACCCAGCACCTGCCACAGCAAAAATGTGTACACAAGTTTAGGGTGTGTTTCTCATTTCATTGATTGCTCAAAATCACCCAGTTATTTGCAGTTGCCTTCCGTGCATCACCTAAGGGTAAGTTTGTTTTTTTGCTTCTGGTAGAGACTTCGTATGTTGAAAATATTGTTGTCATTGGGCATTATTAGAATAGTCCTGGATGTGTAATTGTTTTAATTTATTTTTCTGGGAATTGTACTGTTTGTGACTGTACAACAACTTGGTAAATGTAATTTATTGCACAGATTACTTTTTATCTTAGCAGTCTACCTACTATAAATGGGTATGTTACTTTACTCTTGGGGAGCCGTGGTAGCGCAGTGGTTAGTACACTGGCTTCCTAGCTCAGTGGTCTGTGGTTCGATCCCCAGTTGAGGTGGGATTTTTTAGACTGCAGACGGCTCCGGGGTCGACCTAGCCTCATGAATTGGGTACCAGAGCTTTTCTAGGAAGGTTAAGGCAGCCGATGTTATCCTGACCACATCGCCCCTAGTGTGCCGATGGTCAAGAAAATATGGGCTTAACACCATATTCCCAATATGCCTCAATGGGCGTGTAACGGGACTCTTTGCCCCCCCCCCCCCTTTTTTTTTTAAAAACTCTCTACTTACTCTGAAGTTTAAAAAATTTTTTAAAATGAACACACATTGAGCAGATCAGTAAACTTCACATAATTATCTTGGTTTTCTTATATAACAATGATAACATATCCAGTAATTGTGCCAAAACAATCTATGTATTAAAGACCTCTGCTGAAGGATGCCAGTATAGTCATTTTTGCTCTGTCTAAACTGCTTTTTTTGTGTGTAGTCTTTATGGTTTTAAAATTTCTAGAGCATGTGGTAACCAGTGCCATGCCCAACCATCCTTAGTGTCGTAGATTTTTGATAGGTATTTAAAATATATTTTGGTCCCATCTGAATAGAACTTGAACAGGTGTTAACTCAGTGAGAGATAAGGGAAAGGAATAGATTTCACAAGTGACAATGGTGAAAAAAAAAGGTGGAGTCTGTCCCTGGATTTGAGAAGATCCTCTATAGTCCAGCCTACCTCTACAACAGAACTTTGTTTGTCCGACAGTATACCTCTATTTATATATTAATATAAATATCAACCACTCACATACACACACACAGATAAGTGACGACAATTAGACACACAAATGTGAAACACTATATTAATGGAATAGGGATATTTGGGACGAGCTGACCAACACATGTAAATTAAGTTTTATGTAAATTTTATTTACCATAAAGAACTTTACAACAGCTATTATAGAATATCAAACAAAAAAATGTAGAAAAAAATCATAGGTATTAGAATTAGTAAAGGAATAGACTCATAGGTGTAATACCCCTCCCTCTGTTGAGGCAAGATCCCGTTAGAAGAAAGTTATTCCCCCCCCCCCCCCTCCCCAAAGGTCAAAAAGATTTGCGCTATGGTCTAGAATTTGCCTATACTGTAAAGAACAGAGTTTATAAGTTAATCTATTCTGAAAAGGACAGCACTAGCAAAACCTAATAAGAAATAAACAATGTGAGTACATGGATTATACAATAAAGAATTATTCATTCATTCATTCCTCTCTGCTCAGTCGACTGTGGCCACGTTCATTCTTTCTTACCGAACTGTAGATCTAACAGCATCTGGATCATAGTTTCATGGGTCACACAGCAAATCCAGTGTTATTTTGGCAAAATAAACCCCAGCTCCACAAAGATTGATTAAATCCTCATCTTTGGGGAACGTTTATTTCGTTACTTGTTATTTGGATTTCTGTTTATGTCACATTAATTACTCCAGGTAAGAAAATTAACAGTGCTCACAGTGTCAGTAGCTTGAGATTTCCATTACATATAAAGGAATGTCAGGTCGGTAAATTCTCTCAGTATAAAGTTCCTTGTCACACCACAAATGGTCGAACGTCAGGAAATGTTAATGTTTGATTGTGTCGCCACAATGGGCTGAATGTAAATGTAATTTGGGAAAAAGAAATCTGGATAGCTATAGGCCCAGTTAAAAAGTTATTCTTAATATTCTTTGGGTTGGTACTCGGTCTCTTTCTGGGTGTAAACAAGAGGCCAGACAGGTTCACCTTGAAGACCCAATATATATATATGAATGTTATTTTTGTACTTTTGGACTTAGATCCGTTATTCTCCGATTCAGGTTTAGGCGTAGGCTTAGATCGCTGGTAGGTTTTTGGGTAAGTGACCCAGTACTAGATATGGGAAGAAAAAACAACCATATAATAATCACAATAACCACTACACTACTATTCTATCCTACTGAACCCGCGCAGAATAATAATTTATTATACACTCGGTTATTTAACTTTGAATAGAACTAACCGGGTATAGCTTATTTACCGTTAACAAAACCCCCGTGAAATAAGAGCTAGTCATTTATAAATTTACTCATAATGAATTAGAAATAAATATATATTTCGTCAGTACTCAAAATGAGTAGTGCATTTATTAGTCAATTAAAATATCTCTTACTGGTTAAATCAGTTAGTTAAATTAATGCTACAACCGGAACAATTTAGCTATAGATTATTTTAATTCGCTAGTCAATTAGCACAAAATCCTAGTGAAATAAAATGACGGACTTAACAGTTAAATCACTCTACACAGAAAAATCTTAGTGAAATAAAATGACGGACTTAACAATTAAATCACTCAAACTTCTATTATAATATTTACCACAAACACAGAAATTGAACTACTCCAAATCGAAAATACTAAAAAATCCACTATAACAATGGTCTAGAAATCGAAGCTAGTAGGTTCTGGAAAAATCTGTGGCCACTGAATAATGGGTTTTAAAAGCTGGAGTATATATCTAAATTTACAAAAAGTCGCAGATTGGTGGAGACATAACACCTTTGGGAAATTCTGTGTTCAGATTCTGAATGAAAGGCAAATTTGCCACCTTTTCGCTGCCTGCTGGACTCTGGCAACGAGCGGATGGTCTTTGATCTTCGTCGTTCTGTAGCTTAATTACGTTTCACGAACGAATGGATAGGGGGGGGGGGGGGTAATTGTAATTTATCTCCCCTTATTTCAGATTCTCTCCCCCTTCTACTCAAATTATTCCCCCTGATCAATGTCTACCGAAAATACGTTTCAACTTATCGCCCCCTTGGTTTTTCTTCATTAGCTCATCTCCCCCTTCTCTCTCGCTACGTGCATCATAGTAAACATTCCTAGTGTAGAGAAAAGAAAGAATTAGGCGTGGTTAAATTAAGGAAGAGACAGATATCTAAGTGTAGGAGAGTTCTGCGTTAAAAAAAAAGTGCATAACTAATAAGGAAGCAAGGTGAAGCCAGGTGGAAGAAAAATGTAGATAATAAAATCTATTTTTACATAATTCTCTGTCACACTTAGTCACCTTTTAGGATATGTATGATAGGTCACAGCTACTATTCTTTGCTCCCCTTTCAGGCCCCAGTAACATGCGGTGTTTTTTTTTTAGGAAACAGTAACAAGATTATAATGGAAGAAACACCACTACAAGACATAGAATCATACATATACCTTGGGCAGCAGTATAGACACAGTTGAAGAGACAGACAGTGATATCGAAAGAATACAGAAGACTAGAGGAGCTTTCATTACATTGAAAAATATAAGGAGATCAAAAGAAGTCTGGTCCAACACAAAAATCAGAATTTTCAATTCAGATGTCAAGTCAGTCCTATTGTATGGCTCTGAAACATGGAGAACAACACAAACAACAGCCAAAAAGCTAAAGAGCCCAGGATTCTCATGGGCACAATATCTTTGATGAGTGTCTAAGCACATATATTGATCTCACAATTTAATGTCGAAGTGGTTTGATTGCAATCAGAGACATTGAAATAATGACTGTGTCTTATATTGATAGTATGCTCAGATATGGTGGTTAGATGTGTTGATGCATTGTCATTTAGTATTAGTTCCACCTGCATTTGAATTTGGCTTAAATTAAGAAGAGCCAGGCCTCTGACACAGATTGCAAACAAAGGTCCAGTTTTTCTACCCATCTGTACACACTCAAATTAGGTCCTCTTACTTACCCCTGCTTTGTTTAACCATCTTTGTTTGCGCAGATCTGGATTATGGAATTAGCAACACTAGCTATCGGAATTCGGTGAACCCTTTTTTTTTTTTTTTTTCATTGGACCCTAGAAATTGGCACATTCCGGGCCCTGGCATGGAGTGGGCCCCAAAAAGAACTAGTCAAAAGTTACCCTCACATTTTTATATATCCTTTTAATTTTCTTTGTTCCTGTGTTAAATGTCAAAGCTTGTCCCAGTTTCTGGAGACAGAAATAAAAGGTATAATGGTGATAAAGTCATTACAGTGACGATGATGACGACAATGGTAATGAAGTCATTACAGTGACGATGATGACGACAATGGTGATGAAGTCATTACAGTGATGATGATGACGACCATGGTGATGAAGTCATTACAGTGACGATGATGACGACAATGGTGATGAAGTCATTACAGTGATGATGACAATGGTGATGAAGTCATTACAGTGATGATGACAATGGTGATGAAGTCATTACAGTGATGATGACAATGGTGATGAAGTCATTACAGTGACGATGACGATGACAATGGTGATGAAGTCATTACAGTGATGATGACGACGACAATGGTGATGAAGTCATTACAGTGACGATGATGATGACAATAGTGATGAAGTCATTACAGTGATGATGACGATGACAATGGTGATGAAGTCATTACAGTGATGATGATGATGACAATGGTGATGAAGTCATTACAGTGATGATGATGATGACAATGGTGATGAAGTCATTACAGTGATGATGACGACGACAATGGTGATGAAGTCATTACAGTGACGATGACGATGACAATGGTGATGAAGTCATTACAGTGATGATGACGACGACAATGGTGATGAAGTCATTACAGTGATGATGATGACGACAATGGTGATGAAGTCATTACATTTTAAAATTCATATTTGCCGCATATTGATTATAATTATTGAGCTCGTGATAAACGGAGCGCCTCAAATACTTTGTGCCCAGCAGCCCCTAATGTTGTATTTACACCACTGCTTGAGATGCCTCTGTTTTTTCAAAGCTTTGCCTATTATCAAGTCATTATATCTAAATTCATATTAACATAATGTGACATGCTTTATCTAAATTCATGTTAGCATAATGTGGCATGCTTTATCTAAATTCATTTAACATAATGTGGCAGGCTTTATTTGGAGTTAGACACTTCCTTGATAGAGTCAGTCCCATAAACTCGGTATCTGGTGATAAAGTGTGGAGGTCAAAGGCCAGAGTTTACATTCAAGAACCTTAAAACTAACTTGAGTGTACAGTTTACTACTTGAACTACAATCTGTTAAATAGAAAAGGTATCCCGTGCTTGCTTAACAGATTACACACTTTTATGATGTTAGTTAACTTAAACAGTGCCTGTTCCTCAGATATTTTGATATTCATATGAGTGATTCATGTTAAAATGTAGAAAATGTTTTGTGGTGAGCTTAAAAATCAGAATGTGAATTTTAATTCTGGTTGATAGCATTACAAGGCAGTCCTTGTTCTGGGATCCCCAGGATGAAAGTGGTACAGGGAGATGCACATGGAGAAGAGCACATGGAGAAGAGCACATGGAGACAGACATGAAGGGGATGAAGAAGACATGGAAAGGCTTTGAGGTGATAGCACGGGACAGGAAGACATAGCAGACGTTTGTTGGACACCTGTGCTCCTTGGGGTGCTCAGGTGGAATGATGATGATGTATCAGAATGTTATTTTAATTTTGTGATAGAATCTCATAAAATCAATAACTTGTTGGCATTTTGAGAAACAGAGATATTGCTATCACGTGAAACAGCTTCAAAGACCTTTGTAATCATCAGCACCATCAGAGAAATGCTCCCTATGGAGCTTGGAGCCACCACTGCAACTAGTTCCTTAACAGGAAACCTACATCAAAACATTGATGTGCTCTTGCAGTAATTGTTTTTGCAGCAGTTTGTTTTACACGATGAGGATGCCAGCCCTCACTCTAGAGTTGTGTTCCCCACTAACTGGCAGCCATTAATGCTTGATGCTTGTGGGAAAAGAGAAAGACAAAAGGACAACCAGACATACAGGAAAAAATGTGAATTAGTTGAGCAGAGAGAGATGTGTCCATGTCAGGACATACTGGAGAGCTATAGTCTATGATCTGTTCTCCAAAGTTATATTTTTTTTTAAATATCATACCTGTAACAGCTGTAGCACTTGTAGCTACGTTTTATGGTCTTTTGCTCTTTATTAGCCAACGTAAAACTGTTTTGAGAGTGGCCATGCTCCAGGTGAGGCTCGGAGCTGCACATTATTTTAAGTCACAATTGATAATGATAAACATTGAATTACAGGAAGCACCAGCTTAGCACTTAATTAATTCTTGAAACAATGAGCGTTAACCGTAAAGAGCTAAACGAAAATTGATTTCCCGTAAGAATTAATGGAAAGGGTAAAATAAAATGGATCCCGTTACACGCCCATTTAGGCATATTGGGAATATGGTGTTAGGCCCATATTTTCTTGACCATCGGCACACTAGGGGTGATGTGATTAGCATCACACCGGCCGCTTTAACTTTCCCAGAGTTGCTCTGGTACCCAATTCATGAGGCTGGGTCGACCCCGGAGCCGTTTGCGGTCTAAAAAAAATCCTACAACTGAGGATCGAACCATGGACCGCCAAGCTAGGAAGCCAGTGCACTAACCACAATCTATAGCCAGTAAGGGGAGCCACGCTGGTGTAATGGTTACAACGTTGCGCTGGCGATCAGGTATTCAAGGTTCAAGCCCGGGCGTCAGCATTTGAAGAAGTGTCAACGACCGGGATTTTGACTGAATAACCTGAACGGCTCCTGAGATAAATCCTCTGTGGATGGGAAGGAGCAAAGCTCCTGACCGGGTTGGAAGGAAAGTCCACAGGCTCCCCAGCCTTGTAATGACATGTCATTGGGCCAAAGGGCTGAAAGCCCAAGTGCCGCTGGTTAAGGAAAAAAAAATAAAAAATAGCCAGTAAGAATTAATAGAAATTAAGTTAATTCGTTACCGAAGTCCAGAAGACTGTATTAAAAATTAAGTAAAAAGTAACACAAAATAAAAACTTAATCATTAACAACATTTATTAACTACATATAATTATCAGACATTGAACACAAACAAAATTTTATTTACATACTGTATGTAAAACATTTTTTACAAAAATATTATAGGACTTCCATTGTTTGTGGCTACAGTTGTCACAGCAGAGCTGTCTTCATCATCAGACAACTAGTTAACAGAAGGTTTTATAGGTGTTTTTCTGACTCCAGATGTAGAAGGCACTGCCGTTTGATCAATGGGGGCAGGAGATATTTGAGGAGACCTTTTAAAAAAAAAAGCGAGAATCGAGCTTGCTTTGCTTTATTACCTTTTTCTATTCAAGAAGCATCTTGTAGCAATTACAATTTTGCTCTAAAATTTCGGATTACTATAGAGCTGCATTCCATTTTGGGGTTATGCTTCATTAAGCTAGCAATGGCAATGCTTCATGGCCATCTGACCACCCTAAATGAACTCAATTAGCATGTGAAAGTTATATACCTGCCACCCATGGAGTATATCGCTCAGCGTAAGATTGAATGTTTAATAAAATTAAAACAGTGTTACATCAAAAAAGCGCTAATCAAATACCGTAAGACCAAGGGATTGCTATAGTCTTAATTGCTGATAATTTGTAATATCCTGCACCTAAATAAGCCAAAATAATTTGACAGAACACATTCTAACCATATTTTTTTTACATTAAAAATAGTATTTTCTTGAAAAACTTTGCTTTTTACCTATTTTTACAAGAAGTTGCATTTTTCCAATGAAGAAAACCATTAATTTCTCAGAACTTTGTTTTATGTTAATAATTTTCTTATAACTTGCTTATTTAGTTATCAGTCATCATGAGATTTGCATGGTAAAACTTATGTAATATCAGATTTATGGTAACTTATGAAAATTAAGAATTATTGCAAGTAATGTAACATTTTTAGAAAATTTGGTTGTATTTTTTAGAAGTCTAATTTAAAGGTCTTTCGCTCATGATCTACTTCTTCTTCTTCCGTCCTTAGCCACCAACCGTCAAAGCAGTCAGTGGCCATTACGCCTAGTGGCGTCTTAGGGCAACAGCAGATAGGTTTTCTTTGCCATTGTTTCCCATCACGCCTGGTGGCGTCTTTAGGGCAACGGCAAATCAACCCATTTGCCGTTGTTTCTGTAATCGAAGTGACTGGCAAACGGGTGATCAGCCCGTTGTCATGATCTACTAAAGTTATCAAAAATCTAATCTGACTAAAGTTTTAAAATACAATTGAGAGCTTCCATTCAAATTTGGTGCCCATAACTTGAAAAAATAAAAAAGCCAAAGTGAATTGAAATATAGCATGACGATTTCAATATGGCCACAGTTTCCATGGCGACAGACAGCAGTAAACCATCAAATACTTTGTTATGCAAAACTATTATTGTTTTAAGTCTTTGCATTTTATTTGGAGTCCTGTAGTTATTTATGTAATTTAGGATTTCACAGTAGCAGTGCCTCTTAATGGAAATAAGTACGGTAATTAATTTGAAGTATTTATGAAGTAAAAGGTAACGGTAGTTCCATAGCAGATACTATTGTAGGGGAGTGAAATGTTAGAGACTTCACTATACTAGGTCTAGCATCGAGAGGTGAGGGGGTGACCAGTTTCCTTCCTCGCTGCCTTTATGAAGTAAATCAGGATATTATCATGTTGTGTACCTGCATGTAACTTGTAGACAGTTGCAAGAACTAGTGTAAAAGGGAGCAGCAGAAAACATGAATATTAATTTTGAGACCAAAAGGTAATTGATTATTAACAAACAAGATGAGAAGCCAACTTAGCATAAATGTAAAGATAATGGAATAAATGAAGAGTTCCTTATATCATGGACACATAGTCATAATGGGGAGCCGCGGTAGCTCAGTGGTTAGTGCATTGGCTTCCTAGCTCGGTGGTCCATGGTTCGATCCCCAGTTGAGGTGGGATTTTTTTTTTTAGACCCAAACAGCTCGGGTCGACCCAGCCTCATGAATTGGGTACCAGAGCAACTTGGGAAGGTTAAGGCGGCCGGCTTGATGCTGACCACATCACCCCTAGTGTGCCAATGGTCAAGAAAATATGTGCCTAACACCATATTCCCAATATGCCTCAATGGGCGTGTAATGGGATCCTTTACCTTTTTTACACAGACATAATAACAGAGGGCAGCGGATGGAAAACACATGGGTGTAGGAATGGCCAGAAGTATATTCAGCAACATAAAACAGCTATTCACATGCCAAAAACAAGAGATTTATTAGGTGTTATATTATTGTTTGGTGCAGAAACGTGGACAGTGAATCTAGGGTACGCCGTCTCGCGTTGATTTCAAAAAGCCAACTCGAGCGACATAGCCTTGGGCGATTTTCAAATTACGATACAAAAACTAAAAAATGTTCGTCAATTTGGTCACGCAGACAGCCTTAGCTCTTATAAAAAATGACGTAATTCTAACGGACTACGGACGATTCTCGTTTTTAGTTTGAAAATAGTTGTAAGAAGAATTGAACAGGTGGCAGTTTCTAGATTTGAACGACTAACATAGAAAAAATATGGAATTATGAACCATAATACATAGGGCCATAAAAATTATATATTCGGATGCCTTATGATTTCCTGAGCAAAAATACTATGTATTGTAAGACGGACTGACGAAAACAAAAATCATGCCTGCTTATTTTTTTCATAGCATGTTTTGAAAAAAGCTTTTGGGGAAATGAGGACTAAAAGGTACCTGTAATTTGATTGGCGGTAGTTTAAAGGAAGGCGAGATAGGATTGGTTGACCTAAAACTAAAAATATATTTGCAGTAGTAAACATAGTAGTTTGAGAGTTTGTTTTTTTTAAAGTTTGATTCAAAATAAATGAGTTCATGGTCCCATTGGCCCATACATTATATATTATCGGAAACGTAGACTGCTCGTTGCCATTTTGAGAAAAGTTTCTGATGAACAAGGAGCGATGAGAGCAGGCTGGTGCTTTTCAAACCTATAGAAAGCAGTCTGAACAAGGCAGATCTAAAGTGTGCCATAAATTGTTTGCCAGTCATCGTTTGCTTGTGTATATTTCATTGAAATTTGTGGGTTTTTTGGTGCTGACATTAACGTAGTACCAGGCTCGTGGAAACTGTTCAATTCCTGACACTGTTTGCATATTTCGGGCACATGCTGGATGCCATTGCCTTTCAAGAAGGGAAACAGATTGTCCAGCGAGCCTATGAACAGATCTACCGGTGTTATCCTTCGAAGATAAGTGCCTGTTCGGCACCAGGAAGCTCAACCTCTAGTTTAACATAAAGACTGTGAATATTAATAAAAAATTCCACCAGTGTCAAATGAAAAGAAAACAAACAATAGTGTGTGATGTTAACCAACAACCTACCATTATATACCAGTATTAACCTAAGTTAGAAAACTACATCTACACACGTATAATTAATAACATTTGTATTATGGACAGAAGATCCATGGTGTTATTTAATTGATGTAAATAATTCTTTTGATTTCACTTTTGATTGTCAGTCCTGATTCAAAACAAACTAGAACCAGGACAATAAATTGTAAAAATTTAGCTTTTACCCAAAATTCAACCACTGACTTACTAAAGATAGTCTTTTAAAGTGTAGTTTGTATGTGATTGTCGTAGTACTGTTGTGTTGTGTTGGATAATAAAATAATTGTTTATATGTTTAGTTGGTTAATGCAACATTACACTACATATTCATAACCCTAGACACCAAACGTAGTCATCATACATTCTAGTCAAAGAATAATTCTGAATGAGATCATAGGGGTGGTAGCAGAAAGGTACCCTGTAAACTTACCATAATATTTGTTATATTCAGGGACCTTTACAGCTGACCTCATTCAGTACACTAAGAGTACATAACAACATTTATTAACATCAAATCCACCACAGCCCACAGGCCTTAAAGTGCAAAGGAGATAAATGCCGAAACGCTTGTCCAACTCAGGGACCACTTCTGATGATCAGATTGCCTCCTGTTGTAAGTCTTTATAGAGTTTTCTGTCAAGGCCAAATTGTTGATATACACAAAAGAATCTGATCTGTCTCATGCAAAATGAAGAAAAACGTTTTAGGAAAACATAGGACAAGAAAATTATGACAGGAAACTCTATAAGAGAACGTTTCAACAGGGGACAATCTGATCATCAGAAGGGTACCCCCATCGCTCAGGTGTTTCGGCCCTCTAATCTCCTTTACACTCTAAGGGGGAGGGGCCCACTTGGGTCATGACTCCCAAGTGTCAGCCTCCTGTTGTGTTTTCCAGCCCGTGCTGAGAAATGAACCCACTGCACCTTGGTTGTGACTTTAAACTTCACTCCTGGTCTTATCCATGCTGCCAGCTGGAGGCAATTGTGAAAGTAACCATTATGCTGTTTATAAATTATTGTCCTGAGTTCCATAGCCTATTGCTGTTGCTACACGGCCAACACGACACCCTCTCCGCAATCTCAGATTAATAAAAAGTACAAAATTAGTCAAATAAACAATTTTGTACATACTTAACAAAGAATAACATGTTGGTGGTAATCATAATAGAAGAAAAGATTGAACTGACATGAGGAGGATTATGTTATAAGTTGGAAAGAAATATCACGAGATGGTCAGAAAACAGTCTGTCAGAGTATACCAGTAAGGTGATGAGACAGGAGTTGTAGGAGATACGTTACAGCCAAACTTTGACGTGGAGATGGGACTTGATCTGGTCTGAACAAATTAGTAAATCACACCACTTACACTGATGGTGGACATACCTGTTACTCTGTTCAAATTAAGTCTGTAGAGAAAAAAAACCAAAATAATCTGGCAGATTGTGACAACTAGAAAGGAGTACATCAGTAAAAGTTATGTGCAGAATAATACTGTCAAGGGAAAAAAAAGATAGCAGGTAGAATATTTAAAGCGGAACATGCTGTTTTCAGAAAACAAAATGATGAAAGATGGTTTTGGAGTCAATTTTACCAATGAACTATACATAAGAGTCACAGGTTTACCCTTCCTCAGCCAGTTACAGATAGGGAACAAAGATAAGAGATGCACAGGGTGATTGAAAAGTCATTTCCTATTGCTAAGTCATTATTTCTTTACTCATATCTAAATAGATATCTAGATGATGATGATGGATTAGTAATTTAATACTCAGGGATACCAGCATCCACACTTTAAGCAAAATAAATTTTGCATTGTGAGAAAATTAATGGAATGGGCAATTAATGTCAAGTAGTAGTGTAATATATTACTGATAAAATTAAATGTGTGCAGGCTATGTCATTAGTATTGACATTAGTATGAATGCAGGCTTGAACAAACGTCAAGATGTAGAGAATTAAATTCCATTTTATTGCATGAAATGCTGTGTCACATTAATTTTTATGTGACACAGCATTTCATGTAATAAAATGTAATGTAATAACATTACAATTTAACATCAGATACGGCCAGTTATAGTCATATAGAAAACGAAAGAGAGGCCGACCAAAAACAACCTGGCGGAGGACTGTGGAGGCTGAGATGCAAAGAATGAACCAGAGTTGGGGCACTGTACGAAGGATGGCCACCGACTGAGCAAAGTGGAATCAATTTGTTGTTGCCCTACAAGACGCCACTAGGCGTGATGGCCACTGACTGCTTTGACGGTCGGCGGCTAAGGATCAAAGAAAGAAGAAGAAGACGGCCAGTTACATACATGACTTCTCATAGCAGTCAGCAAATTTTACTGACTACTGTAATGTTTATTTAGTGACCATTTTACATGTTTTTTAATTTTTTTTTTTTCTTTCACACAAAAAATAAAACTTAATAGTCAAACGCCAGCTGTTGCTTCTCATTGTGACTTATGTTTAGTGTATTTCCAACAGATATAAGTGACAATATAATAAAAATAATGTATAACCTTTAATCACCCCGTAGAAAGACTGTGAGAAAATTAATTCAGTTAAACCCCCTCTTTATTGTTTTCAGAAAATAAAAATTTTCTGCACACTGGATCCATATGATGAGAATAACAATGCAACTGCAGAATGCATTTCTCCTTTGTACACATAATTTATTAACTTCGTCCTGCCTACATCACTTAACATTATAAAACAGTTGACAGCATGTGTGTTCTGACATTTTTTGTAAACATTGCTAAAGAGACATAAGCAGACATAAATACTGCATGCTTAAGATGTCAGTGATCATATAGTAAATTATTCCAAGTCAAGTTGTTAGTATGGCAAGGATATATAATGCGCCCCCCCCCCACTGAACCAGTGAAACTAATTTGTTATTGCCTTAGGCAACTTTTCAGGAGATTAGAAACATTCGCTGATGATGGATAGGGCACACATTGAGGAAACCTGCCAATAACAGTGTTATCGACTTGAGTCAATGAACTCAAACTTGAGTCTGACATAAATCATCACAAAAACTCGCTTGAGTTTTTTTTTAATTAGCAACTTATCTCAGCTCAGGACTCACCAGTTTTAGTGAAACAACTTCACTATCTGCATTCATAATGCAATCATATGGAGAAACTGGAAAAGATTTTGTTTAAATTGATATAACAGAGGCATTCAGTAAGTAAAATACTAAATATAGAGAGTATTATTTTTAATGATTGTTCAAATAAAAGCAATTGTGACTAACCAGTTTTATATCAAATATGAGACTCGACTTCAGACTTGCCAGAAAAGACTTGAAGATAAATCATGTTGATAGCATTACTAGGCAGTCAGTTTTCTGGAATCCCCATGGTAAGATATGTAGTGGGAGACTGAAAAGCACATGGAGAAGAAAGCTGGAAGCAGAAATGAAAGGCATAGATCAACGGCTCACAAAGCGAAACAACAAAGTGTGTGTGGCACACTAGAGGCATATCAGAACATGGAAATAGATAGCGTCTGTCCACCGTAGAAGAGATTGGGGCCTCATAATGTAAAACCCTATAGAATACAATGGAGATACACCAGACATCTAAAATATTTTGGCCATGTAAAAACACCTTACTGAAGACCATAAAAGAAGGCAGAGTTGAAGGCAAACATGCAAGAGGAAGACGGTGCCATAAGTGGGAAGATAACACCAAGAGATGGACAGGAAAGAGTCTATCAGAGTGCACCATCAAGACAAGAGACAGACAATGTTGGAGATCCATTGCAGCTGACTTTCGATGTGAAGATCATGCCTAATAATAATGATTATGGAGATTTTGAAAAGAGGAATTATAGCTGAAGGGTGATGATGATGATGAATTATTAATTTAATACTCAGGGATACCAGCATCCACACTTTGAGCAAAATAAATTTTGCATTGTGAGATAATTAATGGAACAGGCAATTAATGTCAAGTAGTAGTGTAATGTCGGCGTCTGTGACCTAATGGATATGAACGCAGTTTCATAATCCAGATATACCAAGTTCGAAACCTGCTGCAGGCGGTTTGGTTGCAGATTGCTTTGTGTGGATTTTTAACAATGGTATAAGCGCTGTACCGTTCAGAAAGCAATGGCAAACTACTGAACGTAAAAATTGCCTAGAAAAATCACAAAACAGCCAATAAATGCTGGGGTTGATTGCCACGTCCTGTAAAGCAACTAACTAGTAGTGTAATATATTGTAGTGGTGTTGATGGTATTGTATGATGGTGTTATTACTACATGTAACTTGTATGAGGCCAGCTGTGAAGGCTCCTGAGATAAAATGTGGTTGAGAATTATCAGAAGGCCTTTCTTGCTACCACTACGACCTCACACTTAATTTTTTTTTTCTTAATGAATGTGGCTACGTAAAGTGTCTAGGGTAATGATGTGTAATGTGGTGTGTTAGTTATAAATACACCCACAGGCATTTAAGAAGACTAATAAGATTAACAAGTGTTAAAATACACTGAACTAACTCACGTGTATAAAGTTTTTGATATAATTATATTACATTTATTTGTTCTGGATCAAGTTTTATTTTGACCAGAACTTGTTTTAAAAGAAGGATTTAAAATTTATGAAAATTATGCATGGAATGTTACATAATAAATACAAAAGTGTACATATTTAAGTACTAGAATAGTTAGTTTTATTCAAATGTTCTGGTAGTCAGCTACTAGGGAGGATATTTATTGTCTGTGCTGTTGGGGTGGTCTCATCACACCTGTCTATATTGACTACACCGTGTCCAGAAACTGGTGGGAATTTTTATGGGGATATTAGTCACTACCAATAGTTGGTGAATGTCCAGCAGACCAGAGGCTCACTCATCTTTTTGTAGCTCTGGTGCTGAAAACTTGCGGTCCCACCTCTCCGTGCTGGCGGGCAATAATGGTGGTCTCTGTCACAAGAACTGCACAGATACACTCGAGTAAAGTCACCCACCGACTAGACTCTGCTTTGTTGTAGATAGAAAACTCACAGCTCTGCAATCAAAGTATGGGCTATGTGTCAAAATCTATTCTATACCCACGTCTGGACACCACACTGACACAACAACCACATCATACAGACAGGTCAGATCTCTCTGACCAAACAGCACAGTTACCATGGTGGGTTTACCTCAGATAGATCCTCCCAGACTATAGATTCTGAAAAATATTTATTAGTTGTTGGCCCTAAAAGAAGATAGGTAATCTGTTTCAATGCTTGATTTATTTTGCATAATCCTTGCTGTAGTTTATGTACCTTGTTGGTCCCTAGACCCTGACTTGGGCGGGGGGGTCTAGAGCAAAATCCCTACTGGTTTGTAAGGCTATATTATGATATGGCAGTATCAAATCACTCGAACATGAAACAATATTCAAAATATATAAAGAAATAATTTCAATCTTACCAGATTAAGAATACATAACACAGAATTGCTAGCAAAACTCAGCTGAGCTGCTGGCTATAGTATGGCGTCCCTAAATTTATTCACTGTCTTTCATATGGGAACACACCACACTTTAAAATCTGTGTCTAACACTGAACAATTATTGAAGAATGACCCCAAATGCGCTCTGAGCGCTAATGATATGATTGTCTGTGGCCAATCACTGCCAAGGTTTATTTTTAATTTCAAATTTCTACACTAAAGTCATTTCAGTCATGCTTCAGTCAAGTATGGATGGTTATCTGTTAGTCTGTCCGTCTCTACTTGTGTTTCTAAAAAAAATGTGCTTGATTTTTGAAGCAACCTTTCTCTCCCCTTAAAATTTTGTCGTAAAAAGTTATATTTAGACACAGCTACCGCTCAAAAACCCTCTCCTCCATAATAAGTAACTTTGAACACTTGCGTCCCCAAGGTCGTGTAACGACACTTTTTTATTCAAGGCAGTCTGTCGATGTTGTAAACTACACTGTCTTTTGTCATTATCTTCAATATTATCTATCCGTTTGTAAAATTAAGAACATATTAGTTCACTGCTCAGAATAGGCCATCTGGCCAGCTAATTTTTATATTCCTAGCATTAATATTAAGAAAAATTACTTTTTAAATTTTTGTAATATTCCTAACATCTGCGTTCTTCCGCTCAAATTCAAATCAAGCGCTTGGTATCGCAAAACGTCCAATTCCGTACCTCGTGTCAATTTGGGGGACTTGAATTTTTACTTTCCTCCATCCCCCCCAATTGCGTCTCTTTAGCCTTGCTACGCAATCTTTCCAGTCATATTTTTTCCTTTTTGATCCTCCGTTTCCCTCCTGTCTAGCAAGTCAATTTTATGGAGGGTGCTGACCCGCGGTCTAGGCGATCATGTACATCAGCAGCCTACGCATTATGTTTTTATCCTTAAATGTTATCTTTTGAGTATTTTACCGTTGTATCTCTGTCAATTTCACTACATATATTACTGATAAAATTAAATTTGTGCAGGTTATGTCATTAAGATTGACATTAGTATGAATGCAGGCGTGAACAGTTGATTTTTATTTAATTGCTTGCTAATTGTTTCGTAAGTTTGAATGCATTATGACGGAGCATTGAGACAATGTTTTAGGTACATTTTAGATCAAAGTTATGGTTATAAATGAATACATGTAACTTTAAGATATCAGTTTTGTTGAAGGTAGCTTACTACTTACTTACTTAGTCAATTCTCGTCTGCCCTGATCAAACAAGTCATTATTTATAAACATACTAAGTAAAAAAACAGTTGTACTTGGTACAATATGTAAAAGTGTACGATATGTAAGAGATATACAGATTTAAGATTAGTACAGAAACATTGAAGATGTGCAGAAACCAAAGCCCGCTGAACATTTATAGTGATGCTACTTTGATCAAACAAGTTAGTTCAAACACCCTGGAAGCATGCTGACTGAGAATCACTGGAGAAATAGAACGGAGGTTTAGAATTGGCCAGCCACATTTTCCTAGTAACATGGGATGGTTGCTGAAACAGTGATACACATTAAGAGTAGTCATTATACACATTATGAGTAGTCATTGCCCGATAGGCTTCTAAGTAAAAGTTAAAGGTGCAGTTAAATTGATCAAGTGGCTTGTTTTTACGTGAGAAGCAAATGGAGATATACACTGTTCCGACAATCATGAATATGTGAACTCCATCTGTACACTTTCCTTCTTTTCTTTTTTTCCTTTCTAGAAAATGAGTTTAGATAAATTTCAAGTGTCCAAGCGTTTACAGGGGACAGAGCAAAATGTCTGGTAAGTGTGAGACTGGTGGATCTCTCCATCTTACTTCCCTTTTTCGTGCTCTCTCATTTCATTAATTGTTGTCATTACAGTTTGTCATCCGTTTTTGTAGTGCCTTCCAAAACATTTATATGATAAAATTCTGTAAGCTGTATTTACTTGTTGCATATCATATTCTTTGGTTACATGTATTCTGCAAGATCAGAGAGAGAGAGAGAAGTCCAGATTCTTAGACCATGTTGTCGATCATATTCTGTGTTGACACTATCTGGTGATAGCGATGTCAGGAATTATATTATTCAGCTGACAACATTGTCATGAATGTTTTCCTTTGTGCTATAATTTAAGATTGCATTTGTATAAAGTATATTCTAATGTTTACTAAAAATGTTTACGTGAAAGTCTATTGTTATCTTTTCAAAAAATGGTCTGTAATATCAACCTTTATGCCAAATTATCTTTGGTTTTAAGGACCATCTTCATTGCACACAGACAACCCCATCAGGGCTCCGATCTCCTCACTTAGGTCACACAAGGAGGATCTCAGCATAGTGCACAAACTTCATAGCACCGGTGAGGATCCCAATTTGTGTATGCAGGAATTGCACATTCTATAAATATTTTTGTGGCGGGTAGGTTTCCTAATTTTGTATATTTTGCCAGGGCAGTGGTCGTATAGCCTACTCTTTACGATTTCCAACCGAGGGAATTTTAACGTGCACGTGGGACCTCCTATTTATTTTGCATTTATCCGAGAAGGCTAGGCATCCGATCTCACTACCCAGGAGCTGTGGGGGAAGAATGACATCATTAGGACCCACTGGTTCTGAAAAAAATTCCATCAAGTATATTCCCTGTACTAGGAACCAAACCCGGTACCTTTAGAATTAGAGGTGGACACCATACCTCTTAGCCACTTTGACCCCTTGATTTTTTTAAAATTTGACCATCTCTTTCTTATTCAAATGGGTTTCGTATGATTGGTTTGGTTTGGTTTTAAGGGACCATCTTCATTTCACACGGACAACTCCATCAGTGCCTCGATCTCCTCCTTTAGATCATGCAAAGAGGATCTCAGCAAAGTGTACAAACTCTGTAGCACCGACGAGGATCCCAATGTGCGTATACAGAATTCATACATTCTATAAATGTTTTTTCTTTTGATAAACTCTCTAGACTTTCTTTCTTTTTCTTGCGTGCTCTGCTATCCTCCTTTTCATTCATTTAAGTAAATCAAAACTCAAAGGCATGACCTATTTTGATTTTTATTTCAGGGTTGATGTATCCAAACTGGCTGTTGAAAACAAGTCCCTGAATTTGGGTCAGGGTTTCCCAGATTTCATGGCACCAGAAACCATTGTCAACTGTTTAAAAGAGGTGGCTAACAGTGATGAGCCACAGACTCACCAGTATACCCGCAGTTTTGTAAGTAATTGCACAGATGTTATGTTTGTTAAACTAGAGCTGCAGAGCTTGTCGCTTTCTTCACAGCTAATGCCAAATTCAAGAATTGATGTGTATTCAATGGCTGCTGGATGGTGCCATATAGAGTATCTGCTATTGTTGAGAAGTTCAGGAATAGCTTTCTTCCTTCTGTGATGAAAACATGTAGTTAAACCTTGAATCCAAACAACAGTCTGCACATTCTTTTATTTCTGTTTTACTTGTTTCATATAGTTGCAGTTGGTATGTCAGTTATTTCCATTATGATTTGTGGCAAGACACAAGTTTTGCCCACTTTGTCCATCCTGGTGTTCTATCCATTCATAGTTGATGTCTCTAAGCCTGCTTCCACAGTCCTTCACCAAATTGTTGCTGGTTAGCCTGTACCGTTCATTCTTGTGTCTAGTGTAAAGTGGATATCATGATGGTATCTGGGTGTCTTCTTAGAATTAGATGGATCCACTAGCAGCTCCCCCTTTGTTATAACAGTCCACTTGTCTTTTGGTGTTTGAGGAGTAGTTCTTGCTTTGAGATCGTTTGTGACCAGAAAATTTACAGGATTTTTCCTTATGCATTAGATGTGGAACTTGGATTTGTCCTAATTCTGTTATATGCTAGCAGCTGAGTCATGAGAGCATACACAGCTTTGGTAAATTTTTAGCTTTTTGCAAGGCTGTACTGAGAAGATTTCCAAACCTTTTCTAAAGGCCCATGATGGTTTTCTGTCAATACGAGGAAAGACATTAAAAATGGATGGAAGAATATGAAGAGGTAGCATTCACTTTAAAAATAAGTATGATTAATTACATTTTTTAGAAAATTTATATGGACAGTTTGTACATGTGAATGTTCTTTAATAAAATAAAAATGAAGGTAAGATAAAATATTATTCTGTAATTTCTATAAAATTTGAACTTCAAACAAGGCTTGTTTCAGCAATTTTCTAATCCAGACACTAAAACCAAAAATTATCTGGATTAGTCAGCAGAGCTTGCATTTGCTGATGATATTGCCGTGATTGCTCAATCAGAGGCACATCTTCAATCCAACCTGCTAGTCTGGAAGGAAGAACTGGAGAAGAGAAAGATGGTCAACAGCAGCTTCAAAACAAAAACCATGGTGATATCACGAGAGGAAAGAAGGCATCAGATTAAGCTTGGAGAACAGGTCCTGGAGCAGGTTAACCACTTTAAATACCTCAGAGTTTCTCATAGACTCGACGGGAGGCATCAAAGAAGAGTTGGCTACCTGAAGAGAAGCAGCTGGGAGACTTTTTGAAGCCATAAATCGAGGATTCCTCAGCAAAAGAGAAGTTGGCAAGAAGACAAAGATGGCTGTATACTGCTGCACCTATGTCCCAGTCTTGGCGTATGGATGTGAGTCATGGGCAATGACTACAAACCACAAAAGCCAGCTCCAAACCTCAGAAATGAGGTATCTGAGGAAGGTGGTTATAGTAACAAGAAGAGGCACAGTCCGCAACCCGACAATATGTCAAGGCCTAAAAACACAACCCCTGCAGACCCAAGTAGAGCAGTCCCAATTAAATTAAGATGGTTTGGCCATGTCTGCAGAATGGGAGAAGATCGGCCACCACGACAAGCATAGAAAACTAAGAGCCAGGGATCCAGACCTCCAGGACGACCCATAGTCCGTTGGGAGGACAACATTAGATAATCTTTGAAGGACTGAGGACTAGAATGGAACCAGGCCAGGAGAAAGGCAGTAGATAGGATAGTATGGTGCTCTCTCTTCCAAATCTCCACACCTCATGGTAGAAGAGAAACGACTAAGAGAGTAAGTAAGTTTTACTTAAATTTTGACTTAATATTTAAAGTATTTTACCTTTATTGCATATATCCTTGAAGGGACATCCTCGACTGATTAATGCCCTGGCAAAACTGTATGAACCACACTTAAAACGGCAGGTGGAGCCGACAACTGATATCCTGATCAGCGTGGGTGCCTATGGGTCGCTTTTCTGTGTGATACAAGGGCTCATTAACCCAGGGGATGAGGTGAGTGTTAACAGAGGGTTTGCTAACTTTTGTGGTGTTATTACAACAGGAAGTCATTGAATGACAGAATCATTGAACCTGTAGTTCTTTGTGCGGAGTGGCATCATGATTGAACTTTCTTAGTTCCTTGTTGGGCCACATTAAAAAATTAACTAATTAGGATTGTTGTGAATAAATTAAAACTAAATAAAACAACAAATATCTTAAGAAAAACTGCAGTATAGTTGACTGGAATCCCTTTTTTGTCAGTGCCCACTGAAATCCATTTCTATTTGCTATCATTGTTTTCTTAACCTCCATACTTGTTGATGTTTAGATACCCTAAAGATTTTACCAGCTGTGGTAGCTAGTCCCACGTCCACACCTTTCATGACTTGCTTGTAGGTTCTTTCTTCTTTGATCCTTAACCACCGACCGTCAAAGCAGTCAGTGGCCATCATGCCTAGTGGTGTCTTGTAGGGCAACAACAAATTGATTCCACTTTGCTCGGTCGATGGCCATCCTTCGTACAGTACCCCAACTCTGGTTCATTCTTTGCATCTCAGCCTCCACAGTCCTCCGCCAAGTTGTTTTTGGTCGGCCTCTCTTTCGTTTTCCTTCAGGGGTCCATAGCATAGCTGTTCTTGTGATGGCATCGGGGTCTCTTCTGAGGACATGGCCAGCCCAGCTCCAGCGTCTGCCAGCTATGATGGTGTGCATGTCCTCTTGCTTGCTCTGAGTAAGCAGATCTTGGTTGGTGATGGTATTCGGCCAAAAGATTCGGTGAATTTTTCTTAGGCATGTTGTATGAAAAGAGGACAGTTTCGACATTCCCTTCTCTGTAACTCCCAGCATTCCGTACCATAGAGAAGCACAGAAAGCACACAGCTCTGATATAATCTTAATTTTGTGCTTGTGCTGTATTGAGAGGACTTCCAGATGTTGTTTAGGCTAAAAAAGGCTGTTCTTGCTTTGTTCATTCTGTTGTTGATGTCTTTGCTTGCGTCGCCGTCTGGTGTTACTATGCATCCTAGGTATGTGAAGGTGTCTGTCTGTACCAGTTGCTGATTCTTTACTGATATGGGCTCAGGGTTGCTCACATTGAGCGTCATGACCTCTGACTTCTTTAGATTGATGTTCAAGCCCACCTGCTGGCTATACTTATTAAGTCTATCCATTTTTCCTGGATGTGCTGATGTGAATGTGCTAGTAGTGCAATGTCATCTGCATATTCCAGATCTTCCAATGTAGAAAATGTAGTCCATCTTATTCCTCTTGGACTGCCCTCTGTTGTCTGGCGCATCACCCAGTCTATGACTGTTAAAAATAGAGTGCTTGATAAGGGGCATCCCTGTCGTACTCCTGTCTTCACCTCAAAGGTTAGGTTGCTCTGCCCAGCGCTACACGTAAAGTTGGCATAGAGGCTTTTTATGATTGACACTATGCAGCTTGGAATTCCATAAGCCCTCAGTATTTTCCATAAACTGTCCCTATGTATATTGTCTAAAGCCTTTTCAAAATCAACGAAATTAATGTTCAGCTGTCTTTGCCATTCTGAGCACTGCTCTATAATGTTCCTGAGGGTAAATATATGATCTACACAATTTCTGTTCTTTCTAAATCCTGCTTGTTCTTTCCTCAGTTTGTGGTCTACTGCTTTTGAAATTCTCTGTATAATTATCCTGCCTAGTATTTTGCTGGGAACTGAGAGAAGAGTGATTCCTCTCCAAGATCTCCCTTCTTGGGCAATTTGACAATTATTCCTTTGTTCCATTCTGTTGGTGTTGTCCGTTTTCCAGACTTGTGCAAATAGTGGTTCTAATAGTTCTGCTGCTAGCTCAGGGTCTGTCTTAAATAGCTCTGCATTTAAGTTATCATGGCCAGGAGCTTTTCCATTCTTTAACCCTTTGATTGCTGTGATGATTTCTTCTTTTCTTGGAATGTCTGTATTGACATCTAGATCGTTTTCAGCCTCAGGAACATTCAATTGTGTCTCTGGCGGTTCCTTGTTCAGAGTTTCTCTGAAATGCTCTGCCCATCTTGTTTCCTGTCCCTCTGCTGTCGTGATGAGATTTCCTTGCTTATATTTTACTAATGTAATATTGTTTGCACCTCGTTTTCTGCTGAAACTAACTTTAGTTATTTTGTATACTGTGCTTTGTTCATTTCTCAGTGCTGCCTCTTCTGCCTGTCTTGCAAGATCATCTAGGAAATACCTTTTGTTGGCTCGGGTTAGGCGTTTAACTTCCTTGTCTAGCTGACTGTAATGTTCGCTATATAGTTGCTTTAACCTGGGGGACTTCGCTTCTGTTTTCTTTCTTTTCATTTCCTTTCTCATCGTTATGGTGTTTAATGTTTCTGGTGTTATCCAGTCTTGCTTCTTCCTTTCCTGGAATCCCAAGCATGATTTGCTTCTTTCCTTATATATTGTTGAAATGGTGTTGAATTTCTGGTCTATATCATCAGTCATTGTCTTTTCCTGACTTTTGGCAAATTGATATCGTTTCTTTATGTCAGCCGCAAAAGCTTTTCTGGTAAGGGGGTCCTTCAATTTGCTGATGTCAAACCTTTTCTGTGTACCGTAAAATCTCGCGTATAATACGCACTCGTGCATAATACGCATGCTTGATTTAGCCCAAAATTTTCTGGTAAAATGGAAATTCATGTATAATACGCACCATAATGTTTCAAGATTTTATTTTATGAAACATTTGTTAAAAAACTGAAAGTATAATAACAAACAGAAATAGGTACGCAACACCTAAATTTTAGGTACTTTGGACTCCCTCGTCATCACTCTCACTAGAAAGAAGCTCATCTAGTGTTGTCGAGTCAATGCCATTATTGGTGCCATCATAATAAATATCGCCATCATCTTCATCCGATGACACCTGTTCTTTCTCTCACAAAACGTCGTCCTCGCTGCCGTCAAGTTTATTCGAAATACAACTTTTGAGGAAGCCTTGTTGAATTATAGTCTTATCTAATTCCTTCCAAGCAGCAAGTACCCACTCTGTGACATCTGTGAGAGTCGGTTGACGCATACTGTCACAAAAAACTTGACAGACTTTCCAATGTAGGTTACTTTCGATATCGAAAATAACATATTTTTTAGTACTCTCGTATAATACGCACCTGAGTTTTAGCGGGCAAAAATGAATAAAAATTGTGCGTATTATACGCGAGATTTTATGGTATTTACAGTTGGTCCAGCCCTTCTTAGTTTTACTTTCAATTTTGCTACTACTAAATGGTGATCACTTCCCACATCTGCACCTTTTCTTACCTTCACATCTTGTAATGCATGTCTCCATCTACCGTTAATCATGATGTGGTCTATCTGGTTTCTGTCCCGACCATTTGGTGATTCCCATGTTAATTTGTGAATTTCTTTGTGTGGGAAAAGTGTTCCTCCAATGACCAGGTTGTTAATGCTACAGAAACTTATTAATTTATCACCATTTTCGTTTGCTGTTCCGCTGCCGCATTTCCCATTACTCTTTCATTATATGTATTGTGTGTTCCAACTTTCGCATTGAGGTCTCCCATTACTATGTGTGATGCTGCACTGTAATTCTGTCTTTCAACCGGCCCGATCCTGTTCTTTTATTTTGAATTTTCACCATTTTATTTCTTCTCATTTGAATATATATCGTTTTTGGTATTTTTTGAGGAGGTAAATTAAATGGGGTCGTTTTATGATGGTAGGTTTATTTTACATTCGACCAGTTTTACTTTCTTCTGATTTTCCGCGATTTCGTTGTTTACGAAATAATCGCCATTTCCGGCACGCGGTATGACGAGTCCGGAAGCACGCGGCCGTCAGGTAACGTGGCGCAATTGTAGGCCACGCGGGTTTTGCGATGATGCGTAGGAGTGGTTCCCTGGGTGTATAAATAGCCAGTTAGAACTGTGGGCAAATCTCTTGAAGAAATATTGCCTGCCGTCAGACTACGTAATTTATCGTCTCCACTGTGGGAAAAAACAGCGATGAATTGGTATGTAGAATTTTATTAATCGTTTTACTTATTAGTGGGTCTTTTAGAATTTCGCCCGTAGTTAATTTCTTCGGGGACATTAATTCTTAAGTTCAAAACGATCGTGCCATCCATTATCATTTTTGAAGAACGACGTAAATATAACAGTGTGCTTATTCTTTCTATGATTTTGGCAGTAGATAGGAGTGTGTGAAGTTGTGAGAAACACGTGTGCCCATATTTGTAGAATGTTATGTAAAACCACCATTTATTTCTGTGTATTTACTAATGTAATTTTATGGGGAAATCCCTGGTGTGTTCGTTAATTTTTCTGAGCCTTAAATGTGAGAAATATTGTCGGAGGGTTCAGATTTACGTTGTAAGTGAATTATACTGCTTAGAGGAGTAAACTATTCCTATAGCGAGATTTCATTTAAATTGGGGCTTAAGTAAGAAACCTCATGTGTAAATGTTAAAAAGGGAGACCCCGGAATTTCGGACAAAAGAAGTTCCAGAGTTGAAAATGTTGACACGTGGGTAGCCACGCGTAACAAATAGATAAGAGGCAGACAGGTCGGGAGGTTCTGTTTACTTACCTGGCAGATTATAGATGAGAGAGAGAGAGGGGGAAGGAGTGAGAATGAAGAGACACGTGAGTAGGAATATTTTATGTATCGTTTTTTTTTCAGAACGAGAGAAGGGGAGAGGGAGGAGAGAGATTTAAGTGCCACGTGGGTAATATTATTTTTTGTATTGTTGTACATGACGAGAGAGCCACGTGGGTAATATTATTTTTTGTATTGTTGTACATGACGAGTGAAGTACTGAGTAAGGGAGTTATAAAGATTAATGGGTTAGAGATGCGTTATGTTGGAGTTGTATTCAATAGACGCATTTCCTTTTAATTTCAGTGAGTCACGGCGAAACAGTGGGGAGCATAATTTTGTCAAATAAAATTATCCACGGCAAAAGACATATCTCAGGGTCAGAGTACTCGAGTTATCGTCAGGAGCAAAAGAAAATTACCCTATGGTATCTGGCAGTGAAGTCCCTATGCTTCAGCTGGAACAGGGTTTATTTATCATACAGCCGAGAGCGCCGCTATTATAGTCTCTAGCAACGGCAGGTGGCTGTGAGACTGGTTTCAATTGCGTACAGCCGGAAATCAAGGCTGTGTTTTTTTTTCCTCTAACTCCGGAGCGGGTTAAAAGAGGGAAGCTATTCAGCAGCAGAGAAGTTTTGTCGACAGTTCATCAAGTACCTCATGCTTGACGCCAGAACTTCATCATCATCATCGCAGAATTCAGGAACAGGTGAGAGGGTTAAAATACCTGGATCTTGAAAGTAACGAGAGAAGAGCGTAACGGAGACGCCGCATCATCAGTCGTCGAGTGTTAGAGAGACACTGAGACCAAGAGGGAGAGAGATAGAGAGAGAGAGAAGGAGGGAGAAAATAGACAGGACCAGTAGGGTCTGTTCAGGGTCCACTCGAAGGATAGACACTGAGCCTTTGGGTTACTCCAAGTCTATTATTTTAGCATCGCCAGTGGTGTTAGTTAGCGGCGCATATCGCCTACCAAGATGGAAGCTGTGTAGATGTTTTTGTTGAGGAAGAGTCAACCGGACTGAGACAGTAGAATCTTATTTGTATTAGAGAGTGGAGGCTAAAGTGGACAGCCCCCACAATAGTAGAGTTATTTAATCACTAATCATTTTATTGTTCCTCAGCAGGGTGACAGAGTGAATGTGATTTGGGTTTTTTTTTTCTAGTATCTATCTAATCTAATTGGTACGTTGTTTTCAGGCCGTGCAACAGTGCACGCTATCGACTGACTTGATGACGTATGATGCCATTTTATGTTTTTCTTGTATGTAAATAAATATATATAATATATTTACTGGATCAGCTTCTACTCTTTACTATACTTACTTTATGTCGTCTGTATAGTGGTGTCTGTGGTCGTTTTTATACACCTTATCTCCTTGTATTTAAAGGGAGTCAGAGGAGGGTGAGATTATAGCCATTTTTTAAAGTCACGAAGCAGCAAGGGAAAAATCAAATCCTGGTTCTATCCCTTGAGCGAATAGTCTCATCTGTCCACAGGCATGTCATTTTTCATCTAAATTCTATTTCCTCAGACTTTCTCATACTAGGGTCTTGCTTTCATTCAGGCAAACTCTATAAACTTAAATCCACTTCGTGACACTATGATAAGATCATATCTAGGTGTGTCTTCCATTTCTTTCTGAAGTTGTTGTTAGAATTCATCCTTGACCTCATCATCGCTGTCATTTGTTGGTGCATGTCTCATTACGCTCCTCACACCTGATTCGTACGCATGTCGAGACCTACATTACTTGAGCACACATTTCTCAATAGATCATAGGCATTTGCATGTTTAGCCTCGATACATGGCTCTTGCGCTCAGGGTCGTGACAATTTTGGCATCTTAGACACAAGGGCCATCATACTTAATGTACGCGCCTCGATACAAAAGTACGCCTAAATCCCTGCAAGGTCTTTATTAGTGAGTATTATCACATTATTAGAGCCTTACTCCTTCTGAATCACTATACTCATGAACACGTATGAACCCAGTACATTATACTCGATCACTCCCACCCCAAGGGTGTATCTTTGCATTTATGCATACCTCAATTCAGCAGCTAGACTAGGATAAACATTAACGTGTCCCTTCATATCAGCTAATTACATCACCTGTCACAACCATCCCACAGATAGAGTACACCATTCAGAGATCTGTTCTCCCTAATCTCTTTACGCGACCCTAACATCCTCATCCTATCAACCAATAACGGGGTCACTTTCTACACAATCCCACGAACCCATCACCAAATCCGGTCACCAAACCTATCAAATATCCAATAACTATCCAACCACACCATTACACCATGTGTTTATCCCATGGGTTCATCCCCTCTTTCCCACAAGATTTCCTTAATCTCAGGTACAAAACTATGGGGACATCAACCACCCAGGATGAGTCAGATACATCAAATAACCATAACCATAATCACTGTCAACCATACCACATATCGCCATCTCTTCTAGGTGGGGGGGGGCGGGCAACCAAATGTGCAAAAACAAACCAAATAGACAAAACACATTTCATCTAAACACACACATATCAATCTTAAACCTAAATCATACACTCATCCCCAACACAAAATACCAATATAACCCAACTAAACACCCACCAATTAAAAAACAAAACATTCCCTCCTAAAATTCTTAACCACTATAATCACAATAATACCACCCAATTCCCACCCAACCCCAACCCACAAACAACTGTACACACAACGCATACACACAAACAAACACACACACACAAACAAAAAAAACTGACGACACACAAAAATATACCTAAACATAGTCCGACAGAGAACATAAGAGCGGATACGAGCACACATCTGACTTACATCTAGATATAACGATGACGGTACAAACTGATGTCTCCATCTTGTACTGGGGGGGGGAGGGAGGAGAAATTTGATGGTGTGTTGTGTATCTAGTTGTAAGACGTAACAGGGGTAGGGACGTGGAAGGGGCTAGGTGGACGCATGGGGGGCGGGGTATCAATTCAGCGATGATGGCACACAAGGAGAGAGAGTACAAAACAACTAATGTGGGAGGAGATTACAGGTTGTTACTGGGATGTATCAAGACTTTTGGGTGGAGACAGATGTGGTGATGTCATGAGGGACACACACACATCAAACTTTGCGATATACACGCTTCTCAATCCCATCTATTATCGTGACAGAAAGAAACGGGGGCGACAGAGTTATGCGACAGATAGAAGCATCACCATCCCATGTTCTTCATGTGGATTCACGGGGAGAGGTGAGGCTCCTGTTTCTCTATACAGCGAGTTCGTCGGTGGTAGGCGGGTATGATTAGCGGGGGTCTGCGGATGGCGTTGACCGGGCGTGGGCGCGCGGAGTAGCGAAATAGAGATGCGACATGGCTAAGGAGAGGTAGTGCCGAATCAACGAGTGATTATGTGATTGGTGTGCGGGGTCTCACAAGGGGCAGTTTGGTAGAGGGGATATGGTGCCGTGGGGTGGGGGGGGTGCGTTGTTGGCCGTGTGAGGCCTTATTGTGTGTGTAATATTATTAAAGGGAAGTTCACTTGCATAAAATGTCTCTTAGGTCTATGATAAAGCGGAAGACAGAGCTGTCTCGTGCCTGATTTAATCCTGGACAAATGACGCTACAATCGGGGGATATTATCGAGGGAAGACACACAAGGATAGGTCGAGCTTTCCCTAGAGGTGTGTAAAATTATCTAGTCCCCCACCCCCAGACAAGTCATCTAAAGATCTATAATTCGTCAGCGGCACTATGAGCGTTTTACCGGTAGACCTCGGACAACGTAACACGGTTGGCGAGAACTGAACTGTGTACAATTAATACACACGCTGTATAGGAGACTTGAGTGAGAAGATTTTACTGTCGGAAGAGACGAGCGGACTGTAGGCAGCATTGTGAATACTTTTTACATTTTTTGTGACTGGAAGCGATTGTTTTTTTGAGTTTTGACAAGTTTTTTTGGTACTTCGATCAACTGTTTTTTCATTTGATACACATAGGGTCATATTGATTACGTCTTGCGTACTATCTATCTTACATATACGCTACAGATGCTACACTTAATATATCATCTTAGATAAATCAAGAAGACAGTCTAGGTAAGCGTATGAAAGAAGGATGCTGCGGCACGACAACCATACATAGGTATAGAGTGATCTGTTGCTGAGTCCACTGCGATGTGATTCCCGTTGGATCGTTAAGAAGCAACAACTAAATTTTACATACGACTGTCACTTCACTATATCCATGTACGCAATGCCAGGCAAGACATCAAACTCGGAAGATACTAGCGCACGCTGACGAACGTAATTATTCGGCAAACTATCCGATGGTAGACATTACGTGACAGCGTATCACTATTTCTCTCCGCTATCACACTCCTAGCACCCCTTGGACATCTCATGCTAGATTTCATCAAACTTATGCACAGCGTCCCGTCTACGTGCCAGTCAGGCTCATAGCATCTTTCCGGTCGTCTTCATGACAACCTATTAGACTAATAGATAATGATGACCCCAAAATGTGGAGGCATATCTTCTTTGTGGTATTAGGTCCACAGTGGGGGAATAGGGTTTTGGTTTGGTTTCATGGACCAGATCTCAGGGGGGGGTGCTCATGGACAATTCATCCGGTGGAGGGGGATATCCTCCCTTGGATCCACACAGGAGGATCTAGCCAACAGTGCACGAAACTCGTAGCACCGACGGAAGATGTCGGTGGGTATGGATGAAAATCATGACAATCGATAATGTAGGTTTTGTGAGGGGCAGGTTG
Organism: Oreohelix idahoensis; assembly: GCA_024509875.1. Classification (NCBI taxonomy): domain Eukaryota; kingdom Metazoa; phylum Mollusca; class Gastropoda; order Stylommatophora; family Oreohelicidae; genus Oreohelix; species Oreohelix idahoensis. The sequence goes on from JAMPIV010017352.1 coordinate 109,486, forward strand.
TCTAATTTTTAAGGATTTTGTGGGGGCCCAGACGGTTTGATAGGCCTACTCTTTACGATTTCCAACTGCTATGGGATTTTTAACGGTCACAACTTGCACACGGGAACTCCTATTTTTTCGCCCTTATCCGAGAAGGCTAGGCTAGTGTGTGGATAATATTTATTACATGTATTTCATCCCTCAGCCCGTGTATGCTTGTAAAAAGATAAGTTATCCGTATATTGTCCGTGACTATATTCGGGGGGTCTAAATGATAATGTAAAGCAGTCGTTTATTTTTACAACCACTGTTAATTCTTCAAGGACGGATAGGGCAACTGATGTTAAGGTGAAGTGGGGTTTGTGGATGGTAGTAAAGTAGTCTAATGCTAGTTTGTGATCACATGAGATGCTAAGTCCAGGTATTCATCACTGCGTGTATTTTTTTGAGGAAGTAGAGATAAGGAAGGTAGCACTTAATCTTTTCATTTACTCCTCACAGGGGCGAGTCTCATCAACGTACAGAGTAAGGGAGCGAGTACGAAGAAGGATTTCAGTGGGGTATGGAAGGATGGAGTGTCTGTATTAAGACATACAAACTGGCATTTGCCGATAATGTGAATAAATGATTTTGCTTACATTAGAAGTACCTGGCAAGGGGAACCTGCAAAGGTGGTATGATTAATAGGGTAAGAGCTGGATTGACAGGGAGAGATGGTCATAAGCAACTCTAAGTAGGAGGTCCATGGTTTGATATCACGCAGTGGGAAGAGGAGTACAGATTTAGCTGACCACGAAAGTGCGATAGAGACAGGGGGACTGATTAAATACTCGGTGACTGGTATAGACGGAACAGGGAGACGTTAAAGAAGAGGGCACTCGTCATGCAGCTAAGAGACTTTATTCCCAGCCATAAGCGAGGATTCATAGCTAAGAGAGAGGTTGGGAAAAGAAGATGTGCAAGTGTTACGTCATACTGGGGACCTATGGGGGGCCTGTGGGTAATCATCTCAGAGTTCGGATTAGGAGTATGTATGGTTGATGGGATTTGCGGCAATGGGACATCATACACTACGAAAGCTGACTGATCCATACCTCAGTCATATGGTAGGTGATTACTGAGGGAGTAGAGTGGTAAAATGGGAAGTACAAGAAGAGACATGGGTCCGTCAAACCAAAAATGATAAATCTGTTGCTGAGTGTATTTAGCCGAAAATTTTAAGATGATTTGTCTGACAGTAATGAAGTATAAATTTATAGTGATCTCTTGCATTAATAGCTGCTTTGTAACAAGAACATTTCTAGGATCCTAGTGAGCCAGGTTTGTAACATGACAACTCAAAAGCAAGTTTTTTGAGATGTAGTTCATGTAATGGAAGAGCGTCATTTTTGCCAGTTAATTAATTCAGAGCCACCTAGTCTGTTCTTTTCACAATTGTCTAATCTGTCTGTTGCAAGTGGAAGTGGTCTGTTGCAAGGCGTGGTTTGGTTAGCTCTGAATAATGTTCCATGTGATATTAATAAAACAGTTATAAATGTCTGGCCATTGTTTTATCTTCTTGATATTCTTGAGTGATCGTGTATCGTGCCTTCTATGTAAGATTACGCGAATGCAGGGGTGGAAGATTCTGAACAATAATTGAATGACTTGGAATACGATTGATGTGACAAGTCGGTTCCATTGAGTCCACCAACATTTAATACAGTTTACACGTCAAAACGATTCATGCATGTTGATCACAAAGGTACATATTATAACTTGAAAATATCCTTGTCCAATAATCAAATTACTGTATGCAGATTGTCATAGCTGTATGCACGCGCGGTTGGGGTTTCCAACGGCCGACAGTGAGTCTATGAGTCTGGCAAAATCAAATACTATGGACTGTAATTCATCCTTCCTTAATTTTCACTTCGTACTGACCTTTAATCATTTCAAATCTTCGTAATAGCAATGGACTGACCCATGTCCGTACTTGCATAAAATATATCTGTATGGCAATACCATGCCCAACATTGGAAGGAGAGTCAAACGCGTCTTAACAGCTTGACGGTCAATGTGAAAAGGGTAGCGTTTCTTAGTTACCGACTGTGTCCTAAACAACTCTATACACGTCATAATCGATCGTGTCTAAAGCGTTCAAAATTGAAACCTCTATCACAATATATTAAATGCCTTAACCTTTTACAATTGCACGTCTGGTAACCTTTAGCAGACGGCGTTAATATCATATACCGTAACACACGTACAGAAATTAATTCAGATAACAACTTTGTTTAACAAGGAAGGGGAAAATACTCTCGTCACTTCTTTATCGTCGTCATTTTCCTTTTCACTGACTATAGAGTATGAAGCCACCACCACCACATCTGTCTCTCCCTCCCCCTCCCCCCTCCTCTTACAGGAAGCCTGCACGAAACATTCACAAACTCTTGCAGTGATGGTTTCTCTAGCAGTCTGTGATACATAATGAGGTTGCCAGCCTCATACACAACCTCATGTACAACCTCATACACAACCTCATGTACAACCTCATGTACAACCTCATACACAACCTCATACACAACCTCATGTACAACCTCATGTACAACCTCATACACAACCTCATGTACAACCTCATGTACAACCTCATACACAACCTCATGTACAACCTCATGTACAACCTCATGTACAGCCTCATGCACAACCTCTTGTACAACCTCATGTACAACCTCATACACAACCTCATGTTAGTCACCTAGTCACTGAGGGAGTAGCAAGTTGCTGATGTGTTTTTTCTCAAATAAGAGTTTTTGCAGTAAAGTCTTTTTCCTTTAATGCACTCAATATAATTTTTACTTTGTATGTCTACTTCTTTGTCAGTGGAAATAAGAAAGTGAGTTCTTCAGGGTTATATAGAACCAATCCTGACATACGGGAGCGAGTCATGGGCAATTAGTAAACAGGGGGGGGGGAAGCACTGGAGGCCAAAGAGATGTGGTTTTACAGAAGAATGTTAAAAATACCATGGACAGCCAGAAGAGTAATGAGGATGACCTGAGAGAGACCAATGCGACCTTATTTTACAAGTTAGAAAGAAGCAATCCACTTTTTTTGGGGCATGTTTTGACAAGAGGAAAACTGGAATATATCGTAACAACAGGTAAGATTGAAGGAAAAAGAGGTAGGGAAGACAAAGAGAGCAAATACTGGACAGTTTGACATCGTGGCATGGAAAGAAGTCAACAGCAGAATTGATAAATTGTACTGGAGACAGGAAGTTGAGGAGAGACATGATCTCCTACGCCACTAGGCATGGTACTTGAAGAAGATGTCTAACTCTACTTCGCCAGTTTACCCATATTGATTTCATTATTGACCTCTACACCTCACGGTAGAAGGGGAACAACTAAGTAAGTAAGTAAGATTTCATTATTGACCTCTACACCTCACGGTAGAAGGGGAACAACTAAGTAAGTAAGTAAGATTTCATTATTGACCTCTACACCTCACGGTAGAAGGGGAACGACTAAGTAAGTAAGTAAGATTTCATTATTGACCTCTACACCTCACGGTAGAAGGGGAACAACTAAGTAAGTAAGTAAGATTTCATTATTGACCTCTACACCTCACGGTAGAAGGGGAACGACTAAGTAAGTAAGTAAGATTTCATTATTGACCTTTACACCTCACGGTAGAAGGGGAACAACTAAGTAAGTAAGTATGTTGTCTCGAGGGTATCTCTACACCTCACGGTAGAAGGGGAACAACTAAGTAAGTAAGTAAGTTGTCTCGAGGGTACCTCTACACCTCACGGTAGAAGGGGAACAACTAAGTAAGTAAGTAAGTTGTCTCGAGGATACCTCTACACCTCACGGTAGAAGGGGAACAACTAAGTAAGTAAGTAAGATTTCATTATTGTTCACCCATTATCCATCATAAATGCCGAGCTCCTAGACCATATTTTGTTCTACAAAGATTTTATTTATCTTTGTCATTGTTGATCTATTTGATGTCTCACTTCTTGTCTCAGATTTTCTTTTCATGTTTGGGTTTTATGCGTTGTGGATGAGGAAACATGTAGGTGGCTATGTCCTGTCTTGACCTTATCATGTAAAACACGTTGTTGCAGAATCCACAACTGCATGAGCATGTTAATGTTTGGTGCAGACGTCCTGCAAGGGGGCTAACTACAGTTGTGGTTCTTTGGTCCATAAGGAGCGAAATTGAAAATGATGATGCCCTTTCTTTGGGCTTTTTCTTTATTTTTGGTGTTAGTGGTAATGACTGCATGGATGTTTTGGATTATATCTGTTAATTGACGTTTGTTATACTTCATAGGAAACGCTAACAGAAACACAAGAAAAGTTGTACAGTTCTAGAGGAGAACTTGTGGAAACAAACAAGTAAGACATTGTTTATGTATCAGTTCTTCACTATGTAACATTTCTTCGTTATATATCATTTATTAAGGAATTGTATAACTCAAGAGAACATGTGCACTATCATAGCGGGTAGACGCTGGAATTGGGTTGGCCACATCCTCGGAAGAGACCCTGACACCATGTCTAGAAATGCCATGCTATGAACCCCAGAAGGAAAGCGAACGCAAGGACGGCTACGAGCCACCTGGTGGAGAACTGTGGAGGCGGAGACGCTAAGCTTGAACCAGAGCTGGGGCATCACACGAAGGATGACTGTGGACCGAGCAAAGTGGAGACAATTTGTTGCTGCCCTATAAGACACCACTAGGCATGATGGTCACTTATTGCTTTGTCAGTCATCGTCCAAGGACCAAAGAAGAAGTGTTTTATGTATCAGTTCTTCAGTATGTTTATATATCATTTGTTAGTTATTGTCACGTAGCGTTTAAAGGATAAGAGAATTATTTAGAGGAAATAATAGATCTGATGTGGAAGATTTGGCTCAAGGAATCCCTGCTGGGTTTTCCCACTTCCGAAGGGTGACGAAGAGGGTAAATTCTCCTAACTCGACAGGTCTGGAAAAGATTGTAAGGAGATATTTGGTCTCTCGCTACCGTCGTCCCCTTCTCAGTTATCTATTATTATTATTCTTTAAATTATATTATATTTTACGAGCCCCCCCCTCCCTTATAAAGGAAGATAAACATAGACAATATTCAACATCTAATGGAAGGAACAAAGCGTGGGGTACAGTATATACACCCAATTGGTTTATTGCAATAAAGTGAATAGATGGTGAATGATAGTATTGTCGATGGAATTAGTGTCTGCTGTATGTATTATGTGTCTCACACTTCGTGTTTTTCATCATGGATGACTAAACTTTGTGGCATTGATTAGGTGAGTTTCCTTTGTCGTGGACTTAGCTTTTCAGCCCCCGGCTGATAGTGAAGTGTGGTTAGTTCTCCGGTCTCCTGACGTTGCCCCGGTAGGTCTTGAATGGTTCGGATTTGCCTTCTCTGTGCTCGACTCCGTATTCTGCGCTGAGATTGGACTGTCGTGCAAGGCTCCACCATAGACTGAAGACAAATACGACGGCTTCATTAATTTTCTAGCTTTAGAAAGCAGTCTTTCCCTAAGCCGTCCCTCTGCCTGTCACCTCAGATTTTAGTCTCTAACATCATATGTCTAGAGTCTAATCTTGAATTCAAGTTTCTCCTGTCTGTCCTTTATTATATTACTCTGCCCCAGTGGCAGTATTATAATTCTTTAGACTGATTTATCGTCAGCTTAACCCGATGAATTATTATAAATGTCAGTTAAACCCACCAAATTTATCATAGAAATGCGGCAACAGTATTCTAGTTCTGTGCCTCTAGCCTAATCGTCATGTCATTATGATGAATTTAACAAATAATTGGACATCCGTGTTTTTAGAATTGTCTGACAACATTATCACACACTTCATGTCTGGTCGCCTCGTCATATAATTTATAATGAATATATGTCACGGTCTGTCAACATTATCGTTAATATTAATTTCCGTTAGTCTAAACGTCGGGTCGAAAATTAATCAAATAATATGGAAATTAATAGCTATATATATATATATTCCCGTTATACATTATTATGAACATGTACATATCCCGTGGGATCATAAAATATACCCGATCACATGTGGCTGGATGTGATCGTAAAACAAAAATATGAATAAAGTAAACATACCAATCTTGCGTCGATTTTGCAATGTACTACACATTTCATCACATTATATTCTAGCGAGATTTCACTTACCTACTCAAAGATGGACGCTAACCCGCAATTAGACACGTGGCTTCAGTGCTTTTAATGCGAGAATTCGCCGATAATTGGGTTAGACCTAGCTGTCTCAAGGGTTCCGGGCAAGTGAAGATTGCCTGTGTTTGGCGCACTTTTAGCGGGACATTTCCGCTTGGACACGTGATCCATAGCGTGCATCATGTGACATTAGCGTCAAATAAACGCTCCAATCAATAGCGTTAAAAGTCACGTGGGGTCTTCCTAAAGTGGCATAAACTGGTTTTATCAGCTTAAGCAGTCTTAAATTAAAACAGGTTCCTAGCTACCGAGGTCATTGGTCAACAATGACGTCGTATCTAAAAATAGCGAGGAGGAAATACTGAATGCTAGGAGAATTTCCGCAAGTGACACTTCCCGGGACTTTGCGATCATGCATTGAGGATGAGAAAAAAAACGATGTCCGTAAATAATAAAAAAATGAAGAGAAGATTGGGCAAGTTGTCACACAAGCCCCTCCTCAAGTTTGACGTTCCGTCCAACTCCTCTTGTCCTGTCTTCCTCTTCTTTTCCAGTTTCTCATATCTCCTCGGTTGCGTCCGGATGTCTGCTCAAAAAATCTGCCCCTACGTTGTTCTTCCCAGGTATGTATTCTATGTGAAATGAATATGGCTGCAACAGTAGTGACCATCTCATAAGCCGGGCATTAAGGTTCTTCGACGCTGCAAGAAATATCAACGGTTGGTGATCACACTGCACCGTGAACTTTTTCCCGTATAAATATGGTTGAAACTTCTGCACAGCCCATATTAGCGACAGACATTCTCGTTCGATGGTAGAGTAGTTCTGTTCAGCAGGGTTCAATTTCCTACTAGCATATGCGATGGGGAATAGAGTTGCAGAAGGTCTATCACTAGGCTGCAGGAGAGTGGCTCCTATCCCTATATTGCTAGCATCTGTTCGCAGCGTAAAGTTCAGAGTTAAGTCAGGCAGTCGCAGAATTGGCCTAGCTGTGAGTTTCTCCTTCAGCAGCGTGTAGGCATTTTCGCACTCAGCTGTCCAGGTTACTTTGTCCGGGTTCCCATTCTTGGTTAATGCGGTCAATGGCGCACTCAGGGTATTAAAATCTTTAATATATCTCTGGTAGAAGCCACATAGAGACACAAATGACCTTACATCCTTTTTAGTCTGGGGTCGTGGGGCCCGCTGTAACTTCTCAATATTACGCGCATCTGGGAACATGCATCCATGCGAGATAGTGTGTCCCAGGAATTCTAGTTGCTCGCAGGCAATTTGACATTTTGTAGGGCGAGCGGTGAGTCCTGTTTCTCTAAGTCTTTCGAAGAGTAGGGAAACTGCGTCCAGGTGCTCCTCAAAGGTGTTCGTGGCAATAAGTATGTCGTCCATGAAATTACTTATCCCAGGGTGGTTCAGGGGTTCCAGTAGCTTCCTCATCATACGAGTAAAGACGCTTGGGGCGTTGCTTAGCCCAAATGGCAATACATTAAACTCGTAATGGCCTTCAGAAGTACTAAATGCTAACATATGTCGAATTTCCTCTTTTACCGGGATCTGGTAGTACCCTTTGCTAAGGTCTATCTTCGAAAAGTATCGTGCTCTACTCAGCTTGGTGAAAAGCTGATTCTGATCCGGTAAGGGCTCCGCTTGAAATTCCGTTACAGCGTTGAGCCTTCGGTAGTCTATGCAGAGGCGATGTTCTCCTGTGGATTTTCTAAGCAACACTACACTCGCACTATAAGGCGACTCTGATTTTGAGATAATATTTTCCTTAAGCAGGTACTCGATTTCCTCACTCAATGCCTTTGCTTTAGCATAAGGAACAGGATAGTTCTTAACTCGTACCGGGGCGAGGTCTGTTAGCTTCATATCAAATTCTATCAGGTTGGTCATGCCAGGTTTATCCGTGAGTGTACTAGTGTGTTTTCTCAACAACTGTTGAACCCGTGCCTGCTGATCCTCCGTTAAAGTTGAACTAATCTGAACATCTTGATGAGTTTCGCACTGACGAAGAGGGTATTCACAGGAGGTCAGGGGTTCTGCCTCAGTTTCCGTCGCAATAGCCAGTGTCAGGAAATGTGCTGGTTCTGCACCTGGTCTTTCATAATATCGCTTCAGCAGGTTTATGTGGTAAATTTTCTGCTTCCCCTTTATGGCAATCTTGTAATTGGTGCGCGACATTTTCTCAACAATTTTATATGGACCTCTCCACCCGATTTGCAATTTATTATTGCTACTGGGCAGGAGTAATAATACCTGTTCTCCTACTTCTAGCTCCCTATCCTTCGCAGTGCGGTTGTAGTAACGCGCATGTTTACGACGGGCACGGCGTACATTTTCCTTTGCCAGTTCCCATCCTGTTTTAAGGCGTTGGGTCAACTCCTTCACGTATTGGGATGCAGAGGTGACCGTCTCATCAGCTTTATCATCTGTCCAAGTACGTAACAGTGCCTCTAAAGGTCCTTTTATAGGTCTACCAAACAGCAATGTGGCAGGAGGCATCCCAGTAGAATTGTGGGGTACTTCGCGGTAAGCAAATAGTGCTGCGGGTAAGTATTGATCCCAGCTCTCTGGTTTTTCCTGCGCAAGTTTCCGAAGGATGGAAATAAGGGTCCCGTTAAACCGCTCCACCTGGCCATTTGCCTGGGGGTGGTAGGGAGAGGTGTGGATATGTCGGGCCTGAAATATCCTAAACACTTCCTCGGTGAGTTTTCCTCGGAATTGGGAACCATTATCTGTCAGGATCTGTGACGGAAACCCTAGCCGAGTAAATATGGTGAGCAGAGCCTCAGCAACATGCTTAGAATCACAGGCGGGCATAGCAATTGCCTCTGCCCACATGGAGCAACAATCCACTAACGTGAGTATATAACTGTTTCTCTTTTTGCTACGAGTAAGTGGACCCACAATATCCACCGCTACTCGTTCGAAGGGTGTGCCCAAGATTGGCATTTCTCCCAGAGTGGCTGGGGCCGTCCAGTGTTTCGGCGCTGTCCTCTGGCACTGCGGGCATGATTTCACATATCTCTGGATATCGGCGTTGATACCTGGCCAATAATAATGACATGAAATACGCTGAATCGTGGCACTTATGCCCATGTGGCCACTAAACGGAAGGGCATGGCCCATTTCTAGGACCTGGGCTCGGTATGCTGATGGAACCACAAGTTGCCCATGTTCCTGTCCTCCATTTCCTGCTTTCCGATGCAACAGCCCATTTTTCTTGTAGAAGTCTCCCTTTTGGAGAGGAGTGTGCGCTCTCGGTAGTTTTTTGTAGCAGGGGGCTAGAGATTGATCCTCCGTTTGTGCCTTTTTTAATTCCTCAGGAAGGATGTTGGGTGGGGATTCCAACTCCGTATTCCGTTTGGCCTGTCCTCTAGTGGTGACAGCCGCCACAACCAGAGGGTGAATGGGTTCTCCCAAGAACACATACCTACACCCTAAGATCAAGGGATAAATAGGGTCGTCCAAGATCGCTGCACGGATTTCCCCAGTCACATATTTTGATTTGACCTTAATCTTGGCTATGGCCAAACGCATAGGTGCTGCACTTTTAGTAGGTCCTTGTATTTCTATAGTGTCTTCTGTCATCTGGTCAGGCTTGACTAGGGATGCACAGACAACTGCGTCGAATGCAAGGCCTGTATCATAAAGGCAGGTCACCTCTTGGTCATTTACGAGGACTGTCTCAACGACCGGGGGATGTCGGGGTTTGTCCAGAGGTTCTTCCGGTCCATTTCCCCTTGCGGCACTTTTACGTAAGCAGGCAGCATGATGAGGTGGGTTTTTCCGGTTGCACTCCTGCGTATTGTGGGTGATGGTTCTACAGTGCTTACACCATTTTTCCCCTTGCCTCTGCTGCTGGAAATTAGATCTCTGAGTAGTCTTGTAGTCTGGCTTGTCATGCTTTTTGCAGTTAGTATACGGTGGTTTCACTTGGGGGTCCATGTGTGACTGAGCTGTCTGTCTAGGTACGTAATCTGGTTGTTTCCGTCTGGGTGGTGGATTCTCTGATAGTGCTGCCTGATATCGTTCCGCTAACTGGACTATGGATTCTAAAGTGCTGGCCCCATTCTCTGTCAGGAATCTTCTCATGTCGGAAGTCATGGTGTCCTTCAGTTGTTCGATCATGACCATTTCCTTCAGGCCTTCCCAATCATGAGTAAAATTCCCTAGGGCACCCCACTTCTCCACGTAGGAATCCAGTCTCGCAGCAAACTGAGCAAAGTTCTCTCCGACTTCCCTCCTAGAGTTACGGAACCTCTTCCTATAGGCGTCAGCATGTAGCTCATAACGAACCAATAGTGCCTTTTTCAAAGAGTCGTAGTCATCCTGTAAACCTGGAGGAAGCTTGCTATACACGTCATAAGCAGTTCCTCTAAGCCCTTGCGACAGTTTCAGGTTCCATTTGCTCTTCTCCAAACCAAACGTGGTGGCAAACTTCTCAAATTTGTCGAGATACCTATCGATCGAGTCGGCTTGTTCCGAGAAAGCTTCAAATGGAAACGTCAAAGGTCCCAAAGTTGACATGAGTGAGGATGGCAAAGGTCCGGTGCCCCCTGCGTGCAAGGAAGGCATATCATCTGACCGTGGCGATAGGTTGCCTGAGGAGGTAGATGCTGTCGCACCGGCTACTGGTTCAACTCTTTGAGCTTGTCCCTGCATCTCTAACTGCTTCATCTTCAATGCATGCTCGCGTTCATCTCTCTCGCTTCTTTCTCTAGCGTCTACAGCTTTTATCCTCTCATCTATTTCTGCTAACTTTATTCGCTCTTCTCTTTCAGCTTTCGCTGTTTCTCGAGCGTAATACTTATCAGTCTCGACACTGACATAATTTGCAAGGTCCACCCCACTATAACCTAGATCTCGACCGGCCTCCCCTAGTGCTGCCTTAAGCTTAACTATTTCAGCCATCTTTTGCAGTTAAAGTCCACACTGAGTAAGCTAGTGCTACCTTCCAATAGTATTTCTAACAACAAGTAAATACTAATTATTTATCCGACTGCTGTAGAATGAAATTACTACAGTTATGGAGACTTAAGGTCTGTAATTCAATGAAATACAAAATCAAGAACTAACTTAATTAAACACAACATATATAAAGGGATTCACCAATCAATGCCTGAATTTCTAGAAAAAATGTTTTCTGTCTTTCTAGAGCTCACTGTGTGAAAATACATGTGTTAAAATGGTATACTGTAATGACTGAATGGATGATACTATCCCAGAGGTATGATAAAATACATAAGTTCAAATCCCGGACCGAGACACCAGTGTCACGTAGCGTTTAAAGGATAAGAGAATTATTTAGAGGAAATAATAGATCTGATGTGGAAGATTTGGCTCAAGGAATCCCTGTTGGGTTTTCCCACTTCCGAAGGGTGACGAAGAGGGTAAATTCTCCTAACTCGACAGGTCTGGAAAAGATTGTAAGGAGATATTTGGTCTCTCGCTACCGTCGTCCCCTTCTCAGTTATCTATTATTATTATTCTTTAAATTATATTATATTTAACGAGCCCCCCCTCCCTTATAAAGGAAGATAAACATAGACAATATTCAACATCTAATGGAAGGAACAAAGCGTGGGGTACAGTATATACACCCAATTGGTTTATTGCAATAAAGTGAATAGATGGTGAATGATAGTATTGTCGATGGAATTAGTGTCTGCTGTATGTATTATGTGTCTCACAATTCACGTGTTTTTCATCATGGATGACTAAACTTTGTGGCATTGATTAGGTGAGTTTCCTTTGTCGTGGACTTAGCTTTTCAGCCCCCGGCTGATAGTGAAGTGTGGTTAGTTCTCCGGTCTCCTGACGTTGCCCCGGTAGGTCTTGAATGGTTCGGATTTGCCTTCTCTGTGCTCGACTCCGTATTCTGCGCTGAGATTGGACTGTCGTGCAAGGCTCCACCATAGACTGAAGACAAATACGACGGCTTCATTAATTTTCTAGCTTTAGAAAGCAGTCTTTCCCTAAGCCGTCCCTCTGCCATGTACATATCCCGTGGGATCATAAAATATACCCGATCACATGTGGCTGGATGTGATCGTAAAACAAAAATATGAATAAAGTAAACATACCAATCTTGCGTCGATTTTGCAATGTACTACACATTTCATCACATTATATTCTAGCGAGATTTCACTTACCTACTCAAAGATGGACGCTAACCCGCAATTAGACACGTGGCTTCAGTGCTTTTAATGCGAGAATTCGCCGATAATTGGGTTAGACCTAGCTGTCTCAAGGGTTCCGGGCAAGTGAAGATTGCCCTTGTTTGGCGCACTTTTAGCGGGACATTTCCGCTTGGACACGTGATCCATAGCGTGCATCATGTGACATTAGCGTCAAATAAACGCTCCAATCAATAGCGTTAAAAGTCACGTGGGGTCTTCCTAAAGTGGCATAAACTGGTTTTATCAGCTTAAGCAGTCTTAAATTAAAACAGGTTCCTAGCTACCGAGGTCATTGGTCAACAATGACGTCGTATCTAAAAATAGCGAGGAGAAATTACTGAATACTAGGAGAATTTCCCCCAGTGACAATTCCCGGGACTTTGCGATCATGCATTGAGGATGAGAAAAAAAACGATGTCCGTAAATAATAAAAAAAATGAAGAGAAGATTGGGCAAGTTGTCACAAATCTGTAGACGCTGTTGCGGTGTAACCGTTGAAGAGATGGTTACATCCCGCCAAGATTCAGTAGGTTGAACTACTGGTACAGGTAAAGGTAACTGTACCTCAGGAAAAGAAGATTCTTCTTCCTGGATGACAGATAAGTTAGTATAATGACAAGTGGATACTGTGTTGTCATCTAGTTCATGAAAAATTGACTGTAAGTGTTCAGGACGTGTATGAAATTGCTTGAGCATGTTAATATGAAATATCTTTTTGTGTCCCTTGATATCTAAGACGTAATCAACGTCGGAAATTTTATCAATGACTTTGTAAGGACCATTCCAAGATATCAATAATTTATTGTTATTGTGAGGAAGTAACACATAAGCTTCGTCGCCTGGGAATAATTGGCGTAATCGTCGAGACTTATTTTGTAGAGATCGAGCCTTAGCTTTTGCAGCCTCAGAAGAAGCTGTTGCCAACTGGCAAGACTCAATAATGTTCTTCCGAAGATTAATCACATATTCGTAAGATGACTGAGTGTCCTGAGTCATCTCGTCGTCAATTAATAAGTCTTTTATTAGTCCCATAGGACCTCTTGGGGGAGCACCAAAAACTAATTCAAAGGGAGAGAAGCCAGTTTGTTCATGCGGTACCTCCCGATAAGCAAATAGAACAGCTGGGAGTGCTCTGTCCCAGTCATGAGGGTGCTTAGCAGTAACCTTATGTAGTAGTTGTTTAAGTGTACGGTTAAGTCTTTCAACCGCACCAACGCGTCTGACTTTCCTTCCAATGTTGGGCATGGTATTGCCATACAGATATATTTTATGTAAGTACGGACATGGGTCAGTCCATTGCTATTACGAAGATTTCAAATGATTAAAGGTCAGTACGAAAGTAAAAATTAAGGAAGGATGAATTACAGTCCATAGTATTTGATTTTGCCAGACTCATAGACTCACTGTCGGCCGTTGGAAAACCCCAACCGCGCGTGCATACAGCTATGACAATCTGCATACAGTAATTTGATTATTGGACAAGGACTGATAGGATATCTACATATCTATGCCATATATTTTCAAGTTATAATATGTACCTTTGTGATCAACATGCATGAATCGTCTTGACGTGTAAACTGTATTAAATAATTGTGGACTCAATGGAACCGACTTGTCACATCAATCGTATTCCAAGGTTCAATTATTGTTCAGAATCTTCCACCCCTGCATTCGCGTAATCTTACATAGAAGGCACGATACACGATCACTCAAGAATATCAAGAAGATAAAACAATGGCCAGACATTTATAACTGTTTTATTAATATCACATTGAACATTATTCAGAGCTAACCAAACCACGCCTTGCAACAGACCACTTCCACTTGCAACAGTGGTGGCCACTTGCAACAGTTAAATTATGAGGACAGACAAGCAATGATGCAACTAAAGGGTACAAACAATGTCAAGACGCAAACAAGACATTTTCACAATTAAAAATGAATTTATGAACTAAATAAAATAAGCGGAAATGTCACAGACCAAATGAAGGGCAAGGTCTGACCCGAGGTCAACTTAATATTCAAAGTTCACAAAAAAAAAATGACTGCAGAAAATGATGACGTCACAGGACTCATAACGGACAAAAATTTAACAATCATCAAATAAATGATAGTCAGAGGAGAATGGACGAAATAGTAACGAACATGGTACAGAACTGAATAAAATTATTAACTGAATACGAATAAAATACACCAATTATCTACGGGACAGTACAGCTAACGCAAATTGTCAAACGGTAGCAGATTTGGACAGACTGTCCAATGGCAACCTCAATGGGCTTCCAAAAATGCAATCGTTTAAGTTCCCTAAGAACGACTGAAATCTAGGTGGTCAGCTGTTCGCGACATTCCCAGAGATTTCAGTTCCCTCTCCAACCGGCCCACGAATTAACAACAAATACATACGATGGAAAACAAATTTAACATATATACATGAAAATACATAGACATGCCTAATCAAAGCAAAATGGACTCAGTATTACGGTTTTGCAATGACGACAATTTAAACAGCTAGACTTATCTTTCCCGTTGCTTCGATCAGTGCTAGCGGTCGTCAACAGCTAGGCTAAAGCCCCTGACTGTCTGCTCCTGTAGTCCATTTCTTGTGTCTGCTTCAAATGACTTATTTTTCCCTTGGTTAGGCTTAAAAGAACGACTTCAGTTTCTCCGATAGTTTCACCTACACGATTTTCAGTGACGTCACGTTGTTAGGTATTATAATGAGTACTGCGTCACGTCAGCCTCGTACTGGTCATGTGATCGAAACTTGATCGTAAACATTTCATTCAAAAGTCATGAAGAAATTTTTTTGTCGTCCCCAGACACCGGACACCACTGTTGCAAGTGGCCACCACTGTTGCAAGTGGAAGTGGTCTGTTGCAAGGCGTGGTTTGGTTAGCTCTGAATAATGTTCCATGTGATATTAATAAAACAGTTATAAATGTCTGGCCATTGTTTTATCTTCTTGATATTCTTGAGTGATCGTGTATCGTGCCTTCTATGTAAGATTACGCGAATGCAGGGGTGGAAGATTCTGAACAATAATTGAATGACTTGGAATACGATTGATGTGACAAGTCGGTTCCATTGAGTCCACCAACATTTAATACAGTTTACATGTCAAAACGATTCATGCATGTTGATCACAAAGGTACATATTATAACTTGAAAATATATGGCATAGATATGCAGATATCCTATCAGTCCTTGTCCAATAATCAAATTACTGTATGCAGATTGTCATAGCTGTATGCACGCGCGGTTGGGGTTTTCCAACGGCCGACAGTGAGTCTATGAGTCTGGCAAAATCAAATACTATGGACTGTAATTCATCCTTCCTTAATTTTTACTTTCGTACTGACCTTTAATCATTTGAAATCTTCGTAATAGCAATGGACTGACCCATGTCCGTACTTACATAAAATATATCTGTATGGCAATACCATGCCCAACATTGGAAGGAAAGTCAGACGCGTCTTAACAGCTTGACGGTCAATGTGAAAAGGGTAGCGTTTCTTAGTTACCGACTGTGTCCTAAACAACGCTATACACGTCATAATCGATCGTGTATAAAGCGTTCATTAATTGAAACATCTATCGCAATATATTAAATGTCTTAACCTTTATAATTGCACGTCTGGTAACCTTTAGCAGACGGCGTTAATATCATATACCGTAACACTGTCCTTGTCTACAGTGAGCACTGAGTGGCACCTGCAATGACATCATAAACAAGAGTGTATTGAAATGTTTTTAAAGACTAATAGAAAACAGTTTAAAAAGTCACATTTCGATATTAGTTAGTAAAATGTTTATTCATGAGCAATACAGACACATGTTCTCAGACTGGACTTTCATATCCACCAGGGCAGATATTTTTGTCCAGGTTAGCTCAACTTTTGTCAAGTTTCGTTCATACACAGATTTCCTGATTGTTCTCTTCGCCAGACAAAAAATGGAAAAGTTACATCAAGTGCAGACTGGAAATTGGACCCAGAAGAGTTGGCCAGCAAGTTTAACAACAAAACAAAGCTGATAATTGTCAATACTCCAAATAACCCACTGGGCAAGGTAGTACATACAACTGCTTACTTTAGTTATGTTGATAGAGCAGTCTTATTCTGCTTCTGGAAGAATATTTCTGAGTATGGTGTTTGAATGTGATGAATGAATGTTTCTGGTTGTGGTGATTGAATGTTGTTGAATATTGTGATTGAATATTTCTGAATGTGGTAATTGAAGTTTCTGAATATGGTGTTAGAAAGTTTCTGAATATTGTGTTTGAAGTTTCTGAATATGGTGATTGCAGTTTCTGAATATGGTGTTTGAATGTTTCTGAATATGGTGTTTGAATGTTTCTAAATATTATGATTGAATGTTTCTGAATATTGTGATTGAATGTTTCTGAATATTGTGATTGAATGTTTCTGAATGTGGTGATTGGATGTTTCTGAATCTGGTGATTGAATGTTTCTGAATATGGCGTTTGAATATTTCTGAATATGGTTTTTGAATGTTTCTGAATTTGATGATTGAATATTTCAAAATATTGTGTTTGAATGTTTGTGAACATTGTTTTAAATTGCAGTAGAGTTTACTTGAGCTAAAAATGATTTTAAAAAAAACATTTTATCGATGAGCAGTTAAATATACTTTTTTGTTTACAGGCGTCCCCCGCTTATTCGACAGGTTAGGGACCAGAGCACTGTCGAAAAGCGGAAATCGTCGAAAAGCGGAACCCAGTCTTTTTTTTAGCTTGCAAATGCATTTTGGCCGCCGAAAAACGTAAATAATGCACTATATATCACTTGCGAATGTGTGTGAAAGCTAAATAACACACTATATGTATACAAAAGCACTGTAAAATGAACAAAAGCTTGGAAACATGAAAAAATAGCGGAATGTATGGGTTCTGGTTATAATTGAAATGTGGGGGATGCCTGTATTTAGTTTTTTTCTTTTTCTTGGTTTGAATTGAATTTTCATCAACAAGAGATTACACTGACAAACAACATTTTTCTTTCTTATATCAGAATAAGTGTTCTTAGGTCAGTTTCTTGCGCTGATTTCAAATTTGAAATCCATTTATCTCTATCACATCGGGTTCTTAAGATATTTGTGAATAAATATATTTTTGGGAAACCGTTATTTGCTCAGTTTCATTTTTACTATATAACTTATTAAAAATTAATAAAATGCAAAATAATTCTACTTTTTATACTGCTAAAAGATGCATGACATATTTTACGCTATTTTTCAAATAGTTACTGTATTTTGAAATAATTCTGAGCGAAATATGGCTTCTAGAAGTTGTAGAAATGTGGCTGATCTGTTCTGTTACGTGTGCGGATATTTTACCGATCGTGTTCACCAGAAAAACTTTACACCATTACTAAAGAAAGCATATGAACTTTATTTCGGTTCGAAAGTTGATGATGCAAATAAATCTTGGAAGCCAAATGCAGTTTGTTCGACTTGTGCAAATACATTGGCAAGTTGGTTACGAAAATCGCCGAAGCATAAGTCGATGCCTTTTGGAGTGCCAGTAATATGGCGTGAACAGACAAATCACGCTACTGATTGTTACTTCTGCTTGACAAATATCCATGGTTTCACTTTTAAAACTAGAAAGTCTGTGGTTTATCCAAATATTGAATCGGTTTCGAAACCAGTGCCTCATGATTCAATCACGTGTCCGATCCCAGTTCCACCAGAACAATATCCGTTGGCGTGAATGAACCATCAGAAAGTGATAGTTTACCTGCTGTAGAAACTAATTCTGACTGGGATTATATACCGGTGAATGATGGTGTTCACTTAATTAACCATTCAGAACTTTCAGATCTAATAAGTGATCTCGCTCTTACCAAAGGACAAGTGGAATTACTCGGTTCGCGACTAAAGAATGGAATCTTTTAGCGCCCAATACTCCGATATCTAAATTTCATCATAGACGCAGAGAACTTGTTCAATACTTTGAGATGGATGATGACATTTGCTATTGCAAAGATGTAAATGGTCTAATGGTGCACCTCGGTCATGAGCACATAGTCAACGAATGGCGACTTTTCATTGACTCTTCCAAGACTAGTCTAAAAGCCGTGTTATTGCATAAAGGAAATTTATTTTCATCAATTCCAGTCGCCTGCTCTGTTCATATGAAAGAAACTTATGACAATATGGCTATACTTTTGGCAAAAATAAAGTACAATGACTACCAATGGCGGATTTTTGGAGACCTAAAGGTCATTGCAATTCTCACGGGCATGCAGACTGAGTATACTAAATTTTGTTGCTTCCTATGTGAATGGGACAGCCGCAACAGACAGGAACATTATGCAAGAAAGGTGTGGCCTATTAGGGATCGTATGCAGCTCGGGCATAAAAATGTAATACACGAGCCATTAGTTAACAAAGACAGCATCATTTTACCACCGTTACATATAAAGTTGGGGCTCATGAAGAATCTCGTAAAAGCGTTAGATAAAATGAGCAAAGCTTTCACTTATATCCGATAAAAGTTTCCGCAAGTTAGCGATGCAAAGATAAAGGAAGGTATCTTTGTAGGACCTCAGATTAGGAAAGTTATTGCAAACAAACAATTTGAGAACTTGTTACATGGTAGTGAACTTCGCACATGGATGGCATTCAAATCGATCGTCGATAACTTTCTGGGAAATCACAAATCTGTCGACTATGTGCATATTGTTAAGCAGTGCATAGATGCATACATAATTATGGGCTGTAACATGTCCCTCAAAATCCATTTGCTCGATTCGCATCTTGACTTTTTCCCTGACAACCTTGGCGAAGTCAGCGATGAACATGGAGAACGATTCCATCAAGATATCGCCGTAATGGAGTCACGTTATCAAGGACGGTGGAGTGTGACCATGCTTGCCGATTATTATTGGATGCTTCATCGCGATGTACCACATGCCATTCACCGACGAAAGTCGACTGCAAAGAAATTCAAGCCTACATAACTGTTATACTTCTTATACGAATGATGTTGTAATACTGTATGCGTTGTTAACAAACTTCAATTGCGTATTTCTAGAGATCCCGACCTGATAGAGAAAAACGGTTTGCAGATTTTAAAAACAGCGCATTAAAATTGACCAGAAAAACATAGAAATGTTAGAGAAAGAAAAAAATTTTTTTTTTTTGTTAGCCAGTGTTATTAGAGTGATCTCCCCTGGGAAATTCATGGAGTCGACTGGAAAATCCTACATATTCTTTGTATTTTTTTGGTCACATTTCAATTCTAAACTATATTATCCGATCTCGTACCGATAAGTATATTCTTTAATGGATCATCTACCATTTCTGGTTCCTTTTTAATGAAATTATATGCATGTGCAGCAGTTTTACTTCCGTTCTTTAAATATGTGATTATGTATGTTCTGATTTAGCAACAATACAGTTGGGGTCGGAGGGCAAAGAGTATGACTACTACACCCTCTGTCACATCATACAAGGTGACTAATATGAGGTTGTGAATAAAGTTGGCAACCTCATCATGTCAAACAAAATTGCTGCAGAAACCACTGCTGTAAGAGCATGCCATGTGACTGCTTGATGCAGGCTTCTTGCAAGGAGACCAGTTGCAGTAATGGCTCTGTGCTCTGTAAGGAGCTCAAAGGAAAACAATGATATATGGACGGTTGATGGGTAATGATAGATGCATGTAACAGGCAGACAAGGATTGGAGCAGATGCTGTGTGTAAGGGATGGACGGTTGATGGGTAATGATAGATACATGTAACAACAGGCAGACAAGGATTGGAGCAGATGCTGAGTGTAAGGGATGGATGGTTGGTGGGTAATGATAGATACATGTAACAGGCAGACAAGGATTGGAGCAGATGCTGAGTGTAAGGGATGGACGGTTGATGGGTAATGATAGATACATGTAACAGGCAGACAAGGATTGGAGCAGATGCTGAGTGTAAGGGATGGATGGTTGATGGGTAATGATAGATACATGTAACAGGCAGACAAGGATTGGAGCAGATGCTGAGTGTAAGGGATGGATGGTTGATGGGTAATGATAGATACATGTAACAGGCAGACAAGGATTGGAGCAGATGCTGAGTGTAAGGGATGGACAGTTGATGGGTAATGATAGATACATGTAACAAGCAGACAAGGATTGGAGCAGATGCTGAGTGTAAGGGAAGATTGAGAACAAATGTCAGTGCAGTTTTTTTTTTTAAACAGGTTTTCACTTTGGAGGAGCTAACTATTATAGCAGACCTGTGCAAGAAACACAATGTTGTGTGTGTTGCTGATGAAGTGTATGAATGGTTGACATATGATAACAATAAGCACATTAAAATAGGTGAGAAGTCCTTTTTGTCATGCAAGATTGGAGCATTTGTGATCTTCCTTGCTGATGGGTTTCTAGGTCATTTAAGCCTCTTCTTTTCACACCAAGGCACACTTTCATACCATCTTTTTTTCTTCCTTAGCCTCTGTTTTCCATCATGAAATCTTGTCCTTGTTTTCCTCAGCCTCTATTTTCCATCATGATATCTTCTCCTTGTCTTCCTCAGCCTCTATTTTCCATCATGATATCTTGTCCTTATCTTCCTCAGCCTCTATTTTCCATCATGATATCTTGTCCTTATCTTCCTCAGCCTTTATTTTCCATCATGATATCTTGTCTTTCTTGGCCTCTGTTTTCCATCATGATATATTGTCCTTGTCTTCCTCAGCCTCTTTTCCATCATGATATCTTGTCCTTATCTTCCTCAGCCTCTATTTTCAATCATGATATCTTGTCCTTATCTTCCTCAGCCTCTATTTTCCATCATGATATCTTGTCCTTATCTTCCTCAGCCTCTATTTTCCATCATGATATCTTGTCCTTATCTTCCTCCACCTTTATTTTCCATCATGATATCTTCTCTTCCTTGGCCTCTGTTTTCCATCATGATATCTTGTCCTTATCTTCCTCCACCTTTATTTTCCATCATGATATCTTCTCTTCCTTGGCCTCTGTTTTCCATCATGATATCTTGTCCTTATCTTCCTCCGCCTCTATTTTCCATCATGATATCTTCTTTTCCTCAGCCTCTATTTTTCATCTTGATATCTTCTCTTCCTCAGCCTCTGTTTTCCATCATGATATCTTCTCTTCCTTGACCTCTGTTTTCCATCATGATATCTTGTCCTTATCTTCCTCAGCCTCTATTTTCCATCATGACATCTTCTCTTCCTCAGCCTCTATTTTTCATCTTGATATCTTCTCTTCCTCAGCCTCTGTTTTCCATCAAGATATCTTCTCTTCCTTGGCCTCTGTTTTCCATCATGATATCTTGTCCTTATGTTCCTCAGCCTCTATTTTCCATCATGATATCTTCTCTTCCTCAGCCTCTGTTTTCCATCATGATATCTTCTCTTCCTTGGCCTCTGTTTTCCATCATGATATCTTGTCCTTCTCTTCCTCAGCCTCTATTTTCAATCATGATATCTTGTCCTTATCTTCCTCAGCCTTTATTTTCCATCATGATATCTTCTCTTCCTCAGCCTCTATTTTCCATCTTGATATCTTGTCCTTATCTTCCTCAGCCTCTATTTTCCATCATGATATCTTGTCCTTATCTTCCTCAGCCTCTATTTTCCATCATGATATCTTGTCCTTATCTTCCTCCACCTTTATTTTCCATCATGATATCTTCTCTTCCTTGGCCTCTGTTTTCCATCATGATATCTTGTCCTTATCTTCCTCCACCTTTATTTTCCATCATGATATCTTCTCTTCCTTGGCCTCTGTTTTCCATCATGATATCTTGTCCTTATCTTCCTCTGCCTCTATTTTCCATCATGATATCTTCTTTTCCTCAGCCTCTATTTTTCATCTTGATATCTTCTCTTCCTCAGCCTCTGTTTTCCATCATGATATCTTTTCTTCCTTGACCTCTGTTTTCCATCATGATATCTTGTCCTTATCTTCCTCAGCCTCTATTTTCCATCATGACATCTTCTCTTCCTCAGCCTCTATTTTTCATCTTGATATCTTCTCTTCCTCAGCCTCTGTTTTCCATCAAGATATCTTCTCTTCCTTGGCCTCTGTTTTCCATCATGATATCTTGTCCTTATCTTCCTCAGCCTCTATTTTCCATCATGATATCTTCTCTTCCTCAGCCTCTGTTTTCCATCATGATATCTTCTCTTCCTTGGCCTCTGTTTTCCATCATGATATCTTGTCCTTATCTTCCTCAGCCTCTATTTTCCATCATGATATCTTCTCTTCCTCAGCCTCTGTTTTCCATCAAGATATCTTCTCTTCCTTGGCCTCTGTTTTCCATCATGATATCTTGTCCTTATCTTCCTCAGCCTCTATTTTCCATCATGATATCTTCTCTTCCTCAGCCTCTGTTTTCCATCATGATATCTTCTCTTCTTTGGCCTCTATTTTCCATCATGATATCTTCTCTTCCTCAGCCTCTATTTTTCATCATGATATCTTCTCTTCCTTGGCCTCTGTTTTCCATCATGATATCTTGTCCTTCTCTTCCTCAGCCTCTATTTTCCATTATGATATCTTCTCTTCCTTGGCCTCTATTTTCCATCATGATATCTTGTCCATGTCTTCATTAAACATCAACATTATTCTCCTTTGTGCTCCTTGTGGAGCATGGAGCCACCACAGCAGCTGGTCCCCTTACAGGGAACCTGCGCAAGCATTCTCAGCAGTGGTTTCTTTGGCAGTTTGTTTTACATACATGATGAGGTAGCCAGCCTCAGCCTCTATTTCCCATCATGACATCTTGGCCTTGTCTTCCTCAGCCTCTGTTTTCCATCATGATATCTTGTCCTTGTCTTCCTCAGCCAGCTCCAAAGCCAGCCTCATATTAGTTGCCTTGTATGTCATGCCTGAGGGTGCAGTTGTCCTATTCTTTATTTGCCTCTTCAGAGACCCCCAGAAACTCCACGAGGCCTTCTCTTAGTATCTCCAATAAATACTGATTGTCTCTTCTTTATTGATAGTCAGTCTCCTTTCACTCATCTCTTTTAAACCTGACTCACTGCGTGTTCCAAAAGCATCCTGCCTTGTTCATTTATTCATTATGTCCAACATTCTATTAGATAATGATGCATTCTTTATCACTGATGGCCATCGTCATCTTTGTGTAATGCTCAGTTGGTATTGATAAGCATCTCCCTCTATATCTGTTTAAATTTGTGAACCTTCTGGTAAAAACTGTCTTCTCAGCCAGCTGGTAATGTCATATCAGTTGTTCTTCCACTATTTTTTATTTTGATCTTGTGCATTTTCACACAGATGACTGCATACAACTCCACCAATGTTCCAGCCTTGACTTATGGATACTAATAATAATAATAATAGCCCCTTCAGTCATTACTGACTATGGGAATGAACCCTGAGGTGACAGCCCTCAGCTGCTTATTATCCTGGTGTGACGTTTCTCCTCTCTTCTGCTTGTTGTGTGAGCTTCTTTTCGCCCAGTCTGAGGTGGCGCCGTAGATAGCATCGCCACTTGGTGTAATCGGCAGCTTCATCCTCCCAGGATGCTGGATTTATGTCCAGTGCTTTCATGTCTCTCTTGCACACATCTTTGAGTCTCAGTTGCAGTCGCCCAACTGTTCTTTTGCCATCTGCCAGTTGTCCGTAGAAGACATCTTTCGGGATGCCACCATCTTCATTGTGGGGGACATGCCCAAGCCAGCATAGCCTGTGCTGTCTAAGCAGTGTATACATGCTTTGAAGGCCAGCAAGTGACAACACCTCACCATTTGTCACTTTATCTGTCCACGAAATGCCGAGGATGTGGTGTAGACACCGGAGATGGAAGGTATTGAGCCTTCTTTCTTGCTTAGCATAGGTTGTCCATGTCTCACTGCCTTATAGAAGTGTGCTGGTGATGCAGGCATTATATACTGCTGCTTTGGTCTTTGTTGTGAGTTTGGAGTTTCCCCAAACATGCGATGTGAGGTGGGCAAAGGTAGCTGCAGCTTTGCCAATGCGGCTGTCAATTTCTGTGTCCAGAGAGAGTTTGTCATTGATGGTAGACCTTAGGTATGTGAAGTGGTACACCACTGCCAATTCATAGTTATTGATAGTGATAACTGGTGCAGCACCCACATCCTGACTCATCACATTTGATTTCTTTAGACTTATTGTGAGGCCAAAGTCCTTGCATGCTTGGATGAAGCGATTCATCAAGCTCTGAAGCTCCCGTTGGCTTTGAGTGACAACTGCAGTGTCATCAGCGAATAACAAATCTCTTACAACCTACAAAAGCCAGCTCCAAACCTCAGAAATGAGGTATCTCAGGAAGGTGGTTGCAGTAACAAGAAGAGACATGGTTTGCAACCAGACCGTACGTCATGACCTCGAAACCCAGCCCCTGCAGACCCAAATGGAACAGTCCCAATTATGATGGTTTGGCCATGGCTACAGAATGGGAGAAGGCCGGCTACCACGACAAAAATGGGAAACCAAGAGCCAGGGATACAAACTTTCAGGATGACCCAGATTTTGCTGGTAGGACAACATTAGACAATCTCTCAAGGACCGAAGACTAGATTGCAACCATGCCAGGAGGAAGACTGCCAATAGGACACTATGGCGCTCTCTCTGGCAAAACTCTACACCCCAGGGTAGAAGAGGAATGACCAAATGTTATCGTATATTTACGGCCACCACGAATGTTATGTCCTTTTTTATGTGACCACTACAAATGTTAAGGTGGGATTTACGTATGATATGTAGGAATGTAACAATCTCCTTGCTGTGTACTGTTGTAGTCCGTCTGACCTGGGCCAAGCAGCTTTGTTATGCATGAATAGCTCACCAGGCGTCGAGGCGCTGAAAGGGTGTCATGTTGACATTCGAACATCAGACATTTCTTGTATGTAAGGTACTCGAAGATTGTATGGTTGACAAGTGAGGTGGGTGTGTAGAGACACAAATGCGTATAGGATCTTTGAAATGTAAACAAGGCACCCACTCATTCACATGCAGTAGTCAGTAATTGTAGAAAACTGCTGGAACTTTCAACCATTTAATTACGTGACACAGTGACATCAACAGGTACAGTCAAATGGACGAGAATCAAGACACATCATGTATATTGGATATGACTGGCAAAACATCTGGTAAATAAAGCTTGAACCACTCATCTATAAGGACGTTATCGACAATGGTCTGTCCTTTAATAACTGTTCATAGGTGGTAATAATTAATAACATCAAACATCATCAGTTCCGTATAGCTCATGGGTATGATGCTAATAACGCTGGCTTGACAACACATTCTTTTCCTACTGGAGCTCAGGGCCCCCTGACTGAACGCGTCAGGTAGTCCTTAAACAAATATAGTTTTTTAATATGGAAGTCTGTGAACTTGATAATACAGTCAAGACTTCATCTGGCTTCACCTTTCGGGTACTTCTTCTTCTGCTCAAAGTTATAGGCCGTAATGACGGGCCTTATAATGGTTGATAAACAACTGTACATTTTTTCATAGGCATGTATTATCTTTCATGCTGAAACGTACCGCCATCCTGCGGGTTTCATAACAATATATGGTTATTGTGCTTCTATAAAGTACTTCGACGAATAGACCTAACTGGCTACATCAAGCACACATAATGGACTCTGGATCACAAGAACTGTGAGCGCTACTCACAGGTTCATACTAAATGTTCTGCAAACTTTGCGTAATAATAAAGTAATTTTACCTTGGACAGAATTCCAAACACTACACAAATAACACCTGTCGTCATTCCAGATGAACAGAATAACTCTGGGGAAATCACTAATATGACAAGACTATCTTTTCCCCAGATAATGCAGAAGAAGAACAACGGACATCTTCGTCCAGCAGAAAACCAGCTCATAACTCACAGACGGAAGTCTGTTCGGTTCGCGCTAAAAGCTAGCGTATGCGTAGACAGAACAGATTTGAGAACAGTTAACTATCCCGTCTTAAGAAAGAATAAACACAGGGAAGGTAACCCCTAATTAACCTGTGTCAGGGAGTTAACATACAGTTCTGTACCTTTGATTATCAAAAATATAAAATAGATTTACATCTTCTGGAACCGACAAAAATGACGGTAACAGACTACCACCCCCTCCGGATAAAAAAAAAATGATACATTTTTTTTTTGAAATACATCAATGAGCGAGATGCAACAAGCTCATAACGCATGAATGATGCGCCGATGAAAGGATCAATAAATATAATGACATAATGTCAGACCCAATCAACGCACAATAGCGCGTCTAGTGAGAACAAAAGTTCACCTCACAAAATAAGAGAAAATATTTTCTCCAAGTAAAATATATCCGGGAGGTACCATCAAATAAACATCTGGCGATGCTAACAAAAATCACATACATATCAAAAAATTGCAATGTTATAGTAATGCGAATGATAACATATCTTGCAAAGTCATACAAACATATCTATAAAAGTATCATGTTTTATAATGACTATCATCTAATGGATGGACATAATCAAAATTTGTAAAGTTATTCTATATATACATGTGACAATTCAAGTGTATACTCTAACAAAATAGAAGATGACATCCACAAAGTATAAATCAATTCTGTATGTCGTAGATCATGTAAGCAGCATCGTCATGATTCTCAAAAGCACTCCGTACCTGGTACTAGTTTGCGCTGAGTTAGTTGCTTATCCTTTACAGGACGTGGCAATCAACCCCAGCTTTTATTGGCTGTTTTCGATTTTTCTAGGCAATTTTTTTCATTCAGTAGTTTGCCATTGCAAACATGCTATAATGTACTATAATTACTAATACATGTTACATGTGGCCGCATTAATTTTTTTCGACCTTTATATTATGTCAACTCAACCTTCTCCATTACACTAAAGATGGTAATAGAGAAAGAAAACAATTAATTTACCACTCTAAGTTGACAACAAATGTGTTAATATATATAGGTATAGTGAAGAGACATATGTCTAGCAGTGTATCAGGAAAAGCTAGGACACAAGACTTAAGTGGACTCATGTGGGCATCTAGACAGTATGTCTGCCATAGCCAACAACTCACGGTCTAAAACCGAGTAATTCCTTTCTGCCGCATTCAGTTTCCTAGAAATATACATTACAGGATGCAGAGTTCCTGAATACTCTTGCATTAGTGCCGCTCCAATCCCTGTGGATGAGGCATCACTATGAAGAACAAAAGTCTTATCAGCAATAGGTAGCCTTAAGATAGGTGGGGATGAGAACACATTCTTAATCTGATCCAATGAAGCTTGACATTCTTGAGACCAGAGCACCATGTTAGGAGACCCTTTCTTCAATAGGGTTGAGAGTGGTGCCATGATAGAGGATAGATTCTTAATGAATCTTCCGTAGAATTGTATTAATCCCAAAAGACTACGTACTTGTTTCTTCGTTTTAGGCACAGAGATATTTAATATCTTAGAAATGTTTTGGTCCTCTGTCTTCAATAGACCATGACCAACTCGATGACCCAGGAAAGAAATTTCGCTAAACCCAACAAAGGCTTTAGAGGGTTTCGCAGTCAAATTATGCTCGCGTAGAGTTGACAGTAATTCATTTAACCCCAAATAGTGATCTTCCCAAGTATTACTGAAAAGACAGATGTCATCTAAGTATGCAATGACATCTGAACGATATGAGAGAATTCGACGCATCATGCGTACGAAAGTAGCCGGGGCGTTCATAAGCCCGAAAGGCATAAAATTCCACTGAAACAAACCCGTAGGTGTTGAGAAAGCAGTGAAAGGTTTGACGTGTTCAGTTAACGGAACTTGCCAATAGCCATTTGATAAGTCAAGCTTAGTAAAGAATCGAGAGTTAGAAAGTCTAATAAGTAGATCTTCTAATAAAGCCATAGGTTCAGCATCGAACTTCGTAACTTGGTTTAATTTGCGATAATCTACGCAAAGGCGTATGTTATTGTCTTTCTTTCGAACAATAACCATGGACGAAGAGTATGCTGAGGTGGATGGTTCAATTATCTTTAATTGTATCATTTCATCCAATTCTTTCTCGACTTGTGCTTGAAAATGAATAGGAATAGGATATGGTCTTACTCTGATCGGATTATGATCAGTAAGTATAATGTCATGCTCAATGACATGTGTGTGTCCAGGAATGTCGGTAAGGACATCCTGAAATACTTGTAGTGTAGAAGATATTTGTCGCTGTTCTTCAAAAGACAAATTAGAAGAAACAGTGACGTTTCTCCATGATTCCGTAGAAGTAAGTGGAATCATAGGAAGAGGTAGGTTAACATCTGAAAAAGTAGTTTCCTCATCCTGTATAACCGACAGGGATGAGATATGACCTTGTTGGACTGGAGAATCGTCCGTCGCCTGAAAAATAGGCTGCAAATAGTCTGGTCGCTCATGATATTCCGTAAGCATATTTATATGGAAGGTTTTATGCCTTCCATCAATATCGACAACATAGTCGACATCGGAAATCTTCGAGACTATAGTATATGGACCTTTCCATGTAATAAGCAGTCTGTTCTCCCTAGAAGGAAGTAAAACAAATGCTTTGTCTCCAGGACAAAGTTGACATAGGCGTCTCTTCTTATTAGCAAATAGCCTTGCCTTTTCCTTAGTAAATTCGGATGATGAAGTTGCTAGCTTGCATGCTTCAATAATTTTCTTTCTGAGAGCAATGACATACTCATATGAAGATTGTGTGTCATTGTCGATATTATCAGCAGTTATAAGATCATGCAGCAAAGACATAGGACTGCGTGGTCGCGCGCCAAAGACAAGTTCAAAAGGAGAAAATCCTGTATGTACATTGGGGACCTCCCTATAGGCAAAGAGAGCCGTGGGTAGGACCCTGTCCCAATCCTGAGGATGATCCTCAGTTATCTTCCCCAGTAAGTTCTTGAGTGTCCTATTAAGACGCTCAACTAACCCATTAGACATTGGGTGATAAATACTATTCAGAGATCTCTTAATGTGCAGAGTAGACATTACCTGCAACATTGTCTCTGATATCAATTGTGTGCCATGGTCTGACAATATTTCCCCAGTTAGCATAATTGCGATTGTTATTTTCCCTTTGGTCAAAATATCTTTTCAATGGATTTTGTTTTCTCCAAGTAGAATTACCACAAGGTTGACAACCTCTATTGGAGTCACCTTTTCTAAAGTTCCTATAAATATTAGAAACAAAATTCTGAGGATCTTTAAATTGTCTCCAATTACTTGAAAAAGGAAAATTACCACTTGATGAACGCCCTTGGCGCTGTTCATAATCACGATTATTTTTCCTAGCAAACTTGTTGTTATTTTTGCCTGTGGCAATGGGCTTAACAGGTACACCATACTGACTGGACTGGGTATGATGGGCACTAATAGTTTTGTCGGATGTTATAAGTCTATCTGAACTCTGAGAAGTCGATGCACGGTTTTCCTGAGGAATCTTGCCATGGCATTTATCAAAGTCCTCACCGTGATCCAAACTTGATTTACTTTTGTTGGCCTGACGCCAACTCCCATTAGAGGCAGTATCGTTATCACGTGGGAAACCATATTTTCCACGAAAAGATTTGTTCACATATTGTTTAATGTTACTACCAGCATTGAGTGCATGTCGCTGGCTCTTTGCATTAACATATTGACCATCTGGTTTGTGTTCAAATCTATCCACCTTATTAGTAGACAACATCTTGTTGTTCAAAACAATATCTAATAATCCATCTATCCTGTTACGAAGTTTTGCAATTTCTACTTCTGCAACAGCTTTCTCCCTAGCAACAGCTTTATGAATTCTCTCGTTGACTTTAACATGAAGTCTGTTGCAGTCTAACTTTAAGTCATCTAACTGTGAAGAGAGTCTTCTCTTTAACCATTCTATCTCTAAGATCTAATCTCATTTTTTCCTTTTGAGATGTAGTTTCTAAAACCTTAGTTTTCTCCTGAACAAGTTCAAGTCTGAGTGCTTCCATAGCACTATGATGAGTAGTCATAAGTTCATCAACTTTCTCATCCTTTTCTTTATTAGCTCTCAGCTGTGTTAACTCCAGTTGTAGTGTCTGAATCTCACTATCCGTGCTATTCTTAAACTCATTAATCTCTTCCAGAGATACCATATTCTTCTTTATAGCAGTATTTTGTAAAGAATCCACATCATTCCTTAACTCCAGAATTATTTCTTCATAAGACTTCTTGTCTTGTCTGGCCTGAGCTTTTAATTTGCAACACATATCTTGCTCACCAGCAAGATCCAAGTTTGCTTTATGTAAGTCATCCTTAAGTCTTGTAACATCAACTTTTAATCCTTCATAGTTTGTTTCGACTTGTTTTAAGTCACTAACAAGAGCTTGTTCTTTAGATAGATATTCGTTTTTAATTGAGCTCATCTCATCTTCTTGCTTCTTCTCCTGATTATCAGGAATGCCGTTGAAAATTATCTTGTGTATATTCTTCAAAATGTGGTCATGTTTAACATCAGTATATTTGTGCATAAATATACGTAGGTAATTCAGTATATCTGCTAACTCCTTAGCCATCATCAACTGAGGATTGGAATGAAAATTATCCTGAGCAAAACACCTTAGACAAAATGAAGCCTTAGCCAAAAATCTCTCCATCACATGTGCTTCAAGCTCTGGACCTTTCAATTCCTGAAAATCTCTACCTTGAAGAAATGTTTGAAGAAACAAATAAGTCAATACAGGACTCATATCATCATCATCCATAGTGATTTGTCCAATAATATGCTATCAGTACCTGAAATAATTAAATAAATTACCTTATCCCAACCTCAATGGGAGACAAGTCTGTAATCCTAGACTTGTATACTCACTTCACTTTATTCTATCCCAATCTCCGTGGGAGACAAGTCTTTTAATCAAAACTTGTATGATCACCTTGTTTCCTTATAATAATATGATTATAAATAACCTCTATCTGAAAAGTGTATCATATCAACAATAATAGTCCATGACCAAGTATATATATATATAGACTGTGTATGATAAACAAGTAGATGAAAACAATACAAAGACAAGAATATATAACAACCGAAAACGTTCGCAGAAGTCAAATGATAAATAAAGCTCAACTAAATCTAATGTTGTAAAAAATTACAATGATAACTGCGAAAATCAAAACAAACCACAACACTATTATAAACAAGAAGGGTGTATACAAATAAATGAAAGGAAGGAGAGGCGTACAGATACAAACAAAACAAATCGCAAATCAAAAAATGGAAAAAAAATAACAAAAACGACACTAACACATCTCGTCACAGCTAAGAAAAAAAATGAAAAGTAGCAACACGCGTCGCTCGCAATTCCCGCTGTGGGAAATATGCGCCGTCCCTATAGAAAACGCTCTCGATAGAACCTGTGTTTACGTGGTATCTTCTAACGGAGTCACCTGCCCAACCAGCCCGCGAAACACACACTAACATAACATGTAAACAAAGAACATGTAAACAAAGAATGCATTAATAAAGTGTGTTGAAAGAAGGCTCAGTTATTCATAATATAACGGTACCAAGTTTCAAAAAATAACCGCCACTTATCTTAGATATAATCCTGGCCTTAGTCAACAATGATGTTTGACAATATACAGCAATACAAGGAAGCTCCACCGTTGACAGTTACAGTGATGAGAATTGTCACAACAGCTGAACTTGAATGTAAACACGAGTCGTGATCGTTCACAATGAAGGTCATCGACGAGTTTCAAACTGTTGAAGGTGTGTTGCTGTTATGTGTTGAACAGTATAAATGAGCTTGTCCAGTTTCCAATGTGTAGTTCATCATCAGATAATGTTCTCACTCAGTCCAATGAACAGCTTTAGACCCACGGATCTGGCCTACCACAAATGTTATCGTATATTTACGGCCACCACGAATGTTATGTCCTTTTTTATGTGACCACTACAAATGTTAAGGTGGGATTTACATATGATATGTAGGAACGTAACAATCTCCTTGCTGTGTACTGTTGTAGTCCGTCTGACCTGGGCCAAGCAGCTTTGTTATGCATGAATAGCTCACCAGGCGTCGAGGCGCTGAAAGGGTGTCATGTTGACATTCGAACATCAGACATTTCTTGTATGTAAGGTACTCGAAGATTGTATGGTTGACAAGTGAGGTGGGTGTGTAGAGACACGGATGCGTATAGGATCTTTGAAATGTAAACAAGGCACCCACTCATTCACATGCAGTAGTCAGTAATTGTAGAAAACTGCTGGAACTTTCAACCATTTAATTACGTGACACAGTGACATCAACAGGTACAGTCAAATGGATGAGAATCAAGACACATCATGTATATTGGATATGACTGGCAAAACATCTGGTAAATAAAGCTTGAACCACTCATCTATAAGGACGTTATCGACAATGGTCTGTCCTTTAATAACTGTTCATAGGTGGTAATAATTAATGACATCGAACATCATCAGTTCCGTATAGCTCATGGGTATGATGCTAATAACGCTGGCTTGACAACACATTCTTTTCCTACTGGAGCTCAGGGCCCCCTGACTGAACGCGTCAGGTAGTCCTTAAACAAATATAGTTGCTTAATATGGAAGTCTGTGAATTTGATAATACAGTCAAGACTTCATCTGGCTTCACCTTTCAGGTACTTCTTCTTCTGCTCAAAGTTATAGGCCGTAATGACGGGCCTTATAATGGTTGATAAACAACTGTACATTTTTCCATAGGCATGTATTATCTTTCATGCTGAAACGTACCGCCATCCTGCGGGTTTCATAACAATATATGGTTATTGTGCTTCTATAAAGTACTTCGACGAATAGACCTAACTGGCTACATCAAGCACACATAATGGACTCTGGATCACAAGAACTGTAAGCGCTACTCACAGGTTCATACTAAATGTTCTGCAAACTTTGCGTAATAATAAAGTAATTTTACCTTGGACAGAATTCCAAACACTACACAAATAACACCTGTCGTCATTCCAGACGAACAGAATAACTCTGGGGAAATCACTAATATGACAAGACTATCTTTTCCCCAGATAATGCAGAAGAAGAACAACGGACATCTTCGTCCAGCAGAAAACCAGCTCATAACTCACAGACGGAAGTCTGTTCGGTTCGCGCTAAAAGCTAGCGTATGCGTAGACAGAACAGATTTGAGAACAGTTAACTATCCCGTCTTAAGAAAGAATAAACACAGGGAAGGTAACCCCTAATCAACCTGTGTCAGGGAGTTAACATACAGTTCTGTACCTTTGATTATCAAAAATATAAAATAGATTTACATCTTCTGGAACCGACAAAAATGACGGTAACACTAAGTAAGTAAGAATTTTCTCTCAAATTTTCAGACTCACCTTTCTAGGCAAATGGCAGTTTATTAAGTGTTTTTACAGATACTGCTAGATATTCTTGAAAGAAAAATGTATTTCTGGTTTACCTTAAAGTTCTGAAATTATAAGGCTTTTTTTTAAATGTATTTCCAAATGTACTTAATCAGATGTATGGCTCTGAAACATGGAGAACAACAAAAACAACAACCAAAAAGTTACAGACATCCATAAATGGGTGCTTGCGTAGAATAGAGGGATTGAAGTGGTATGACAAGATTACTAATATGGAACTGATGACAAGAACCAGACAGGCGCTAGTGGAACAAGAGATGAGAAGAAGATGTTGGCAGTGGATAGGACACACATTGAGAAAAGCCTGTTGATAGTGTTACAAGGTAGTCCTTGTTCTGAAATCCCCAGGGTAAAAGAAGCAGAGGTAGACAAAAGAACGCACGGAGAAGAGAACTGGAGACAGAAATGAAGATGACTAGGCATACGTTTTTTTAAGGCCTGTGCTCCTTTGGAAGTTGAAAGGTCATGGTGATGGTGATGGTGATTTTCCAAATTTGGAACTAATTTCTGGACTATTCACACAATTTTATATTAAATCCAAATAGTTCCAAATAAGAAAACAAAACTGTTTCACAAGGCTTTTTTCTCAGATGGTTTATGGCCTGTTTCAGAGCTTAAAAATAACCTTTTTCGTGTTTTAAAAAACCTAGTAATTGTTTTGTAGAAGATAATGGCTATGAAAAAGCATCAGATGAAGTAGCAGTACCAGTGTACTCATGCTGTCAGACCTAAAGGTCTTTTACATTTGGACATGTGCCCTAAATATAACCGACTGGGTTGAACGGTAAGCGCCTCACCAAAACGAGGCAAAAAATTTTTTTATTTTTTAAAAAGTATCAATAAGTTTAGTTTTTCAGTTTAAAAAATTTAACTTTCCAGTCATACAAATAGCATAGTTTTTTTTTTTTTGGTGTTTTTTTTTTTTAAACAAGCTCTAATAACGGAATTAGTTAAACAGCTAAACTTTTGAATTGCTCTTAGAGAAAGCAAAGATTTATTTATCATCTCGAGAGGAAGAACAGTTATATGAAACCTCACAGAAAGAAGCAGAATTCAAAAGGTTTTATAGAGCAGCAGATTTGTAGATCGTCAGAGAAACAATATTGCTTTTTCAAGATTGCCCAGAGAGGAAGCACTGTGTCATAGATGTGCCAGGAAAGCATGATTGTATTTCTTTCCCTGAGAAAAAGCATATTTATAGATCTCCCTGGAGAAAAAAACAAACCTAGTTTTACATGTCTTTACAGCGGAACTTCATAGATTCATTTTACCACAGAGAAATTAACACTTCCTTTTCTTTATTTTCTTTCTTTATATTTCTCCCATCTTTCAGCTACTCTTCCAGGAATGTGGGAAAGGACAGTCACTATTGGCAGTGCTGGTAAAACTTTCAGTGTGACAGGCTGGAAGATTGGCTGGTGTGTGGGGCCTAAACATTTAGTTCACTGCGCCCAGATAGTTCATCAGAATTGTACTTACACGTGTCCTACTCCTACGCAGGTTAGGACAGTTTGTTGAAGAGGATGTGTCTTCTGTGTGGAAGGGTTTGATGTGTGACTGAGTGTATTAGTGTGTCAGTCAATCTTTATGTTACTTTGTTGGATGGCATGTTTAGATACGGCATATAAATCTTCTTCTTCTTCCTCGTTCGCCCTGAAAAGGACGGTGGTTGCGTTGTGTCTGTTTACGCCTAAGCTGTGATATCTGCACCTTTCGGTCGACACATCCGACTTCAGCACGGCATTTTTTAGGGACCGGGTTTGCCTTCCCATTACGATCCGCACTCGCTCAGCCAGACTGCACTGCTGCAGACTGTTTCCAGGACCACCATGTGGAGGTGGAGTGCGGTCTTGACCAGCTCTGGTTCGCTGGTCCTGATGCAAGCAGTACAGCTATGGATCGCTGACTGCATTCACTATTGCTGCATCTTGGGGTCCCCGGCATATAAATGAGTGACTGAGTTTATAAATATGTTGCCTTTTTTCTTTTTAAAATAAATAAAAATATCCTGTTTATCCCCTGATGGGTTATTTCTTCTTCGTACACTCTCAGATGTACACGTGAATGTTTTAAAAGAAAGCAGTAGTCAGTTTGAGGCTGTTTGAATCTCCATAGAGCTTTTCCATGAATGGTACTGGTGTCAACCATATGCGCTTTCTCTGTTCCGCATATGTTGGGCAACTTTGAAGCAGATGTTCAGTAGTCATTTTATCGGTGCCACAGTTACACTGATTGGTAGTTCCTATCTTTAGCTTGTTGAATAGATGGTATCTCAATCTGTTGTGGCCAGTGCGGAGTCTGAAGATTACCACTTGTTCTCTTCTATTGAGCTGATCGTATGCATCATTTTGTGTGTGACCTGGATGCTCTACATCCCATTTGTATCTGATTCTGATAACACTCTTTGCCTCCTCAAAAGTTACGCTTGCATCAGGCTGAGGTAGATTTCCACCTTCCTTTGCCAATCTGTCAGCCTCATCATTGCCGGTGATGTTACAGCGAGATGGGATCCATTGGGTCACAACACTTTTGAATCGTTGACATAGTTTGTGGAGCACTATTCTGAGGTCACCCAGGTCTGTATTATTTTGGCTTTTCAAAGCTGCAATTACTGACTGCATCGGTAAAGAAAAGCAACTTGTCAATCTGTGCTTTCCTCTGTCATTATAACCTCTGCTGCAGTTTTCAAGGCCTCTGCTCTGAAGTCACTTAAGAATTGTCCTGTTGCCACTGACAGCTTTTTTGTGTGCACCAGTGATTAAGGACAGAAAGATACCTCCACCTCCATTTTCTGTTGTATTTGTTGCTGATCCATCTATGTATGCATGGGTCCAGGTGTTGTGTGGGTAATGTTTCTCTATGGATTTTCTCTCTCTTGCAGTCTGGCTCTTTTTTCTTTCAATTCCAGGAATGTTTTCTATCATTTCAGAGAAACGATTCTGTTTCCAAACTGGAAGCTTGTGTGCAGTGTAGATGGGTTTAATAGTGGATATTTCATTTATGGAAACTGCTCTCATCTGTGGTTTGGTTGATGGGTTATAATTAAGAGATATGGTGTTAATAATTGTAAGTAATATATTAAGTTGCTGCCATCTGCTTACTTGCAACATGCCTTACAACCACTTATTCCATACTGTCAAAGGTAAAGGTAGTCCCATAGCAGAAACCACAGCTGGGGAGTGAAATATTAGAAACTTCATCTGTACTAGGTCCTAGCTTTATGAGCAGGGGGTGATCAGTTCCCTTGTGTTCTACCTTCACCATCTCAAATTCAAGAGAAGAGTCAAAGGTACACACTTTTTAAACTGGGTAAACTAGAGTGTGACGTGACCTGGTTTTGAACCCAGTCTCTTTGCCTTGAAAAGTAAGTGCTCGAACTACTCTGCCACTCATTCCACATTGTATTTAGGCGAATTAAATTATTATTTGTGTATGATTTTTTTTTAAATTACTTAAAATACTCATATATATATTACTTAAAAAGATAAATTTAAAGAAAAAAACTCTGCATGCTTGCGTATGCATGCATGCTTGCTTGCTATGCGTACATTTATGATTCATAACTTCTAATGATATAAATTACATTTGTTCTCTTTCAAGATTCCATCGTTTATGTGCTTTTGCTTTATTTATAAAAAAAAGTAATATGTTGCTGATGATTTTTTTATAAAGGACATTTGACTGAGTGAATCTGTAAATACATAGTTAATGATCTATGTAGGTAGAGTTTATAATTTGAGTGAGCAGGTGTGCAAGTACATTACTGGATAATATGTTTAGATGGAACATATAAAGTAATGGATTTATTTATATATTTTTGGATAATTTGTTTAGATGTGGGGATCTCTTTGTACATTTCAGGTAATTTTTTTTTAGGTGGATAAATCTGTTAGGACATTTGTGAATAATTTGTTTATGTGTAGGATCTGTTAGTACATTTGTGAATAATTTTTTTAGGTGTAGAGATCTGTTAGTACATTTGTAAATAATTTGTTTAGGTGTAGGGATCTGTTAGTACATTTGTGAATAATTTGTTTAGGTGTAGGGATTTGTTAGTACATTTGTGAACAATTTGTTTAGGTGTAGGAGTCTAATAGTACATTTTTGTGCAATGTGTTCAGATGTAGTGTATAACCACATAGTGTATAAGGATGTTGAGCATTTTTGGTGAGTGAATAGGTATATAATCAGATTGAGTAAATAATTCTTGAGTTTCAGCGGGTGGATCTGACACTGGGACAGTGGTTTTCATTTTGATCGAGTGGATTTGAACTGGGTCAGGGATTTTCAGTTTGAGGGAATGGATTAGACATTGGGTCAATGATTTTCAGTTTGAATGAATAGATGAAGCAGTCAGACATTGTTTAACAGTCTTTCAGATAATTTGCATGATTGTGTTTGTCACACTTAGTGAAGTTACAGCTAAAAAATGTCTGTACTTGAACTAGTTTTTAAATGTAGGTGCAAGAGGCCATGTAGATTTCTTTACTTGAATTACTGCTTGTAGATTTTTCTGTGAGAATTGAATAGTTATAAATGTCAGTGCAACATTAGCATCAAGTTATGTTGTGGTTCTCAGTATAGAATTGAACCATATATGCATTTTTTTATGTTTCTTGCTATAATGCTCTAGAATTGATGCATTATTCTGTATTCTGAATTGTTTTGATAATTAATAATGTTTCACTGTTTGTTTTATGAAATAGTCATCAGTTATTGATATTATTTATTTTCAAAATTGTTATAAAATAATAATACCACAGGAAGCCATTGCCAGAGGTCTTGAAATAGAAATGTCTAGAATCGGGACTTCACAGTGTTATCTGACAGCACTGTCTGAGCAACTGCGACCAAAGAGAGACAACTTGGCAAAAGTCCTTGCAGAAGCAGGCTTGAAACCAGTAGTACCTGAAGCTGGATACTTTATGCTGGCTGACTTTTCTAACTTGGGTAGGCAGCTTTTTACCGTGTTTAAAAAAAAAAAATTTTGGACACCTGCCATGCTTTGTTGGTTATGTTTTCCAAATTCAGCGAAACTGCCCCTTTTAGGCAGCATGTCAGTAGTATTAACGGAAACCAGGCTTAAATTCCTCAGAGTAAAGATAACAGTTGACACCCGCTGACTACAAAATAAATGAAAATGAGAAAACAGATAAACTTACCAAAGAAGGGGATCGCAGCCACCAGATTTATGTTTTGTTGTTGTTAATTGAAAAAGAAAAATGTCCCGCTCAACCTCTTATGGGTTATAATAAGGATATATAGTGTCTCTGTGTCCATATATGTTAATTTGCTGCTCATAACAATTGTTATACTGATTACTCTGAAACCATAAGGAGTGAAACTGCCATCTTGATCAGTCTGAAACAGTGAGACACCAGACTGAAGGGGAGACAATGTATGAAAAGACTGAAACAAAATGTTTATTCTAAAAAAAAATTGCGTAGAACATCCAGATTAAGATAAAACAGGGGACCGAAGATGCAGCAAAAGTGATGAATGCAGTCAGTGACTCATAGCTTGACTGTTTGCATCAGGGTCAGCGAACCAGAGCTGACCAAGACCCTACTCCACCTCCAAGTGGTGGTCCTGGAAACAGGCTGCATCACTGCAGTCTGGCTGAGAGAGTAGGGATCAAAGATGGAAGGCAAACCCAGTCCCAAAAAATGCCATGCTGAAGTTGGATGTGTCGGCCGAAAGGTGCAAATATCGCAGCTTTGCTGTAAACCAGGGTTCCCAATTTTTTCTATGCCCCGCACCCCTAGGAAATGTTTGATTAATGTTCGCACCCCCTACAAAAGTAATATCACATTTGAAGATGAATAAGTAATATTTTTATTTGACCTTAGGCTTCTTTGTCGCACCCCCTGAAATGCCATCTCGCACCTCCTGGGGGTGCGGGCACCCCAGGTTGCGAACCCCTGCTGTAAACGGACACAACGCAACCAACGTCCTTTTCGGGACGAACAACGAAGAAGAAGAAGATAAAACAGGAACATATTACACTTTAGTAAGGAAGAGAGCAGGTGATAATTTTCATACTGAGAACTGGTTGCTACTATCGGACCAGTAAATAAAAAATAGGACAGAGTCTTGTTTATTTGGGACAAAAGCAAACAGTAAAATATGTCCTTCACAAATGCTGGCTCCAAGAGAAGAGCAGATTGACAGCATGGCCATTCCCAACCCCCATGAGGAAGATGCTGTATAGTGATGAAAGAAGTTTAAGACAGACCATTCACTGTACGAGAGAGATAGATGTGATTATATGAGTGCAAATGACACAGAAGATCAGTACTAATCTAACTGCTTATCAGAATTCATATCTTCTTCTTCTACCCCTTCTTCAAGTACCATGCCTGGTTGCATATATGTGATCATGTCTCTCCACAACTTCCTGTCTCCAATAGCGTTTATCAATTCTGTTGTTGGCTTCTTTCCATGCCACGAGGTCAAACTGTCCAGTACCTTCTGTCTTTGCTGTTCTCTATCTTTTTTTCTTAAGTCTTTTCTTAAGTTTATCTTAAGTCATATATTATGACAGATGTTATATGATAGGAAACTGTACAGAACAATACAACAGGAGGCAATCTGATCATCAGTTGGACAAATATTATATATTTTAGTTAACCTATGTAATGTCCTGAGGGTCTCAGAGAAGGCACAGAAAAAAAAAGGATACTGCTCCCTTAGGTCATGAAAGCTGACTAATATGTGGATACGCATGAGGCTGGCAATCTCATCATTTAAAATAAACTGTTACAGAAGCCATAACCACAAGAGCACCTGAATACTTTACTGTCAGCTTCCTATAAGGGACTCAGCTACAGGGTTGGCTCCATGCTCTATAAGGAGCAAAAAAGAATGATGATGATATATTCTAGTTAGCGGGCAAAGCTATTGCAGGGGTTTAATATTTTTGTTGCCATTTTATGTCATCATCTCTCAGAGTTTGGCTATCAGGAATGTCTATCTTCTCATTGTTAACCTTATCTAGAAAGTAAACTCACTTGAAAGCCTGACCAAATGCTTCAACAAGTGCACAGTCCAGTGGATATCAGCCCATTGCAACTTTCCTGGCAAGAAGAGGCAGATAAACAAAACGATAGTGAGACAACTTACGAAATGGCTAAAACAACTATAAAAGCCATATTCAAGTCCAAATGGGACAGAGAACACCCAGGTCACATAAAATATGATGCCTATCACCAGCTATCTTGGCAAGACCAGGTCATCATTTTCCGCTTATGCACTGGTCGCAAAGGTTGAGGTACCATCTATATCACAAGTACAGGGTTGGTCCAACAGATCTCTGTTCCTACGGTACCAGCCTCACGACAGCCAAACATCTGCTCCAGTCCTCCCCAACTTACAGCATTAAATGGAGTGGCATTTGGCAAAAACCTACTTCTGTCAATGAAAAACTGTTTGGATATGTCAGGAACCTTGAGCTGACTACTGCCTTTTTTAGAGTCATTAATGTAGAAGTCTGAGGGCGAACGACAAAGAAGAAGAAAGTAAAACTGCCCCTGGAAACTTCAGGGATGATGCACAAACAGAGTCCTTTGATGGCAGCATAAAGTATCCCAACTAACATAATTACCGATGTATGTTACGTCGGTCGGTCTCACTCAAAATAGTTACTCGCGCCAGAAAAAAAAGTGCGCAACGCATAGTGTGCAACTTGCGCGGCGTGGGTGTTATATAAAACAAATACTTTGGTTTTATTTTTTTATTTTTTCATGAATAAAAAAACAAAGAAAAAGTGCATAAAAATTGGTGTTCATGAGCCCTCACCCGATGTACAAATCATAAAAACTTGAAAGTTTTTGTTAAAACCACTAATTATCAGGGAACACTTTTTGAAAACAATTCACGCACTTTCACACGAAATTTTGTCATCAAAGAACTTTTAAATTGAATCTAAAATAACATAATTCTCGTTGTGTGTACGTTGGTCACAGCTGAGGAATGCAACCGTGTTGAAAAATTGTTCTGTTTCCATTATATATACTCTTTCGAAAATAGTTACGATCAACAAAGAAAAGCGTTCAAATGATGGTGTTCATGAACAATTTGATTACACTGTATAATGGAAAGAAACCAAAAACACTCTAAGAATGTACTTCTATCTGCTCATCCAGGAATGGAAACAGCACACTATAATTAAAAACCCGTCAAGTTTGACGGGTTATTGCTAGTTTTGTTCATAAAACGTACAAGAAATGCTTTACAAGCATGACCATTATCTTAAACAAAATCAAAAACACTCAGATGGAAATGGGGTTGAGCCATTAGATGGAGTAAGCAGAAGCAAGAAAGACTTGGCGTGGACTGGGCTGACCTTCACAGGAGAGCTGCTAATAGAAGAAATATCTATATGCTATAAATGTATATATGCTCACTTGTATCTATTGGATGTACATTAAAAAAAAACAAAAAAAAGCTCAAAACAAGTGGCAGGGGCTGCCATTTGATTAACAGGTTGTCGTTTTTCTTGCCATGGAACTTACTTAGTCTTACTTACTTAGTCGTTCCTCTTCTACCGTGAGGTGTAGAGGTTTGGATGAGAGAACGCCATACTATCCTATCGGCTGTCTTCCTCCTGGTCTGGTTCTAGTCCTCGGTCCTTCAGGGATCGTCTAATGTTGTCCTCCCAGCGGACTCTGGGTCATCCTGGAGGTCTGGATCCCTGGCCCTTAGCCTCCCATACCTGCCATGGCAGCCGGTCTTCTCCCATTCTGCAGACATGGCCAAACCATCTTTTATATGGAAATGAATTAAAAATAAAATCTAAAATGGCCAATAAACGGACTTTCAATCAACAGAACAAAAATGGCTGTCCACTTTTAATTCTTGTGTTGAACAGGCTGGATCTCACTTTGAGCTATAATATTAATGTGGCATAGCTTTTTATGTAATGGTATTCAGCTCTTTTTATCTTGACATTTGTTTCACATAAATTAGTTGGATAGAGTGAAGTATTACCCTGTATAACTTCCTCCACTATGTGAAAATTATGTCTGCACCTCCAGTAGGGATTTCTCATAAATTTCTTCCCAAAGCAGGCATTATGGAATTTGAAGTTTCTGTTTATATTCTGAATCATTTATCTGTTTCATTATTTTTATTGTACATATGTTTCGTCACTATTTTGTAAACTGTTATATCAATTTCAGATGTTGATATCCCTAAAGGCGATGAATCTAAAGATTTTAGATTTGTCAAGTGGTTGACCATTAATAAAGTAAGTTATGCACTTTCATTTTTAGTCTCACCTTTGATCCATTATCATCATTTTTGTTTGTATTCCCAATGGAGCATAGCTGGTCGTACAGGAAGCTGCACCAAGCAGTCACATGCTCTTGCAGCAGTTATTTTGTGTGACGATTTTTGTTTACATAATGTGGTTGCTTGCCCCGTGCACAGCCACATATTAGTCATTCCTTGTATGATGTGTTGACGTGTCCGTGTTAGTATTCATCAGAGGTTAAGCATGATCTAGAAAAAATTAAATAACTGTTAGAAACACATTGGAGGTTGACATTTCTCTCAGCAGAAAGCTGATGTTACATTTCTGATTCATATGGCAGAAAAGTTGACTTCAAGGTGTAGTAGAAATCGGGACAACATTTATAGGTTCTGTGTTCATCCATTACATGTTAAGGATTAGGGCTGTCAGGAGTTAACCAAGCCATTGGTTAACTGTTTGTTCCATTCTCATCAAGTAATAAATTAGTCACTGGTTACCACTGAGTATCGCTCCTAACAAATTTTAAAATACACAGAACATTACTAACCATGAAACCACGTGTATGACTTGGCTTTCCCATCCTGCCCTGCTGACTCTCCCAGAGTTTCACGATGGGTCATTAGCAGACCTTTGAATGAGTGCCTACAGGTCATCTAGCACATAAATGTAACACTCTTTGTCAAGTAATTCCTGCTGGCCTTTTGATCATCTCTGGCTGTTGTCCTCCAGTGATAAAAGGTCACAGTAGTTCCCATAGCAAAAACTGCCGTAGAGGAGTGAAGAGACTTCACTATACTAGGTCCAGTGTTGTTATGAGGTTGGGTGACCAGTCTTGCTGCCTTTGCCTTCCCTAACTCAAGAGCAGAACTGTTGTAATGCTCTGTATTGAATTTCATCTATAGCAATGATGATAGGAAATTCTTTACAGAGCATTACAACAGGCGATAATCTGATCATCAGAAT
The DNA here is from genome assembly GCA_024509875.1 of Oreohelix idahoensis. Taxonomy (NCBI): domain Eukaryota; kingdom Metazoa; phylum Mollusca; class Gastropoda; order Stylommatophora; family Oreohelicidae; genus Oreohelix; species Oreohelix idahoensis. The sequence continues at coordinate 153,444 of JAMPIV010017352.1, forward strand.
CTCTCCCCCCGAGTCATCTGAGATTACCATGAGACCACAGGGAAGGAGGAAGGGGGAAAAAACCACCTTAACAGATATAAGTAAAATCTGAAGGCTAACACAAATTGTGAATCACCTGGAGAGATAAAGAAAAATGTGCCTGATTAAAGGCATACTAGAGAGAATTATTTCATGACCTCTGCTTTGAATTGTTCAAGGTTAGTGATTGCTTCTTCTTACTACCAGCTCCTTTTGAAGCATAAGTCATTGACTAATGTCTTACAATTGAACCTGTCTTTAGCAAACTATTTCGTTTTATTCCAGATCTTTATAGCACTTTCACTGCTTCCATCTCTGTGATTCTTATGCATGTTTTTCTGGTCTTCATTGTTTTTTTTATTTTTAACACATTTTTTAGAATAAAATGTTTATTTTCAGAGCTGTTGTCTCTTAGTCTTCAAAGTTTGTTTACCTTCATTTTTGTAGCAATATTTTTCTTTTTCATTTTCAGTATATTTTTTTACCTCAGGGTAAAGAGAAATGGAGACCTAAGAACACACGGAGAAGGGAACTGAAGACAGACATAAAAGAGATTAAAAATGTAGAAAGACATGGCACAGGACAAGAAAGCTTTTCCATTGGGAAAATTAGAACGCACACGACGACCTCTAACACGTTGCTGAAATCTAGGCTCTGTGGCCTTAACACTTATTATGATCATGGGCACTCCGGCCTCTGACACTTAATCAAAATCTGGCTCTGTGGCCGTAACGTAAATAGACACATAAATGTACCATCGCACAGGCCTCTCCACACACACTGCTCACCATCAAGGTGGCTTTTCGAATTCCCCGGTTTCTTAGTTACTTCCAATGTCATAACTGACCTCATACAACCACGCAATGATGGAAGTGATATTCAGTGTGGTAAACGACATCCAAATGATAAGTGCCGTTTATCACACATCACATAGCAGCTTCCAACAGGCTTGGTATGAAGACCTGTACTGTACAGGGAGTTGAAAGATATTGAATTTATTATTAAGGGGTCGGAGTGGCTCAGAGGTATGGCATCTGCCTCTAATTCTAAAGGTACCGGGTTCGCTCCCAGCACAGAGAATATAATTGCTGGAATTTTTTTTCAAAAACAATGGTTCTAATGATGTCGTACTCCCCCCTGATCTCCTAGGTAGTGAGATCGGATGCCTAGCCTTCACGGATAAGGGCGATAATATAGGAGGTCCCACGTACAAGTAGCGCAGGTTAAAAATCCCTCGGCAGTTGGAAATCGTAAAGAGTAGGCCATGTGGCTGCTGCCCTGGCAAAAATAAACAATAAAATTAGGAAACCTACCCACCACAAAAATATTTATAGAATGCGTGATTCCTGTATACACACATTGGGATCCTCAACATGGAGTTCATGCACTGTGCTGAGATCTTCCTTGTGTGGTCTAAGAGAGGAGATCGGAACACTTACGGAGTTGTCCGTTTGCAATGAAGATGGTCCTTAACAACCAAACCAAACCAAACGGAATCATTGTTGAAAATTGCAGTAGAGTAATTGCTACTTCTTATTAGGTCATAAAGTCTTCCTTACTTATTTTAACTTCTTAGATGATTGTTTTAATTTTATTGTTATTCCCCTTTGCAGAAACTGACTGTTATACCACCATCAGCTTTTTATTGTGCGGAGCATACAAAAATGGCTGAGAATTATGTCAGATTTTGCTTTATAAAGGTAAGAATTTTTTCCCTTGGCATTATATATTGTTATTTTATGCTTAAACTTTGTCTTCTCTTCTGCATGTTTTCTTCCACTCTTACTTACTTCTTACTTAGTCGCTCTTCTTCTACCCTGCGGTTTGCTAGAGAGAACGCCATACTATCATATCAGCTGTCTTCCTCCTGGCCTGGTTCCAATTTAGTCCTCGGACCTTCAAAGATTGTCTAATGTTGTCCTCCCATCGAACTCTGGGTCATCCTTGAGGTCTGGATCCCTGACTCTTGGTTTCCCAAATTTGTCGTTGTAGCCGATTTCTTCCATTCTTTTTATTTGTTTTTTTTTTTAATTGTTGCAGCTGTATCTTGCTTTCCAATTTTTGATTATTTGTATTTAAATATTCTTTCTGTTATTAAATAACTGTCAATTTATTTCATTCTTTCCAGCCTCGATACGTTTTTTCCATTAATTATTTGTATCAGGTTACATTATCATGTCATTAATGTTGTCATTATTATTCCTTTTAGTCAGTATAATATACAATTGTTGCAACTTCATTTTAGTTTTAAAACATTTTGCTTCATTCTTTCTTCAAGTTTTTCTTTTCATTCATATGTTCATTCATTCTTACAATGATTATTTTATTCATTCTTTATTTTAGAGAATAGTTCTTGGGATAAAATATTTATTGCAATTTATATAATGTTTCTTGTTAATTATACATTTTATACTTGCAAATTTGAGAAAGCCTGTGTTGAAAGTATACAAAAACAGAAATTATGGAAAAATAGAAATTAAATTCAAAGAAACAAACCTACATGTGAATAAGTACAGCTAAGCAGAACATGGAATCACTGAAGCAGAGACTTTTAAAAACTGTAAAATAATCAGAAGTATAGGATTAGCAAACGGCGTGATGCTGACCGCATCACCCCTAGTGTGCTCATGTTCAAGAAAATAGGGGCCAAACACCATATTCCTAATATGCCACTTCTTCTTCTTCTTCTTCTTTGATCCTTAACCGCCGACCGTCAAAGCAGTCAGTGGCCATCACGCCTAGTGGCGTCTTGTAGGGCAACAACAAATTGATTCCACTTTGCTCGGTCGGTGGCCATCCTTCGTACAGTGCCCCAACTCTGGTTCATTCTTTGCATCTCAGCCTCCACAGTCCTCCGCCAGGTTGTTTTTGGTCGGCCTCTTTTTCGTTTTCCTTCAGGGGTCCAAAGCATAGCTGTTCTTGTGATGGCATCGGGGACTCTTCTGAGGACATGACCAACCCAGTTCCAGCGTCTGCCAGCTATGATGGTGTGCATGTCCTCTTGCTTGCTACGAGTAAGCAGATCTTGGTTAGTGATGGTATTCGGCAAAAGATTCGGTGAATTTTTCTTAGGCATGTTGTGTGAAAAGAGGACAATTTCGACATTTCCTTCTCTGTAACTCTCCAGCATTCCGCACCATAGAGAAGCACAGAAAGCACACAGCTCTGATATAATCTTAATTTTGTGCTTGTGCTGTATTGGGAGGACTTCCAGATGTTGTTTAGGCTAAAGAAGGCTGTTCTTGCCTTATTCATTCTGATGTTGATGTCTTTGCCTGCCCCGCCGTCTGGTGTTACTATGCTTCCTAGGTATGTGAAGGTATCTGTCTGTACCAATTGCTTATTCCTTACTGATATGGGCTCAGGGTTGCTCACATTGAGCGTCATGACCTCAGACTTCTTTAAATTGATGTTCAAGCCCACCTGCTGGCTAAACTTATTAAGTCTATCCGTTTTTTCTTGGATGTGTTGATGTGAATGTGCTAGTAGTGCAATGTCATCTGCATATTCCAGATCTTCCAATGTAGAAAATGTTGTCCATCTTATTCCTCTTGGACTGCCCTCTGTTGTCTGGCGCATCACCCAGTCTATGACTATTAACAATAGAGTGGTTGATAAGGGGCATCCCTGTCGTACTCCTGTCTTCACCTCAAAGGTTAGGTTGCTCTGCCCAACACTGCACGTAAAGTTTGCATAGAGGCTTTTTATGATTGACACTATGCAGCTTGGAATTCCATAAGCCCTCAGTATTTTCCATAAACTGTCCCTATGTATGCTGTCAAAAGCCTTTTCAAAATCAACGAAATTAATGTAAAGCTGTCTTTGCCATTCTGAGCACTGCTCTATAATGTTCCTGAGAGTGAAAATATGATCTACACATCTCCTGTTCTTTCTAAATCCTGCTTGTTCTTTCCTCAGTTTGTGATCTACTGCCTTTGAAATTCTCTGTATAATTATCCTGCCTAGTATTTTGCTGGGAACTGAGAGAAGAGTGATTCCTCTCCAATTATTGCAGTCTGCAAGATCTCCCTTCTTGGGCATTTTGACAATTATTCCTTTGTTCCACTCTGATGGTGTTGTCCCCGTTTTCCAGACTTGTGCAAATAGTGGTTCTAATAGTTCTGCTGCTAGCTCAGGGTCTGTCTTAAATAGCTCTGCATTTAAGTTATCATGGCCCGGAGCTTTGCCGTTCTTTAACCCTTTGATTGCTGTGATGATTTCTTCTTTTCGTGGAATGTCTGTATTCACATCTAGATCGTTTTCAGCCTCAGGAACATTCAATTGTGTCTCTGGTGGTTCCTTGTTCAGAGTTTCTCTGAAGTGCTCTGCCCATCTTGTTTCTTGTCCCTCTGCTGTCGTGATGAGATTACCTTGCTTATCTCTTACTAATGTAATATTGTTTGCACCTCGTTTTCCGCTGATGAATTTAGTTATTTTGTATACCGTGCTTTGTTCATTTCTCAGTGCTGCCTCCTCTGCCTGTCTTGCAAGATCGTCTAGGAAATTCCTTTTGTTGGCTCGGGTTTGGCGTTTAACTTCCTTGTCCAGCTGACTGTACTGTTCGCTATATAGTTGCTTTAACCTGGGGGACTTCGCTTCTGTTTTCTTTCTTTTCATTTCCTTTCTCATCGTTATGGTGTTTAAAGTTTCTGGTGTTATCCAGTCATGCTTCTTCCTTTCCTGGAATCCCAAGCATGTTTTGCTGCTTTCTTTGTATATTATTGAAATGGTGTTGAAATTCTGGTCTATATCATCAGTCAATGTCTTTTCCTGACTTTTGGCAAATTGATATCGTTTCTTTATGTCGGCCGTAAAAGCTTTTCTGGTAAGGGAGTCCTTCAATTTGCTGATGTCAAACCTTTTCTGTGTAGTTACAGTTGGTGCAGCCCTTCTTAGTTTCACTTTCAGTTTTGCTACTACTAAATGGTGATCACTTCCCACATCTGCACCTCTTCTTACCTTCACATCTTGTAATGCATGTCTCCATCTACCATTAACCATGATGTGATCTATCTGGTTTCTGTCCCG